>JADBJO010001771.1:260000-272500 GCA_016801955.1 Conus betulinus | reverse complement strand
GGACAGAAAACTCGACGATTTCCTTTCTGACTGCTATTAATGAAAACAGTTTCTTCTCACACACGTCTCCTATCCCGCCCGACAGGAGAGCTGAAGGGAATTCGGGGTATGCACACTGGCGCTACTTGGCATCACGTGCTTTCATTGATTACAGCTGCCAGGCACAATGTGGCGGAACAGTGTGCTGTTTAAAAACGAAGCGTGGTCCCTCCCTAACGAGTGTGGCCATGAGGGTGCATATAATGCGCATGGCATCATCGTCACCTCGTGGGGTTAGTGAATTTGCCTGACAGTTCCTCTTGATACGCCTCCAACAAGCACAGTGCAAGTGGCACTCTTCAGTCCGATTGATCGTCCCCAACCCTCATCCCTTTACCACTTTTCTAACATATACAAAACAACGACAGCAACAACAAAACACAAAAAACAAACAAAAAAAAAAACACACACACACAAAAGGAATAAGCGTGCACATATAGGTGCGCACACGCGCGCGCGCACACACGCACACACACACACACACACACTCTCTCTCTCTCTCTCTCTCTCTCTCTCTCTCTCTCTCTCTCTCTCTCTCTCTCTCTCTCCATCCATTCAAAACCTGCACACAGAAGAGAGATTTGTCCGTCCTGTGCCCACAAAACGTCAAGGTCACACGCATACGCTCCCCCCCCCCCCCCTCTCTCTCTCTCTGTATCTAACACACACACACACACATACACACACACACGCGCGCGCGCTCATACACATACAGCGCGCGCCGGCGCATATGACGTTTGCAGGTTGTAATCGGTATGACCCTCACACACAAAAAAAAATGTACTGTGCTGTCTTCACCATGATGAACATGATGCCGTCAGATGTCCGTGCAATGAACGACCCTCCCCTTTCTACTCCATCACCCACCCCACCCCCTCCGTGCCCCCGCCCCACCTTCCCCACTCCGAGCTGTGACGGAGCAGTGCTCACTGTACTAGCTGTCGGCAGCAGCGCAGCTCGCTTCAAGGTCGCACCAGGCAGGCAGGCAGGCAGGAGGCAGCCGTGTTGACGGTGCTGGCTGCGCGCTGCTGAGGAGGAGGATGCTATGCTGCTGCTGCTGCTGCTGTTGTTGTTGGCGGCAGCGGCGGCGGTGGTGGTAGTAGTGGTGGTGGTGGTGATGCCAGTCTGTGTGTGTTGTGGAGTGACGGAGGGGGAGGAAGGGGTAAGAGAGAGCTGGGGAAAAAATGTGGGCTTGGGGAGTGGTGGGTGGGAGGGAATAATGGGGTGGTTGGTGGTCGGTTGTGCCTCTGTGTGTGTGTGGGTGGGGGGGGGGGGGGGGGGGGGGCGGGAGGGGAGGGAGGGAGGGATGGGAGGAAATGAAGTGCAGGAGGAGGGAGGGGGTAGGGGGTGAAGGTGGTCACATCTGGTGCCCACTTCGTCGAACGATGTATTGATTGACTCTGGTGGCAGACTGAAGAGAACTTTCTCTTTTTTTTTTTTTTTTTGAATTTATTGTGCTTATAACCCTTGCGTGTGTGCGTGCGTACGTGAGGGCGGGCTGTTTGTGTGGTTTTGCTGAGGCACATTCATGTTCTGTCAATTTCGTGTGGTTTACCAAAGAGGTGCACACTGAAAGTAGCGGTTGGGGACGATGGCCGTAAATGTAAAGTCTGATGCGTTGTGCCACATCTGATTGAGTAAGTGATTAGTTGCTGGTAGTCTGCTGATTTTTGTACAGGTGTTTTAGTGCATTGGCACTGTCGGTTCTTTCTTGCACATGAACCGAACTTGAATGTCACATCCCCGCTCCCATTCTTCTGCTTCCTTATCCTATGGGGCCCCTCCTGCCTTCCTTGCGCTGAACTCAGAAGCAATCTGAAGCGATCAAAGCTAAGTGCATTTTCGTTATTTTGTCCGTCTTTGTTTCACCTGAGGAAGACCTAAGAGGTCGAAACGCGTTGTGTGTTGTCTTGTGACTCGTTTGTCCACGTTTCTCTGGGCGGTTCGCTGACATTTATTTAAGATTTGTTTAGATTTCCGCCTGCAGTCGTTTCACTTTGCAACTGGGCCAAGGTGGTTTGAACACGGTGTGATACTGTGCATGCAAAACTTGTATGAAAAGGAAAGACAGACGGTATTCAAAGTTTGTGTGTGTGTGTGTGTGTGTTTGTGTGTGTGTGTGTGGGAGAGAGAGAGAGAGAGAGAGAGAGAGAGACCCCCTGTATGTGTTCAAGTAAAAAGACACACAGGGACAGTTGAGATCACTGACACCATTTTTGCAATGCAGCTTGTGGGAGGGGGGGGGGGGGGGGGGGGGGGGGGGGGGGCAGCCAGTTATTTTTTCATGCTGGCCCAGCTCAAATCGGGAGGTGTCTTCTCTTTCTTTTTCTATCTCTTCTTCCTTTTTTGTTGTTGTTTGTTTGTTTGTTTTGGGTGATATGTTTCCGCAAGTTTGATTAGACCTGCGTTTATTTCTGGGGGCAGCAGCAGACAGAAAAAAAAAAAGAAGAAGAAGGAAAGGGCAGTCGAGATAGCTGTACGATTGAACAGTGGAATGTACGTAGTTCAGGACAGTGACACCATCAACAATCCTTGAATCCCCAGTCACACCCTCTGCTGTCTCCCCCTCCCTCCTCTTGTCCCACCCTCCCCTCTTTCCACTTTCCCCGCCTTTCATCCTACCCTCCCTCCTCTCTCCCCCCCCCCCCCCACCCCCATCCACCCTCCTCGAGCAGAAAGTAAGGGAAACATCAAGTGTTTCCAGTGTCCGAGGGCGGGCATAGAGCTTGCAGTCCGTAGAAGAGTTGCTGTGCATGTAAACTTCAATGGACTGGCTAAATGCTGGTGCACAATGACAGTGGAGTGAAAACATGCAGGACAACAGGCACAGGAAGACCGACGTGCAGATGGTGCATTCTGCAACGCAGGAAACGTGCAGGACAACAGGCACAGGAAGACCGGCGTGCAGATGGTGCATTCTGCAACACAGGAAACATGCAGGACAACAGGCACAGGAAGACCGACGTGCAGATGGTGCATTCTGCAACACAGGAAACATGCAGGACAACAGGCACAGGAAAACCGACGTGCAGATGGTGCATTCTGCAACACAGGAAACATGCAGGACAACAGGCACAGGAAGACCGACGTGCAGATGGTGCATTCTGCAACACAGGAAACATGCAGGACAACAGGCACAGGAAGATCGACGTGCAGATGGTGCATTCTGCAACACAGGAAACATGCAGGACAACAGGCACAGGAAGACCGACGTGCAGATGGTGCATTCTGCAACGCAGGCAGCTGACAAGAGCACAAATGCGAAAAACACTGTAGGGGGAGGTGATCAGGTGCCAGCTGGTTGTAAAGAATGGAATGGGGGAAAGAGAGAGTCGTTGGGAGGGGTGGTAAAGCTACTTGAGGTTCACGCACCGGGTCTTCCATCTTTTACAGTTCTGGCGTGAAAGGCACCACTGCGGAAGGTAAGCTTTACCATGCAGTGCTGTCTGCGGTTCGAAAGTACTGGTGAACGACTAGGGGGTTAAAACAGGCCGACACACACACCAACCACCACCCCACCGCACACGCTGTCCAGGCACAGGTTTGACTGGCTCTGCCACCGAAGGGGGTTCTCTTGTCTTCCTAAATAGTAACGTACCGTGACGCTTGTGGGTCAGAGAGACCATTTGGGATGAAATACCGAGGGAACAACCATCTTTTATGACAAGACCCATAATTCTTGAAATTACACATGGCCGTGGTCGCGCACGCGCGCGCGCGCCCGTGTGTGTGTGTGTGTGTGTGTGTTCCTCTCCTGTGCCCGTTTAACTCCCTGTACTTAGCAGTGTTTATAAACACGGAAGCAGAAACTTTAAACATATTGGATTCGTTGCGCGAGTAAGGGAGGGGGAGAGAGGGTGGCGGTGATGATGGGTGAAACCAAAGAGCTGTTTTTTTGCTCTGAACTTCCACTGGCGGTGTGTATATGATCGAGGAATGGGAAGGGAAAGCGATGGGATGGAGTGGATGCGGCGAGTTTTCTATCATTGTGTTGTGGCGTTCCCTCCTACACATGTATTGCCACCACTGTGACCAAGTTAGCAGTATTCACACTTCTCAAAATGTACAACGGGGACAGCGAGAGAGAGAGAGAGAGAGAGAGAGAGAGGGGGGGGGGGGGGGATCGGGAAGGGGGGGAGGTGTTGGCGTCCACTATGCTACACCCCAAATCCACGTTTTTCTTGTTCACTGCGTCACCGTTTCCTCTGTTGTTTCCCCTGCCCCCATTTTCTCTCCCCTCCCCCCCCCTCTCCCCCTCCCTTTCCTCGTCTCTCAAAACCTCGTCGGCTCATAACTAATGCACTGCCGCGGAGGTCGACGGTCATTGGGTCAAGGGTCACTGTTTTCCTCTCCAGACAAGAGTGAGTGACCGCTGCGGTCGGTGGTCCTTTCCCTCGTCTCTGATTGGCCACCCACCAAACCCGCCTTGGCCGTTAACGCGCGGGACGCCGGAGTTGTTGGCGTGGAGCGACTCGCCCTCCCGCTGGAACTAACTCACAAACCAACTGCGGCAGACTCTCCACTGAAGTTCGGAGCAGTGCAGAGAAAAGCAATGCGTGATACGTGATGAAGTTTCCCATTTCTTCTCTGGAGCAGTTTGAATGAACTCCGTCATTACTGCGCTGGCACGCATACCTTGGTGCTTTTGGGGGTGGCGGTGGTGGGGTTGAAATTATGGACTACAACAGAGTATGACGAGAACTCGTGAAAGGTGTAGGCTTATTAACCCATCCCCCACCCCCTCCCTCCCTCTCTTTCTCTCGCTCACACGCACGCACAAACACACTCGCACACACACACCCTCCCCCCCCCCACACATAAAAACATGCACGCACACGCGCACGTACACACATAACGTACACCCTGGGCGCCAAGTAGTAGGATTATCAGCTGCAAATCAAGGTGGAAGTTTCACGTCATAACTTTCTCAAATAAAGTCTGTGTCTCTGTCTGTCTGTCTGTCTGTCTGTCTCTTTCTCTCCTGTGCATGCATGCACACACTCATGTGCGCGTACCCACACATGCACAGTCGCTGAGGATTTGACACACAGGCGGTGGGTGGGATTCCTTCCTTGGAAGCACTGGTTCTGCACACATGGAAAGCGGGAAGGAGCGCTGCCAGTCTCTCCTTTCACAGGAGCCAGCGCCTGATGAGCTTGCCACACAACGAAAGGATGGCACCCAACAGCTGTTTCCCCGCCCGCTGTGGAAAGCCCTGAAAGGAGTGCTTTGTGTGGCTGGCATGTCTTGGCTTTTCTCGCCACAAAAGACGCGCCTTATCCAAGAGTTGCGACAAAGACCTGTAAAGGGGAAACAAGACTGAAAATGCCGTTCTTGAGCGCCAAAAGACTGGTGGATAATAATTGACGATGCCGTTCTTTTGAGTTCTTTGAGTTGAACTTGTGTACTGGGTGATGTAGATGGATGTCGCCTACCCCCACTCCCCCTGTTCCCTCCTTCCACCTCCACCACCACTCCACCCCACCCCATCCCGCATCCCTGTCTGTCTGCTGTCTGTCTGTCTCTCTCTGTCTGTCTCTCTCTCTCTCTCGTTTCTCAGCATCTTTTGTTATTTTGCCTTCAATTTGTCGATGTTGGTTTGTCGATGTCTCTGTCTCAACCAGTTGTCCCCTGCCGCACCCCCCCTCCAACCAGTTGTCCCCTGCCGCACCCCCCTCCCGCCTCCATGTATACATAAGAACGCAAGCACGTACGCACACACACACGCGTGCGCACGCACGCACATACGTCTCTCTCTCTCTCTCTCTCTGTCTGTCTGTCTGTCTCTTCTCTGTCTGTCTGTCTCTCTCTCTGTCTCTCTCACCAAGCGGACAATGACGTCGAGGACAAGTGTGGCAGTCAGAGGAGGACTAGGAGCTTTCTGTTTGCGGGTCGAAGAAAAGGAGGTGAGGGCAAAAGGTGGTAAGGTGGGATGGGGGGGGGCTGGGGGGGGAGGGAGGAGAGAGAGAGAGAGAGAGAGAGAGAGAGAGGAGGGAGATTAGGGGAGGGACGATGCGAGGAGGGAGACCTGGCACTGAGCGCCTCGATAATTCGCTCAGGCCATGTACACAGCAACGTTGGAGAATTATGTTAGGCGTCCGCCACATTGTTGGTGTCTCTGTACCCCTCCTCCCTCTGCCCATTCCCCATCCTCTCTCCTCTCTCTCCCTCTCCCTCCCTCCCTCCCCTCTCTCCCTCCCTCCTCCACCCCCCCCCCCCCCCCCCTCTCTCTCTCTCTGGTTGGTTTACTTTAGCCATTCCATCAGTATTGAATATAAACTGGGGAAAATAGCTCCTTTTGACCTCAAGCCCACGAAGATATTTTCTTCTTTGTATGGGAAATGAAATGGCCTTTCAAACTGATCAGGCACTAGGTTTTGTTTGTTTGCTTCTTTTAAGCGTTTTCTTATATTAACATGGGTTGGAATACTCGAGTCTGCGAACATCCTTGTCATACGCCGTACACCGTTGCAATATTCCCCGTTCTTCCTAACCCGCCCCCATCGCCGCCCCCCCCCCCCCCGTCTCTCCTTCTGTCTGTCTGTCTCTCTCAAGGGGGGTTGACTTGTGCGGTGAACTCATAATGCGAATGAATAATGCGGAAGTGGTCTGCTAACCGGTGCCTTCTTTCGCAACCTTTTACGTAAATATGGTAGTCACCTTGACGTTTAATTGTTTAGCTTGAATGACTTGGGCGCTAGCAGTAGAGTTGCACGTTCGTGGCACAATTTTTTGTACCTTCTGATTTCTGCTGAGTGCAACTGTAAAATGAGTTACGTGTTTGTTTGTTTTGTAAAATCCATGGCCTTGTACCGTAAACGTTGTGGTCCCCCATTTGAAGATGTAATGGAACAGCCTGCTGGCTCGTTGACTCTCTCTCTCTCTTTCTCTCTGTGTTTTCATACAATGTTGAATTCAAATCACCACTGCCTAGCAATTTGTTTTTACGCTTCTTTGATGGATCTGTTTTTCTGTCTGCCTGCCTGTGTGTGTGTGTGTAAGTCGGTCTGTTTGTCTCTCTTTGTGTGTGTGTGTGTGTGTGTGTGTGTGTGTGTGTGTGTGTGTGTGTGTGTGTGTGTGTGTGCGTGCGCGCACCCTCATGCGTACACATGTTTCTGTGTGCGTTCGTGCGTGTCTGTGTGTTCATTCAATGGTTGGAACAAATCAAAACTAACCAGAAGATGTTTTGACGCTTCTTTGATGAATCCCCCTCCCCCCTTTCCGACTTACACCCCCCCCCCCCCCCCCCCCCCCCCCCCCCCCTCAGGTCGGTGTGTACACATGTAATGGTGAAGGACAAAAAATATTAATGACCAAAGTGACGTGGGCTGTTTTTTTCCCCCCCATAAACCCTGTGCTCCCCGTTCCCTGCCGGTCGTCAGCCTTGAACGCAGCCCTCCCCGCTCCATGTTGCTAAAGCAAGTGCAGTAGTGCAGGGGAGCCGTCCCAGGCCAGAAAGACCTTGCTAGACTTGACCAGCAGTCGGGCTTTGCATAATTTAATGACCACTCAGTACAGTCCCTGTGCAGTGACAGCGTGTCGACTTGTCGTGCCTGTCGTCTCCTCAGTGGCCGGACTGGCTGGTTGGCCGCTGGCTACACCAAAGACTGGCCATGTTCCTGCTGTAGAGCTTCCACAAAGCTCTGTGTACTGTGTCAACAGGCCAGGATCTGGGTACACGGTGATCAGCGATCATTGTGGGCCACTTAGTTGGGTCAGCAGGGTAGTAAGGAATGTCATGTTCTTACCCCGCTCCAGAAAGGCGTTCCTGGTCGGTAAAAAAAAACCCCAACAAAACAAGCAGGGCTATACAACCTGAAAACTCGCCACGCATGCAGACTTAAGTCAGTAAAAGACGTTATTCTCGCCATCCAAACCCAGTAACCAGACCACATCTGTGTTGAGATAAAGTTAGTGTATGATGTCAGCTCACCCTTTTGTCTGGGGGTAGGGAGTACTGAAGAGGGAGAGTGGGGGTGGGGGTGGGGGTTGGGGGTACAACCTAAAAGGAACAGAAAATGTAATGCCATGGAAGGAGCGTTTAGTTGAAGTGGAAATTTGTTTAGAACATGATCTTGGTCAGACGAGGTGTGGGTTGTTGGTTAGGCAGTGAAGAACGTCAATGGATTTGGCCAGCTGAAAAGAAGGAAAACAAGAAAAGGGGGGGGGGGGGGGGGGGGGGGGGGGGGGGGGGGATGTTTTGGGGTGGAGATGATTGTGGGGGAAAGAACTATGCCATAAACCTCAGTCAAGCTGGGAATTGCTGGATTTCACTGCCCATGGCTGTGATAAAGAAAATGGTAAGAAAGAAAGAAAAAAAGGAATAAAATGTGCGTGCCGCGCCCCCCCCCCCCCCCCCCCCCCCCCCGAGGTTGATGGAAAGACGAGGTTGATGAAACTAAAAGATAATTAGAAAGACAGGGAGAGAGGGAAAGTGCTAAGGGAGTAACCGGAGACAGCGAACCAGTCCTTCCTTTCAGGGGGCTGCAGCAGTGCTGTGTCAACAACGGGCTGTGGTGGACAGGTCAAGAAACGCTTCGGCCCCACAGCGATAGTTTCACCACAGCCCAGTCCCGTCTTTCCCTGCCATTTTTTTTTTTTTTTTTTTCTTTTTGCTACGGCTGGCCTGTGCAGGGCCCGCAAGCCCGTCAGGCTGCGATGTGTGTTGGGCGTGTTGTTTGTGTGGGGGGGGGGGGGGAGGGAAGGGTTTGAGCGTTTCGGTGGGTCAGTGCCCATAACAGTGCGCGAGCTACACATTCCAGGAGGGGTCAGTAGCCGACAGAACTTGCACGCGGCGGTCCGACGAGCTGTGTCTGCCAAGGTCAGCGGGCGGAGAGGCCCAGTTAGGGTTGTGTTGTTTTCGTTTGGCGCTTCACATGGTTCTGAGGGTTGTGAGCGTGTGTGTGTGTGTGTGTGTTGCGTATCGCTGCAGCTTGTCATTAGCGGATTACTGTTTGGTGTGGTGTAAGTTCGTGTTTCATGGCCAAGAGAGTTCTGTTGCCAGTGCCACAAAGGTGGACGATGGTGGGAGTTTTCAAGGAAGAACGAATACGGGTGTGTGAACAATGTGAGTATCCCTTGGGAAAAGATAGCACAGACGACTGGGAATGGGAGGGTGAAGAAAATGGTTGGAGAGGAGCAGTACCCGGCTGTAGGGGGAGGGGAGAGGATGTTCCGACAGGTCTTCGTACGGGTCCGAAGATATTACAATTTTTTTGGTGAAAAAAAAGGTTTTTACGCACGCACGCACACGCTCACACGCACGCACGCACGCACGTACGCTCGCTCTCTCTCTCTCTCTCTCTCTCTCGCTCTCTCTCTCTCTCACACACACACACACACACACACACACACGAAACCTGCAAGAGACAACGTTAAACTTGTTTGTACTGAAGGTGCAGTTGATTTTAAATGGAAAGATGCTGAATTGGTAACTGGATAGTCGAACATCATCTTTGTTTCACATCGTTCTGTTACGTATGCCGCCGCGCTGTGCGTGATTTCGCTGGATTCTGATCAGAAGAGCTGACGAAATGCTCACATGTGCGGGTCGAAAGAACAGACCTGTGCTGTATTTCGCCTGTCTTGTTACAGAGATGCCACGTTTCGTGTATTCATAGTATTGTCATTGCATTGGTTAACTGGCAGAAAATAAAAGCTGATAAAACAACCAGCACACTTTGGGGGGGATATTTCAGGTTGATAAACAACACCAACACCAGCACGAAACAACAACAAACAACAACATTAACAACAAACAAGAACGACAACAACGAGCCCCTGATGTAAAGCTGCGGAATTAGGGTAGGTTTTGGAAGAAAAGGAAGTTGCAGATAATGTGGTGGCGATATGTTTGCACTTGGCGATATGTTTGCACTTGACTTAAACGTCATCCAAATCATTTTAAGTAAGAACTGGTGAAACAACATGTATGTGTTGTGAAAACGTTAAAAATGTTAGTGTATTCTTCAAATATGCATCGAAGCTGTTTAGTGGTTAATGTAAATTAAAAACTGAAATCCTCTCTCGGCCATATGACAACTTGACCAATAGAAGTTGCCCAGGTGAAGCTGACATCTGTCATTAGTTCGGTTTAATGTCTTGCCATGGGAAATAGATGCACTGACACGTACCTGCTGTGGATTAGTGTAACACTGTGTAAGTACGCAGTGCACTATGTGAAGGGGGGGGGGGGGGGGGGGGGGAGCAGAACAACGGTTGAAATTGTAGACCAGCTTGATAGCCTTTAAACCTCACTCTCGTTTAATGATGGCAGAAGAATCATGCACTCCTGAGAGTGACCCATTTAATTCAAGAAAAAAAAAAAAAAAAAAACCGAGAAAAAAGAAAAGGTGATGAGCGTTCACAATCACAAGGGAGGGTGCAAAGTCGTCGTGGCTGGCAAGGAGAGGGGAGTGAAGAACTAAGAAGGATCACGTGGAGGGAAGTTTAGATGGCTTTTGACCTATCGGCGCTTGTTCCTTTTTTTTTTTTTTTTTTTTAAACCTGACACCAGTGTGGGGCTAGCCAACGTCGTGGGTGGAATGATAGTGGGGTATGTGTGACCCAGTTTGGCTCCCAACGTCCATTGGAGGTGGGGGGGGGGGGGGGGGGGGGGGGGGGGGGGGGGATCGCACGCAGCAGTACTCGATGCCCACAGCTCAGAACTGGATCAGCAGGCGACCTACTTTGTCCCTCCCTACCCGCTCTGTACCTGGGGGGCTGGTTATCTACTGTATATACCCACTGGGTCGAATGTGTGTGTGTGTGTGTGTGTGTGTGAGCGAGCTATGCTTGGTACCTGTGTAGATGAGAGGCGTGCAGGGAAGGTTGGGGCCATGTGAAAAACGCAACAAAAAAAAAAAAAAAAGGGGGGGGGGGGGGGGGGGGGGGGGCAGGCAGGCAGGCAGGGCGAGGCCTGCCCTTTGGCGGTCATACAAAACGCGGTCAAGCGCAAAGGGAGAGGGCGGCAGGTAGGTGAGAGTGTGTCAGTGAAGGGAGAAAGAACAGGCAGTACAAAACAGCTGTGGCGGTCGACTTGCAGTCTGCTTGGTGAGTAGAACACGACCACAACAGCTTCAGAGAGAGAGAGAGAGCGCGCCAGAGGCAGCAGTGTCAGTGGCTTGGCTCGTGGTGGTGGTGGTAGTGGTGTGTGTGTGTGTGTGTGCCAGCCCAGTGTCGTGTCACATGACTGTGTGGTCAGGCGCCTTTGACTCGTCTGTTTATCAGTGACGTTCGAATGATTTGTCCGGTTGGTCAGTCAAGACGTTCATCGCGCTTGCGTGTGTATGGGTTATGCTGTGTTAGTTCTTTTTTTTTTCTTTTCCTTTTCCTTCTTTCCAGTTGTTGGTGTGGTTCTCTTTGTTGGAATGTAGCGCGGGGATGTGGTGGCGCGGTAAGTAGGATGATAACACGACGGGGGGGGGGGGGGGGGGGGGGGGGGGGAGGGCGAAAAACGGGGCGGCGTGTTGACAGCAGTGAAACATGATGGAAAGCGATGTGGAAAACCGACTCTTTTGTGAGGGTGGAGTGAAAGGGGGAGGGGGGGGGGGGGGGGGGGGGTACGTGCGTGGTGGTGGTGGTTCTTGAAGCTGTCTGCATTGGTGGTGTCACCAGTGCCTGCGGTTTAGACGAGACATTAACGAGGCCACTATCCGTTTGGGCTGGACAGTCAGTCACTGTGTGTGTCTGTGTCTGTGTGATGAGTGTGGTGTTCGTGCAAGTAGGTCATACAGCTGAAAAGTGGGTGGTTGAATTCTCTCTCTCTCAGTCTGTCTGTCTGTCTCTCTGTCTCTCCCTCTCTCTCTCTCTCTCTGTCTCAGTCTCTGTCTGTCTCTCTGTCTCTCCCTCTCTCTCTCTCTCTCTCAGTCTGTCTCTCTCTATATTTATGTGTGAGGAATTTCAGCATTTGGTGTGTGTGTCGCTGTGTGTGTGTGTGTGTGTGTGTGTGTGTGTGTTTGAGAGAGAGAGGAAGGAAGAGAGAGACTATCACTGTGTGTGTGTGTGTGATGTCATGTGAGGGAGACTTATTGTTCGAATTCAGCAACTTGAAAATCTTGTGTGTTCTAGACAAGTGGAGTACACATTCTGCCTTTGTAGAAGCAGGGATTCACAGACCGGACAGATTTCATTCTGCCCTTGTCGAAGCAGGGATTCACAGACCGGACAGATTCATTCTGCCCTTGTAGAAGCAGGGATTCACAGACCGGACAGAGAGACCGGACTGCATAGAAATTGTAATTAACCCAGATTTTATCAGAAGCATATAACTTCCAATTTTGTGTGCCAGTCAGAGATGACAGTTTATGGCTGTATTCGTGTATGGTTTTTTTTAGGTATGCTTGTTTTTGCTGTTGTGAAACTATACAGATCAGGATTGAGGAAGATATTTTTGCTTTCAGTCATTTGTTCAAGTATAGAAAAACACTTTCACAGCCAAAACAAAGGATTACAAACAGATG
>JADBJO010001771.1:165000-255000 GCA_016801955.1 Conus betulinus | reverse complement strand
AATACTTTCCTGGATATTCCAACCAAGATCTTGTTCAGAGATATTCCACCTAAAGTGATTTTTGAGTTTCTGGAAAAATAAACATTTTCATCTGATGTAAGATTTTTATGGAAGGAATGTTTTATTGCAATTCCGTGTTTTAGAAAATCTGTTTTAAGTAGGGGTGTGTGTGTGTGTGTGTGTGTGTGTGTGCGTGTGTGTGTGTGTGTGTGTGTGTGTGTGTGTGTGTGTGTGTGTGTGTGTGTGTGTGTGTGTAGTACTTCTAGTTGTAGTAGTGGCAGTAGTACTTTCATTTTACATCTTTTCACAAAAATTATGTGATGTAAGATGACTGTGTGTGTGTGTGTGTGTGTGTGTGTGTGTTTATAATCTATTTTGAGGGTCAATTTCAACGAGGTTAGTGCCTTGATCTGGCCCTGTTGGCTAGCCTATATGAACTATAAAAGCATGAATTCAATTTCTGCTTCTTGTCTGTCTCTCCCCATCTCTAAGCTGGTCTTTGAATCCCTTTAGATTTACAGGGCAGCAGCAGTGTGTGTGTGTGTGTGTGTGTGCGCGCGTGTGCGTGTGTGTGTGTGTGTGTGTGTGTGTGTGTGTGTGTGCGCGCGTGTGCGTGCGTGTGTGTGTGTGTGTGTGTGTGTGTGTGTGTGTGTGTGTGTGTGTGTGTGTGTGTGTGTGTGTGTGTGTGTGTGTGTGAGAGAGAGAGTGTGTGTGTGTGTGTGCGCGCGCGCAGGTGCGTGCACGCACATGTGACGGAGAGAGAAAGAGAGTTTTCATCCTGACTATTGCTCATAATCTGAAATGGTCACTGTATTTGGTACAGATAGTGCAGGCAGACACCCACAGTGACTGACTGATAGGGAAGGAAGTGAACCACTTTTCATGCTCAGTCTATGAAGAGCAAGAGAGAACCCAAGTACAACTGTACAGAGATACCACAGCAGGTGAAAGGAAGCATGAGGGGGAGGGGGTGAAGAAAGGTGATTGCAGGTCCTGTGTCAGTGAGTTGGTCATAGTACTTTGTGTTCAGTGGCCTTTGTAGAGAGAGTTACCTGCCTGCCTACCTGTCTCAGTGAGTTGGTCATAGTACTTTGTGTTCAGTGGCCTTTGTAGAGAGAGTTACCTGCCTGCCTACCTGTGTCAGTGAGTTGGTCATAGTATTTTGTGTTCAGTGGCCTTTGTAGAGAGAGCTACCTGCCTGCCTGCCTACCTGCCAGTGTGGTGCAGTGCTCAGCTGACAAGATGGTACCTGTAACTATGAACCTTGTTTCATGGCCTTTGTACCCAGAGTTAATGTGGAAGGGTCTCTGCTCACTTATCTTCGCTCTCTGTGGCTCTTGGTCACTGCGACTTGCTATGTGAGTTGGTCACTGTGACTTGCTATGTGCTAGTGAGTTTGCCTGTCACTGTGACTTGCTATGTGATGTTGGTCACCTGTGGCTAGTAATGTGCCTATGTTGGTCCATGTGACTAGCTATATTACGATTATTGGTCACTGTGACTTGACTATGCAATATTGGTCACTGTGACTTGTTTTGCAATATTGGTCTCTGTGACTAGCTATGTGATATGTCACTGTGGCTAGTAATGTGATGTTGGTCACTGTGACTTGTAATGCAATATTGGTCGCTGTGACTTGTTGTGCGATATTGGTCACTGTGACTTGTTATGCGATATTGGTCACTGTGACTTGTTATCAATGCGATATTGGTCACTGTGAATAGCTATGCGATATTGGTCACTGTGACTTGTTATGTGCGATATTGGTCACTGTGAATAGCTATGCGATATTGGTCACTGTGACTTGTTATGCGATACTGGTCACTGTGACTTGTTATGCAATATTGGTCACTGTGACTTGTTATGCGATATTGGTCACTGTGACTACTGCTACTGTGATTGTTATCATATTGGTCACTGTGACTTGTGTGATGTTGGTCACTGTGACTTGCTATGCAATATTGGTCGCTGTGACTTGCTATGCAATATTGGTCACTGTGACTTGCTATGCAATATTGGTCGCTGTGACTTGCTATGCAATATTGGTCACTGTGACTTGCTATGCAATATTGGTCACTGTGACTTGCTATATGCAATATTGGTCACTGTGACTTGCTATGCAATATTGGTCGCTGTGACTTGTTGTGCGATATTGGTCGCTGTGACTTGTGTGCGATATTGGTCACTGTGACTTGTTGTGCGATATTGGTCACTGTGACTTGTTATCAGTGTGATATTGGTCACTGTGACTTGTTATGCAATATTGGTCACTGTGACTAGCTATGTGATAGTGGTCACTGTACTACTTAAGCGATAATTTGACATGTGCTTCCAACTCCCCTTCCTTCATCCCCTTCTGTTTGTGTCTCTCCCACCAGTATCAGACAAGATCTTTCTCTGCATGACGTGTATCTCTGTCCGTCAGTCTTTCTCGTTTTCTGTCTGTCAGTTACTGTCTGTCTGTCTGGATCGCATGTGCCTGATTTTGTGAGTTTTGTGTGCATATGTCATTGTATCAGTATGTCTGTCTCTCTCTTCTCTGCCTGCCTGTTTCAATGTCTGTCTGCCTCCTGTCTGTCTGCCTGTCGCCCTGTCTTTTTCTCAATCTCTGTCGCCTCTTTCTCTCTGTGGTGTGGTGTGTGTGTGTGTGTGTGTGCGCGCGCGCATGTGTGCGTGCGTGCGTGCGTGTCTGTCTTCTCACAAATACAGGCGATGATAGACATCCAATTAAAGTACTGGATCATAATCTTCAGATTATGAAGGAGGAAAAGGATAGATGGAGGGAGAGGTCAAAGGTAAACAAACATTTGAAGTGATCTAAAATGTAGACTTTGACAAATATGACTAGATTGACTGCGTAAAGAAACAAGTTGTAAACTAAACTACTAGAGATGTAACTAATGACAAGTCCTTAAAAAAAAAAAAAAGAAAGCATCAACGTGCTTTTGATTGGCACGCCTTAAAAAAAAAAAAGAAAAAAAAGAAAGCATCAACATGCTTTTGATTGGCACGCCTTAAAAAAAAAAAAAGAAAAAAAGAAAGCATCAACATGCTTTTGATTGGCACGCCTTTAAAAAAGAAGGCATCAACATGCTTTTGATTGGCACGCCTTTAAAAAAGAAGGCATCAACATGCTTTTGATTGGCACGCCTCTAAAGAAGAAGGCATCAACATGCTTTTGATTGGCACGCCTTAAAAAAAAAAGAAGGCATCAACATGCTTTTGATTGGCACGCCTTTAAAAAAAAAAGAGCATCAACATGCTTTTGATTGGCACGCCTTTAAAAAAGAAGGCATCAACATGCTTTTGATTGGCATGCCTTAAAAAAAAGAAAAAGCATCAACATGCTTTTGATTGGCGACCTAAAAAGAAAAAAAGAAAGCATCAACATGCTTTTGATTGGCACGCCTTTAAAAAAGAAGGCATCAACAAGCTTTTGATTGGCACGCCTTTAAAAAAGAAGGCATCAACATGCTTTTGATTGGCACGCCTTAAAAAAAAAAAGAAAGCATCAACGTGCTTTTGATTGGCACGCCTTAAAAAAAAAGAGAGCATCAACATGCTTTTGATTGGCACGCCTTTAAAAAAAAGAGAGCATCAACATGCTTTTGATTGGCACGCCTGAAAAAAAAAAGAGAGCATCAACATGCTTTTGATTGGCACGCCTTGAAAAAAAAGAGAGCATCAACATGCTTTTGACTGGCACGCCTTCATGTAGAAAAGGCCTGATTAACTTGCTGGTAAAAATGATAAATGTGGACAGTGATATTAGCCACTGACAGTCTTACTATGGCAGTACACATTTATGTTAGGGCAATATTTAGTCTGTGATGGAGCACATACATTTCTGAAAATTGGACTTGAAGTAGGTTTGCAGATCAAAACAAAAAGTCTCAGGTGAGGTAGTCAGTCCTTTGACCAGGTTTGAAGTTGAAATCAAGAACTGTGAACTGTTACACAAGCTGTATAGTAATCATCCATTCCCTGCTGTGAAACTGTTACACAAGCTGTGTTAGTAATCATCCATTTCCTGCAGTGACTGCCTCAGGGCCTTCTCTTTTTCATCTGATCCAAGGTTTTACAGAGGAGAGAATTTGAACAAAGTTTCTGGTACGCTTTTAGAAGATGTATTTTAAAGAGATGTGTGAAAGGGTTTTTTGGGGGATGACTTCTGAGTTGATTTTAATGTGGTGACAGCCCTGATTTGGCCCTTTGTGGTCGGCTGGGCTATAAGCAACATTACCTTACTTCTCTGTCTTTCTCACTCTGTTTATTTTTGTTTATTTATTTGTGTATTAAATAATTTATTTTTGGTTAAATCAGAGCTGGTGGCAACACACATGTTCTGTTTTAGATTTGCACAGTTGCTTCTTGCTTAATTTGCAGCTAAAAGGAGAGGGAGGCATTGATCAATATTTGCACAGCTGTTTGAAACTGATTCACACAGTGCGGAGGTGCACCACATGGAACAGACTGAGAGGTCACAGCCTAGCTGGGGCACATGGGGGACATACGATAACAATAAAAATGATAATGATGATGATTATTTATGGTGCCTAATCTTACATCATAGTCCCAAAGCGCTTACAAATACATAAATGAAACCAATAAGAAGATGAACATTGCAATTTGATGGGCAAGGGAAGGGGAAGAAAGAACTGCTGGTGATAGGTGAAGAGGGTTGTTTTAAAGAGATGCCTTGAAGGAAGACAGAGAGTTTGAACTACGCAAAGATACTGGGAGTTTATTCCAAGAAACCGGACCCTGAAAAGAAAAAGAACGATCGCCATATGTTTTCGTTCGAAATCAAAGGATTTTGAGCAGAGTGTTGTCGGTAGAGGAACGCAACTGCCTAGAAGGAATTGTGTGAGCAAGTCATTGATTTGAAGGACAGTTAGTTTTCATGTCTTCAGTTTTCATGTCTTCAGTGTGTACTTTTCATGTTTTCAGTGTTTAGTTGGAGTGTCACAGCATTGCAAGTTTAAATCAGCAGGAGCAGATGTGCTACCCAGACCAAACTGTCATGCGCTGTAGCAGTAAGTTCTGATCCTGTTGAAAATGTTTCATCTTCAGATTTGAAGCGGTGTAAGCCAAGTTTCAGTGTTCAGTAAAAAACTGGGGAAAGCAATGAAAGGTAAGAGATCATCCAGTGGAAGGGTTGGTAGTCTCAGCACCGCCTTTTGGAGATCAGCTGTCATGCTATGAATTTATGGAGAAGAGTGTGTGTTTGAGTGAGTGATTGTGTGTGTGTGTGTGTGTGTGTGTGTGTGTGTGTGTGTGTGTGTGTGAGAGAGTGAGTGAGAGAGTGAGTGAATGAGTGAGTGATTGTGTGAGTGAGTGTTTGTGTGTGTGTGTGTGTGTGTGTGCGCGCGCACATGTTAGTGTGTGTGAGTGTGCGTGCACGCATTAGTGTGTGTGTGTGTGTGTGTGAGTGAGAGTGAGAGGGTGTGTTGTGTGTGGGTGTGAATGATGGTGTGTGTGCGAATATGTGTGTGTGTGTGTGTGTGTTCAGGAAGGACCTTTTTCCCTCACACATGAAAAGACCACATTTAATCCGCTGAGCCAGTACAACTAAATCTGAAAGAAAAAAGCAAAGAAGCATTGAAAAGATGAAAAGAATTCTGGAAAATATTCTGATACTCTGAGAAACATTCTGAAAGGCAAGTGTCTTTTCAGCGCGGTTTATATTGTCAGAAACACTTGTGACCTCAATTTAAGGTAACATGGTAACTGTGGACTTTCATTCTGTCAACATCAGTACATGGCAGACAGGGAGTTAACTCTCCCAGGGAAGGGGCCACGATTAGTTCTGACCTTACAAGTTACACCGCCAGAGCAACGACATGTGAAATAAGAATGGCAGTGAAAATGCAGCAGTTACTATTGGTTTTGCATACATTGACTCGGCCAGTGCCAGTAGGATTACTATTAGAGCTAGCAACATGTGGGATTTCATGCTCTACTTCTGAGCCAAGTGGAGAACCAAGTGGAGTTCCGCGTAGCATTTAAATTGAAGGCCCTCTGGACTTTTTTTTAAAAAAAAAAAAAAACAAAACAAAAAAACCTAAAGGTACAGAGGTGAAATCTGAGGGTCCCACCAAACATCTAAATTTAAATATTCGAAGAAAATGTGAATTATAGAACAAGACTACTCACTCGTTTATTATAAATACAAAGCACATACAGACAGATAAAATGAGATATCAGTCAAAACATTTAGTGAGCTGCTTGCAAAGCAAGAAAGCGTTAAACAACAAAAATCATCAAAGTCCTGTTTTTAGAGGTTCTTCCTCACCTCCCCGAGTCTTTCTGAGGACAAGAGTCTCCAGTTGATGAATGGAAACTCTTCTCTCCATGGAAATCATGAAAGGTAGCTCAGGTTGAGGGATGAGGGGGATGGTGGGGTGGGAGGGTAGGGAGGAGAGAGGGGAGAGATCAGGACAGGACTTTGCCTCAAAATCTTCTTTCCTTGTCACTGGCTTCACATCACATTTGGAATCATTACTTTTCATCAGTGACAGTTCACCGTCTCTGGCATCAAGAAGATCAACGGGTTCATCAGGAGAGGAATATTGGTGCTATTTTCGACTCGATTTGTTCGTAGTGCTTGGAGGCAGACTCAAACTTCCCACAAGCTTTTTTTTGTAGACAAAAAAAATTGAAGTAAAGCCAAGATTACGTAAGGAATGGAAAATCATGAGTTTCAAGCTCAACTTATGAGGTTCATCAGCTTTTGACTTTTAAAATAGTTGCAGAAAAACTTTTACATGCAAGCAAGAAAAAAGACCCCCCCCCCCCCCCAAAAAAAAAAAAAAAAAAAAAAAACAACAACAACAACTACAACAAAACAAATCTATCAAGCAGAAAACCCTGTGCATTTCTGGGTCCCTCAGGGTGGAAATATGTTCATCAAACTGCAGAACTTCCCTGAAGATGGAGTATGGCTGCCTTAATGGTGGGATAAAAATGGTCATACACACAAAACGCGCCACTGCCTGTCTATACAGGCAGTGTCTGCAGGAGTATCAGCCTGCGTACACTGAAAGAAAGAAAGAAAAACTGCAGAATTTGAGCAGAAAGTACTCCCAGACTTTGTGCTTTGAAAGGAAACACTGTTTGCAGGATAGAGCATTTAAGCAGTGCGCATTTTTATTTTTTTTTTATTTTATTTTTTTTTTTAAAGTAATTCCTGCATTCTTGTCTTCCAACAGTCCTAGTGTTATATGGGTACAGGCCTGTTTTATCCATACAATGTTGTTGTTTGTTGTACTCATGTTTGGCAAAAATATGACGACTACAGTGAACTAAAAAAGATCAGACACAAGTCACTTTTGTAGCAGTTACACTTGTAGAGGGAGATTAAACATTGTGTTGCCATGGTGTGCCAAATGAAACATGGTGTTGTTGCCTTGATCTGCCAAATGAAACATGGTGTTGTTGCCTTGATCTGCCAAATGAAACATGGTGTTGTTGCCTTTATGTGCCAAATGAAACATGGTGTTTGCCTTGATGTGCCAATTAGGGTGCTTTGAATAATGAGTGACAGCTCTTGCTAACTTTATTGTGTGACATTGTGTCTGGCTGTGCCTGCATTTTCGACAACATGCTTAATATGTAAGACAAGAGGGGAACTTAGCCAGTTAAGGGTGGGAATTATCGAGCAAAAAAAAATGAAATTCAACAACAACGACAACAGAAAATAGTGAGAGAGCATGAATTTGTGGCTGAGTTAGTAGTAAGTATGCAGATAAAGCAGATACGTAAGAATTTTTATGTTTGAAGACCCAGTGTTTACTGTAGTTAGTACAGTGATCTGGGATGACAGCAGGGAAAAATATTTACCTCCTTTCCTGCTTTTTTCTAAAAAAAAAAAAAAACTGGTTTGCACATTGATATATACTTTGTAGAAAGAACGCTCATTTTTTGGTGTGGAAAAAGTACACCTATTAGCAGCGTTAGGGTAAATGGGTCTGTGGGTACCAAATTGTGAAACGCAACACTTGATTATTTCATTTTGTACCAGTATGCTAAAGATAGAGAATTGTTATACATAGCTAGAAATGTCAAAGATAGAGATTTTTTTTATACTAGAATTGTTAAATACATAACTTAAAATGTCAAAGATAGAGATTTTTTATATGGTACATTACTTAAAATGTCAGACTTCAGAACAACAAAATTGCCTTGAAAGATTGAACAAGGCACTGCAGATGATATCAGTGTCTTGATTCTGCACGGAACAAACTGGATGTGAAAGACACACCATTGAAACAATTTTTTTTTTTTTTATAGACAAAAAAACAGCTTACAAATCGGAACCACCAGTAAAAGAAAAAAGAAAAAGAAGAGTTCTGATTGCAGGAAAGTACTGAAAGACATAGCAAATGACTTGGAAGTATGTTTGTTGTGATTCAGCTCTATCTTTTTGCTTGGTAAGATTTTTGCTGTGAAGAGTAAGGTTTTGAAGGTGGTTAATCTCAGGGGCTGTGCTTACCCGTGATTACTGACATGTGGTTTAGGTGTCAAACTACTGACACCAATATGTCACCATTTCTGTGAACCAGTGTGGTGGTGTTTCCTTGACCAGATGTGGGCAGTGGGAAACTAGGACATGGTGTTTGTGGCACGCCACTTCCTATTGCTTTGACCAAGGTACCGGTTTTCTTTGACCGTTTTGCCCTTTGTCAGGTTAGACGCACTGGTTTTACAAGTTGCATGGGCGATCACCATGTCTACCTAATCGTTGTAAAAGAAAAGGGGCAAGTCGGGGGTGTACTAGCCAAGATTGATATGGCAATGCTGACCAGATGGAAGAAACTGAAGGGAAGGGAGAGAACCAGGGTTCTTAGAAGCCAAGTTCTCTCAGGCGCCATGACGTATTGAATACAGTGAGGTAGAAGCAGGCGCGGAAGAGGGCGGAAGAGAAATGGGTCAGGATGACCTAGATTGTGGAGGGAGGAATAAGGTCGATGCCCTCTGTTCACTGCAAACTGTGTGATGGCAGAGGGGAAGGCGGTTTCACATGGAGTTTGAAGACTGTGTACAGTTCTCTACAATACGCGCCCCTCCCCACCCCCCCCCCACCCTAGCCTGTGAACCCTGCAGATTTCACCTCCACCTGTCGAGGGGAGGGGATGAAAACTGAAATAAGGGAAGGGGAGAGAGGAAAGTTGTGGCCAGTCTACAGAGTTCCCCCCCCCCCCCCCCCCCCCCCCCACACACACACACACACACACACCCGCCTGTACTGGTCCAGTGTGTCAGGTTTTTCTGTCTGATGTCTTACCTACTGAATAATCTCTCCCCCTCCCCCACCGGACTCCCTTTCCTTCTGCCTCTACCAGACTCTCTCTCGCCAGTCTGTCTGTCTGTCTGTCTCTGTCTGTCTGTCTCTCTGTCTGTCTCTGTCTCTGTCTCTCTCTGTCTGTCTGTCTGTCTAGCTACCTCCATCTGTGCAGGTGTTCCCTTTTTTTTCTCAGTATGCATGTCTCTGCTCTCTTCTTCTTCTTCCACACCCCTTCTTTTTCTCCTCTTTCCCTCACCCTCTCTGTCTCCTTTTCCACTTCCTCTCATCAAAGACCAAGGGCAGGTTTATTTGATGATTGGAACACAACCTGCTGTGCTGCTGGATTGGTTTGGTAACTGAGGAGGGGCTGAGCCATTCCCGATAGTTAATATTAAACACGAAACCAGGCTATCTTCCTTGCTGTAATTAGGAGTTCTGCAGGCCTGGTGACAACAAGCTAGAAGACATCGGTGTTTTGGAAACTGTTGCCTGTGACAGTGCCAGTGTATTGCTTTGGTGTGGAACCAACAGTAACTTATACTAGGCTGACTGACATGCAGCGTGAGTGTGATCAACGTGTTTCAGATTAGGGATATGGTGGAGGTGTAAACAGTGTGTCTGTCTGTAATTTGTAATTTTACAGCATGATGATTATTTTGTTTAACTTGCATTGATCAAAGCGTTTGTTTGGCTTTGACTTGGTTTCAGATTTTGTCACAGTCTTCGTCTTTATTGTTCTTTTGTAGCTGTCATTTCACCTGTAGTTTGATTACATCACCTGCAAGGGTAAAAATTGTGAGGGTAGAAACTAGGATTGAGTTTTGAGAAAAGGGTGAGAACATGATGTAGAACCATGATGTAGATTAGATCCTGCTGTTCTTATCAGGATGAATATCATGGTCACATGGGCTATAAATATCTGTGAGTTGCATCCAGGTCATGGGTTCACAGTCCCCCTTCTTCCCCCCTCTTATTCCCCCTCCTTCCCCTTCTGAACCAAGACAAAACCCCACTATTCAAAATGATGGTCAGCGCTGAGTGAGCTTGGCAGACCTGTGTGTCACAGCGTAAGGACCTGACAATCTTGTACGTCCATGATTCTGGGAAATGGGTTTGGGCTGTGGACACTTGGAATTTAAGGAAAAGTAAGTAACCAAACTAGAATAGGCTTGTCTATATTCCCAACTGATGACAGAACTTTCTTTGGTTGTTTCAAAAATTCCAAAATACATATTTTTCATTCCTTTCACATTACTCAGTAGAATACCTCATTTCTGAACATTTCTTTTCTCATTGAATTAAAGTGCCTGGACTCTTTAGCACTGAAGAACTTTACATGAAAATGTGAGTGTGATGATGTTCCTTTTTGGAATATATAATGTATAAAACCCATTTTGTTTGCAAAATTCTTTTATTATACAAGACAAATGCATTATATATCACATCAAACCATCAGCTCCATCAGCATTTTTTTCATGAGTTCTTTAATGGAATATCAAACTCAAAGTCAGTTACTGGCTAACATTTCTCCTGTTTCCCAGTATCATGGACATACACATGCGCACATCTCGGGACTATATATCTAAGAAAAGTTGGAGGATCATATTATGAAAATAACTTTGCTGGTAACTTGGTTCTCAGTTAGCCAAGTTTACTTTCTGAAGAATGCAGCAGAGCATTTTCTGTGCCTTTGGTGTTCTGGTAATGCAGGTTTATTGTTTAGTTAGGTACCCTCCCTCCCTCTCTCTCCTCTGCCTCCTCACGTCCCTCCCATCACTCACACCCTCCACCCTCCCCTCATTCACTTACACACATACCACACACACGTGTTCATACACACACACACACACACACACACACACACACACACACACACACACACACACACACACACGCTCCTCGTCTACATTCTCCTGGGATGGTTCTCCTGTTCGGCCCATCACCTGAGCCAGTGTTGACGTAAAACAGTGAAACCTGAAGTAACCAGCTGTCAGAAAGGACATCCTTTCTACATCTGAGGGGATCAGGTTTTACGGGATTGACCGATTGACGTTGCTTGTATCAGGAGCTCAGGCATTGGTAATGGAATCCACTGGCTTGTGCACCTTCTCCTGTCCTAAATGGGTTTTTTGCTGTAACCCGAGTTTTGTGACCAGTGTAACCCTGCACTTGGAAGTTGGGAGTGTCCCGATGGTGCCGTTGGTGCTGCAAGCTTGTGATCAGGATGTTGTTCTTAAAAAGGTGTCATTCCTGTGAATGATTATGAGTATATGACGTACTCCATATGATCATGTATGTAGGACTTCACATTTGAAGGCTGTGTGGTTTTACAGTAACAGTGAAAATTGTAAAATAATCATTGTCATCCTGTAGCAATTTGGCAGTAATGCAGAACACGCGCGTGCGTGCGCGCACACACACAACACACACACACACACACACACACACACACACACACACACACACACACACACACACACAAAAAAAAAAAAAAAAAAAAACCACAAAAAACATGCAGATGCATACACAACACATAGGCATGCACACACGCATGCGTGCACACACACACACACACACACACACACACACACACACACACACACACGCACGCACATGCATCCGCATATGCACACACACGCGCGCACACACACACACACACACACACACACACACACACACAGGTACACACTGGTGCTTAAAAAAAGATAAAATAAACAAGTTGGTGTAACAGAAAAAAATGAGAAGAGTGATTTGCTGGAAGTGGCTGGCAGGCAAGCTGGGTTGTGTGTTGCCTGCTTCATGTGAAAAACACAGCGTGCGTGACTGGCTGGCTACGGTACAGTGTGTGTGGTGTGCGAAACTGACTGACTGACTGACTGGGGAGCTGGAGCGGTCGTTGAACTGACGGACTGCTGTGTCACTGTCAGTTGGCGAGGGTCCTTGAAAGTAGTGGGGTCGCTCACGTGTTGGAGACGGACAGGCAGGCATGCTGTTTATTACACTGTTGCTCAGGCAGGGAGGGCGAGAGAGAGGTAGGTCAGAGAGGGAGGCAGACTTGTAGGGGGGGGGGGGGACAGTGTTGTGAATGAGGGACATGACCAGAGAGTCCGTTTCCTCCTCTTCTCCACCCCCCCCCCCCCCCCCCCCCTCTCCAATTCCACCCTCTCCAGCCCTCTGCCCATTCTCCCCACCCACTATAATGACCTGCTGAAGATATGATGCAAGGTGGACATTCAGGCCAGCCGTGGTATGTTTAACAAGGCCCGAGATGTTTTCCTTCCGCCTCCTTATGTCCACCATTATTAAATCTTGGTATAGCTGATGGTTTGAACTTTAGGGCTACCAGTGGTTTATCGCTGTGTGTATGTGTGTGGGGGCACGTGCATGTGTGCTTGTTTGCATGTTTGTTTGTGTGCGTGAGAGAGAGATAAGTGTGGAGATGTGTGGTTCAATAATTCTGTCTGCTTCACAGAGAGAGAGAGAGAGAGAGAGTGTGCATGTGTGTGCGATAGACAAACTTCAGTATGTTTGTTGGTTTGGATGGATATATCATGTGTCAGTTGATAGACAAGTGATAACAGACTAACTTGAGGTATTCCAGTCGTATTCTTTCTCTGTTTTCTGTTTTCATGCGTGGATATTTTGCGTGTTAGTGTGTGTGTGAGGTAGAGAGGAACTGTGATAGAGTGTGAGTTCAGCAGAGAGAGCTTGTTGTTTTTTTTTTTTGTGTGTGTGTTTTTGCTCTGTATCTTCCTTGTCCCCCACCCCCTGCTTCCTTCCACTCCTATGGCATTGCTCCCATGCAGCTCTTTCTGGCTCCCTGTGTTCCAGTTCAGCCACGCCCAGTCTCACCTGTTGCAGCCCCAGCATGGGTAAGCCTGTAGCAATCGGTATCAGTACAGAGACTCTCTGTACTGATACCGATTGCTACAGGCTCTCTGAGAGAGCATTCATGTGCTAGTACCTGCATGTGTGTGCATGTTGTGGACAAGATCCCACTGTTTCACCTGAAACCCTTCTTCACCAGCTGTGCCTTTCTCGACAAACTCTTCCATGGCTTGTTACATGATGGAAATGGAAGGCCTACCAACAGGTGGCCATTGGGGACAGACAGTGCTCTTTCAGAGATACAGTAACACAAAGAAACAGACAGCAAACAAAAAGAGTATCACCAGGTAATGACGCATATAAGATCAGTTCCTCAAAGTGCTGTGACTGGTTTGTTTTTACACCTTGAAAATCCAACAAGCAACTCGAAACATAATCCTTTACTTTCTACCAAGTGCCCCCAGTACGTTTGATTTACAAATACACCTTTGCAGCTTGCAACCTCTCCGCCTGTCCCCATCCCCTTCAGTTCCCCTCCCCGCCAACTCCCCCCTACCAACATTGAAGATTGGATATTTCAAGGGCGAAGGAAAGTTTTATGGCCAACAAATCATGATATCCAATCAGAGGTCTCTCTCAGAGGTGACAAGCCTGTATACATGTGCATGCGTGCGCACGCGCGTGCGTGTGTGTGTGTGTGTGTGTGTGTGTGTGTGTGTGTGTGTGTGTGTGTGCATGCACATGCATAATATGTATGTATGCATATTGGATTGTTTTGAAACCAGGTCATGTTATGCTTTCTATGTTCCCACCAATGACTCTAGGCCACATGAGGGCTGGGCAGGTGTGTTTTTTTAGACATTGACAGGGATTGAATTTCTTGTCATGTTTGCTGTCTGAAAGTCTGTCTTTGTCTCTTGCTTTTCTCTTCTGTCCTGTCCTGGGTCCTCTCCTCTCCTCTCTGCTTCTCCCTCCCTCCCTCTTTCTGTCCCCCTCCCTCCCTCCCTCTTTCTCCCCTTCTCCCTCCTTCCCTCCTCCCTCATTTCTCTCTCTCTCTCTCTCTCTCTCTCTCTCTCTCTCTCTCTCTCTCTCTCTCTTCAGTCTTAATGCATGGTTCAGACATGATTCATAAACTGGTAAATTTGAATTAGGTTTTTTGAGAAGAAATCGCTGAAACTATGAAAGCAGTCTGTGTTTCGCCACCCAGACCAGAGGATAAAACAATAAATCAAATGGTCGCAGAAAAAGTTTATTATTTACTTATACACTATTTATTATTTCTGGAAATCGTCATTGTATGAATTTTTCCATCATTTTTCGCATTGAAGCAGCTTCCTCTGTTTTTTTTTTATTTCCTTTCAGTTAGCTCACTGACCTGGTCCAGATTAATTCTTTATCTTTGATAAATTTGCTTTTGTCTTTCGTACAGGTCTCCAGTTATTTGTTGATTTAAAGTTTACATCTTCTCTGCTGGTTCTCTTTTGGATTATTTGGTTTGTTATTCTAAGGTCAGTGGTCTTGGGTCAGTCTTGTGTGTGTGTGTGTGTGTGTGTGTGTGTGTGTTAATCATGATGGCAGGATTTTGCCCATCAATCTTGATGACAAGCGCAAAAGAGCTTCAGGGGAATCATTAACTTGGAGCAGTGTTTGCTTTGGAGATCGTCACCAGCTCTTGATCAATGGTTGAAATGCTATTTTTGCTGTATTTTGGTCCTTGTCGGTTGATATCTTGTGTACAAGTCGTTTGGGGTAGAGGGGAAGTTGTAATGCAGAGTTAATACACATTGAAGCAAGTCAGTCATATTCATTCAGTAAGTAATAAGATAAGATAAGATAATGTTGCCTACAGCCCAGCCGACCGCAAAGGGCCACATCAGGGCTGAAGTAAGTAATAAAAAAGTAGGGTAAGTTTTAAACTTGAATAAAGTCAGACGAATACAAAGACGAACAATCTAATAGTGGGGAAAAGAGAGTTACTATGTGTTAGGTTTAGTTCAAATCTTTGCCAAGTCATTACTGTGATGACGGAGGGGTTGTTGTTGTTTTTTTCCCCCACTATTAGATTGTTCATCTTTGTTCATCTTTGTATTTGTCTGACTTTATTCAAGTTTAAAAGGCTGTGCCAGTCTTGAATAAAAGTTACTCTATGTTAGGTTTCTTATGGGAGCAAGGCTTACCCTGCTTGTTTATTGCTTAATGTTTACTGGTCCCTGCCTCATTTTATTTTAAACTTATATTCATTCAGGTTAGTCAGGGAGGGAAGTGTAAAGGAAAGCGGGAGTGGAGATTCCACTCTGACTTCCTCCAGAATCTAGAATGTGTTTCAGCTCTAAGATAGTCGTGTGGTTGTTAATCACTCCGACCGAAAAACACCATTCAGCACAACCATTTTCTGAGAAATACACCTGTAGAGAATGAACCATGGTTTCTGATGATGTATGCTTGCAGAAGCAGCAAAAGCGAGACAGGCGGGGCTGGGAAGCAGCAGCAGCAGCAGCAGCAGCAGCAGCGTGTGTGTCTGACCAGCACCTCTATGAGGAGCTAGCCGAGTTCATCTCTGCCAGCATCGCGGACATGAACTCTTCTCCCCCTCAAGCCGGAAAAAAGTGACACCGCCCGCCGCCACTGCCACCATCCTGCAGGACTCTGTGTCACAGCTGCCGCAACAGATTGCTACCAAGCCTGCCCCTCAGTCAGGTGAGTGTGTGTGTGTGTGTGTGTGTGTGTGTGCATGTGTGTGTGTGTGTGTGTGTAGATTTGTGGACTATGTGTCCTTGCACATTTTTTGTATGTGCATTTTCTTTCTTCTTTTTTTTTTTTTTTTTTTTTTTTTTTTGGTTTGTTGGAATTTTTTGTTTTTAATGCAGTAAAGGAAAATCAAGAACATACGAAGCATGGTTAGTGAAGTCTGTGACATTTCTGCAATGTTCAGTCAGGACAGGCCAAATTTACGTGTGTTTTAAAGTTTGTTGTTGTTGAAGTTGTAGCACACAGCTGCTAGGCATGGTGCGGTGATTGCAGGTTAGTGTCATGTGTTTGGGGTTTAAAGGTAATTAGTGTGAATTCCATGAGATGCATTGGTCGGCGGGTCTTTTCAGTGGCAGTTAGCTCTGACCTAAAGTGAAGAAAACACAGGTCTTTCCATTTCGTGGCTGAGTCTGTTACACTGTTTCTCACATGTCCTGACCAAGACTGCAGGTGATTGTCTCTGGGGCCTGGTTGACCCTGGTAGAAAGGAAGCCGAGATTTCAGCCTTGTCGTGTCATCTTGGACCAGATTGACACAGCTCGAAAGCATCGTCTCCCTTACCTTCATCATCTTGGATAACCCCCCAAAAGTATCAAATTCTGTGGCCCTGCATTCTGTGCTGTTGTGGTGACCTCATTTGTTTTTTTCTCCACTACCTTGATGCTGCTGAGTGTGTGTCAAAGTTGTTGATATCAGCAAGTGCATGGGGGTTTCATGGGATGGATGTGGTGTAAGGTCAGGTCAGCTCCACAGGTACGCAGTCAGTGATGTGGTGTGAGAGAGGTCAGGTCAGGTCAGTCAGCTCCACAGGTACGCAGTCAGTGATGTGGTGTGGGGAGGTCAGGTCGGCTCCACAGGTACGCAGTCAGTGATGTGGTGTGAGGGAGGTCAGGTCGGCTCCACAGGTACGCAGTCAGTGATGTGGTGTGAGAGAGGTCAGGTCGGCTCCACAGGTACACAGTCAGTGATGTGGTGTGAGAGAGGTCAGGTCAGCTCCACAGGTACGCAGTCAGTGATGTGGTGTGAGGGAGGTCAGGTCGGCTCCACAGGTACGCAGTCAGTGATGTGGTGTGAGGGAGGTCAGGTCAGCTCCACAGTACGCAGTCAGTGATGTGGTGTGATGGAGGTCAGCTCCACAGGTACACAGTCAGTGATGTGGTGTGAGGGAGGTCAGCTCCACAGGTACACAGTCAGTGATGTGGTGTGAGAGGTCAGGTCAGCTCCACAGGTACGCAGTCAGTGATGTGGTGTGAGGGAGGTCAGGTCAGCTCCACAGGTACGCAGTCAGTGATGTGGTGTGATGTGGTGTGAGAGAGGGTCAGGGTCAGCTCCACAGGTACGCAGTCAGTGATGTGGTGTGAGGGAGGTCAGGTCAGCTCCACAGGTACAGGTCAGTCCACGTGATGTGGTGATGTGGTGAGAGGGAGGTCAGCTCCACAGGTACACAGTCAGTGATGTGGTGTGAGAGGGAGGTCAGCTCCACAGGTACACAGTCAGTGATGTGGTGTGAGAGAGGTCAGGTCAGCTCATCAGGTACGCAGTCAGTGATGTGGTGTGAGAGAGGAGGTCAGCTCCACAGGTACGCAGTCAGTGATGTGGTGTGAGAGAGGGGTCAGCTCCACAGGTACGCAGTCAGTGATGTGGTGTGAGGGAGGTCAGCTCCACAGGTACACAGTCAGTGATGTGGTGTGAGGAGGTCAGGTCAGCTCCACAGGTACACAGTCAGTGATGTGTGTGTGAGGGAGGTCAGGTCAGCTCCACAGGTACACACAGTCAGTGATGTGGTGTGAGGGAGGTCAGGTCAGCTCCACAGGTACACAGTCAGTGATGTGGTGTGAGGGAGGTCAGGTCAGCTCCACAGGTACACAGTCAGTGATGTGGTGTGAGGGAGGTCAGCTCCACAGGTACACAGTCAGTGATGTGGTGTGAGAGAGGTCAGGTCAGCTCCACAAGTACACAGTCAGTGATGTGGTGTGAGGGAGGTCAGCTCCACAGGTACACAGTCAGTGATGTGGTGTGAGGTCAGGTCAGCTCCACAGGTACACAGTCAGTGATGTGGTGTGAGGGAGGTCAGCTCCACAGGTACACAGTCAGTGATGTGGTGTGAGGTCAGGTCAGCTCCACAGGTATGCAGTCAGTGATTGTTGTCAGTAGGGACTTAGTAGATGGTGGACTGCGTGAGTTGGATCAGAACACCACCAAAGTGACCTGGCAGTGTCTCTTTTGGCTGGTTGCCACTTGACAACCTGATGTTGATTGTTCCCAGTGCACATAGTGATGGGGGCTGTGACAGAATGGGTGTTGCTGTGTTTGGGGTGGTCAGACTGTAGGGCATAGGATTAATCACTCTGTTGGGGCACAGAAAAGAAGGAATTTTGATACAGATTCTTATCTTACGCTTTTTACATTTCTTAGTAACTGTGAGGCCGTCAGTCACATTGCATTGGATCAGTGAATTATGGATATTACCACCTTTGAGGAAAGTTGAATGAAAAATCTTTAAAAAACAAACAAATGAACAGCAGCTTTTTGAGGTCATGAGAATGTTGAGACCTACTGGTTTTGGGGGAGGGGGGGGGGGGGGGGGGGGGTCCCAAAACGCATTTGAAAGAAACTTTTTTTAGAAGGGAAGGGGAAAAGGTGGACTGTCCATATCTGTTGTTTGGAATATAAAATGTCTATACCAAACAGTCTCAGAATTGCCAAGGGAAGGAGAATCGTGAAATGCAGTGAAGTTAATGAGGACTTTGGACTGGAGATAGTGGCCTTGAACCGCTCAGATTATTATTATTTTTTTTTGACACTCCATTGTGGTGTTCCATCTGTTTGTCCATGGATGTTTCAGAATTTACACTTGCTGTATTTTTGATAACATGTGTACATTTGTTCAAACACTGGTCTGTGTGTCATTGCAGGTGGAGTTATCTGTTATTTTCTTTTCTTCTTCTTTGTGTGTGTGTGTGTGTGTGTGTGTGTGTGTGTGTGTGTGTGTGTGTCTGAGCTGATTTTTTGTTGCTCATTCATTCATTTCTGTTAAAAACTGTATGCAGCATTGATGTGGGAGTGGTAGAGGACTTAAAATGGGTCAATGTGTGCAGAGAGAGCGGCTCCTCCAGTGAAGCCGTACACAGAGCCAGGTGTCCTCCAGTAAACCCTCCATTGTGGCCACAGATTTTCTGGGCTCCCTGCTCCTGGAGGTACACCTCTCCTCTCTCTCTCTTTCATTTCCCATCATTCTGCGTCTGTATGTGCGTATGTATATATATGCAAAGATGTAAAAGGAAGTGGATCATTGCTTATTGGAGTTCCATGGAACATTTTGGAGGCATTTCATCACTTCCTGTTCGTTGGCGTAACTGGCTCTGGCTCTGTCTTCCTCTTGTTCACAGTTTGGCTGTCTCTCCACCACAGTTCAGTTGTGAAGTTTTGAAGCACATGCTAGGTGGTCCAAGTGTAGGCAGAGCCTAAGTATGGGCAATATGCCAACCTTGCTGAACAGTGGACAACAAGAATGGGCATGTGTGGCTGCTGAGATGGCATGCTCCAGTTCATTGCACAGTTCTTACACCTTTGTAATCATGGGAGGGAACAGGACTTAACAGAGGCCATTAGGGGGAACACAACTTGCTAGACCAAGTCCTTTTCCCCACCACATGTTTGGTGTGTGTGTGTGTGTTCAGTCAAAGAGGGCGTGTGGAGCATGCACAATGAGAAATGTATCCCATGTTTTCTTTTTAGACCTCCCGTCTAGACAAAGGTTGCCTTTTGAAATTTGCAAGTGGGTTTCCATTTTTGGTCTGATGAAAACCTCCGTCTTACAACAGTGCCCCATGAAGAAACTAGAGCGTGTGTGCCAAAGAGGAATGGATCCTGGGTCTGCATTTTGATCAGTTCCAGTGGAATGGGGAGATGTTTTAGCGATGATGGACAGGCGCCCAGACTTGTATAATAGAAGATCAACATAGTGTCTGTGTGTTTGTGTGTGTGTATCAGCTTGTATGTCTGTGTCAGTTTGTGTGGGTGTGTATGTGTATGCATGCACGTGTGTGTGTGTGTGTGTGTGTGTGTGTGTGTGTGTGTGTGTGTAAAAGTACGGTTCCAGTGGAGAGGAGTGGATGAAGAGGAACAGCAGACTTTTCACCCAAATGATTGAAAACGCATGAAACCATATGCTGTTATGGTTAACAATGCAAAGCTTTGTGGGGTCACCATCATGACTTTTTCCATGCACAAACAGAATAACCAGATCAACAAGATATCAAACCTTAGAATGCAAATTTTTCTTTTTTTTTGGGGGGGGGGGGGGGGGCGCGCCAGGCATATGTTGGGAGCTTGACCCTACACAAGTTTTCTTTCTTTCTTTTTTTTTTTTTTTTTTTAATCTATTGTTTTATCATTTTAATTTCTGCACTGTCACACAGTACAGCCATATGTTCTGGAACATTGAATATTGTCCACTGGACTGTGGCTGCTGAAGAGATCCATCAGCAGAGTGCTGTCTTTCAGTGCGACTGCTGAGCCCATTCGCCTAGTGCTGAACCCACCTACTCACTGTGAGTAGAAGTCATCAGTTTGTTTGCATTAGGTTGTTCAGCTGAACTGCAGTCTCAGCAGTCTAGGGGTTGGTTGATTGTAGTTAAAGAAAACATTTTAGCCTTTTTTTTTTTTTGCTAGTAAGCTGCCCGCATGAGCTCCTCATCAGTTGGGTGTTTTTTAAAACAGGGGTGTTTAAATGAGTCTCAGTGACTGGACTTCAAGTTTGTGGGGAAAAGGTTTTAGGATGATGGGTAGAATGGCCGCAGTTTGATTTCAGGGTTGGAGACATGGCCACCATTGAGTTCCATGCGCGCATCTTCGAGAAGAAAAAAAAAAAAAAGAGCTTGGTGAAAAAAAGCGTGCATCATTGCACTTTACAGTAATTGAAGAAAGACGTTAAAGAACGGTCAAGATTGGCATTGGTTACTACAGATTTGCAGATGAACATTCTGATACTAACACTAGTAACGGTGAGCAAAGGGTTACAAAGAATTTTAAAGAAAAAGAAAAAAAAAAGGAAAAGAACAGAAGAAGAGATCTGGCATCATTGCGTTTTCAGTTCTTTTGCGCTGCCCCCCATGTTCCATGTACAAACAGAGGTGAAAGAGCTTGAAGGGTAGAGATGACTCTCCATGAAAGCTTACAGCACTGTTTAAAAATAGCAGTTGGTTTATGGTTACACCTTTATCCCCCCCCCCCCCCCTTTTCCCCATAACTTTTGCTTAGTTTTGTTAGACACTTGAACTGCAAAACACACATCCCTTGTCTGCTTGCTCTTAATCCAGCTGTACTTGATTTGAGCCGCTTATTCGGTCGTGAGGATCAACTTGGTGAGCAGGTACAATATGGATACATCCAGATACTTATATCCTTACATGTTTAACAGTGTGAAATGTTAAGCTTAGCATGCAATTTTGATTGCATAACTCGCCGTGTGAAATGTTAAGCTCAGCATGCAATTTTGATTGCATAACTCGCCGTCAAGATTGAAGGATAAAAATGAAAAACTCCTCAACTGATGAACCCTGTACAGACTGAGCTACTTTGGAACAAGGCTGTTCACATTCAACCCCTTTACCCCTACCCTTCCTCCCCTCCAACTGATGAACCCTGTACACTCTGAGCTGCTTTGGAACAAGGCTGTTCACATTCCACCCCCCTTTACCCCTTCCCTTCCTCCCCTCCAACTGATGAACCCTGTACACTCTGAGCTGCTTTGGAACAAGGCTGTTCACATTCCACCCCTTTACCCCATCCCTTCCTCCCCTCCAACTGATGAACCCTGTCCACTCTGAGCTGCTTTGGAACAAGGCTGTTCACATTCCACCCCTTTACCCCTTCCCTTCCTCCCCTCCCCTCCACTTCGCATGCAGCTTTGGTGGATGCAAGCAGAAAGAACGTCCACCGTGACTGCGGTGAAGAGACTGCCGACTTGAGGCTGCCATGCACATGAAAGGGGGGATGGGCGGGGATGGGAAATTCATCAGTCTGCCAGATAAGGAAGCGCCTGTCTTCAATGGTAGTAGTATCCCCTCCATACAGGTGAGAGGGAGTAAATAATAGTAGGCTGAGCTGTTCACACGTCCCATCTGCTCCTAGAGTGATGTGTTGATGTGACTGCCTGCCTGCCTGCAGTGACGGGGAACCTCTGCCCTGCCAGTGGCTTCATTCAAAACACAGGCCAAGCAGTTTAGTGTGTCGTCGTAGAACTGGATTTTTTTTCCCCACAGAGACATTCTGTATGCAGTACACGTATTCTCTGCTGTGTGAAGTGCCTTGTTTGGTATGATAGCTCTTGGTTTAGGAGAAGCTTTTGATGAGGTCTGCACTTAGGATCTGTCTTTCTAATAAATCTTTGATTCAGGTTGACTAGCAAGAGAGAGAGAGGGGATAAAATGTGTGTGTGTGTGAGAGAGAGAGAGAGAGAGAGAGGAGACAGGTTTTTGCATAGCTGCACTGATTCCGTGTTAACAGATCAACAGATTGATGAAGTGAAATGGTGATCACCATACTGCATGTGTCCACGCTGCATTATTATTTTTATGACTGTACATACAACATGCGGTGCGATCAGACTTTTCCTAGTCACAATACTGCCATCCTGCCCCAAAGCGCCAGTTAGGTGGAAAAAAGGTATAGAACTTCAAACTTTTGTGTTCAAAAAGGAAAAAAAAAAAAGTGATTTAGGTGAAAGCTGATGAAATAATGGCAGAAGAAGGCAAGAGTGTGATGTCATCAACCATGTGTAGTGCAGGTACTGTTTAGATCTGCATTTATCTGTTGCAGCAGTAGGTCGTAGGGAACTCAGATTCTGTCATTTCAAAGCCAAACTGGCGTCATGAATTGACTCTTCAGAAAGTCGACTGCTGTGAATACAGAACTTGACCATGGTGAAAATGCATATCTGTATTGTACCGTAGGAAAAGTTTCACTGACAACATTAAAATCACCTGTTGTCATTTGTAGCCTAAGAATCACCAACTCTGTGGTTATATTTTTAATTGTAATTGTAACAGCATTTTTATAGAGCTGTGTTTGGAGCAGAACAGTCTAATTCACCTGCAGAAGTCAGTGGCATAATATGTAACATAACATAAAATGAACAGTTTTCACTGGGTGGGGGGAAAAGAGAAGGAATATCAGATGGGAAAAAAGAAAGTTGAAAGGCTGACTTTAATTCTGTTGCAACAGATGCTGTGCAACTAATAAAAGAACTAATGAGCACAGCCAAAAGATAATTTTTCATTTTTATTTTGTGGTTCCCAATACACATGGAAAAATGTACAGTTATCAGCGGAAAGGCGTGAACTTTGCTCATAATATACTGTTTAGTATTTTGTGGCCAATACCAGAATGCTGTTGTGATGTAAAATAGCTTGAAATTTTGACTGTCCAACAGAAGAATGTTTAACATTCCTTGCTGTAACAGTCTAAGCCTCGTGCTTTGAAAATATTAGTCTCTGTGTTGAAAAAAGAAATGAAAAAGATATTGTTTAGCTGGCTTCTGAAACTAGCCTTGAAATGTGACTGCATCCATTACTTGGTCAAAGGGAAAATTCCTTCTGGACTTCCATTACATACCTACGGCTTGGTCAGTGGGAACAGCTGCCTGGCCATCACCAGCACATGACACATCATGAAATAGTTAATTTGACTGGGAAGAGAGGAATCTCAAGTCAGGCATGTTGATAGGAGACAGTGAAAGAGCGGCAGCAAGCAGTGTATTGTTAAAATCCGAAAATTTGGAAGCCAAGTGAATCTGACAAGGAAGTTAGAGAACAGGACTAGCTGTAGAGATGAAGACAGAGATGGGAAGGGCCAGAGTTTTGAGTTCTGTGACAGCAGAGCGTACTGATCTTATCTTTTATCCTATGTTGGGTAGCCAATAGAAAGACTGCAAGGGGGAAGTGATGTGCTCAGATGTCTGTGTGTGTGTATCCTGAGGACCAAGGCAAGTGATGGAATTGTGCGCTTACTGAAAGGAGTGATGGGTGAAGCAAGCAAATCAGGTGACAGGGTTCAACAGTATCATGTGAGAGAATCAGAGAAGCAGCAAGTGGAGATGCGGTGTTGTTGGACAACTTTTCCACTTAAAGCTTATACACTGTACTTGACAGTACTGAGATTGACAAGTTTGAGTAATAAATTGTCTTTCTTTTTTTCTTTCATTCCCCCTTTCCTAAACAGTACCCCCGTTTTATGAGCTTGCCTGATGCTATAGAAAATGGACTTGGGAGTTTGATACATGTTACGTCAAAATGATTTGGTTGTTGAAATGTTAAGCAGTGAAATCAATCTTTCAAGAGGAAAAAAAATTACAGGCCCTCAGGGTGGTGAAGTCCAATTTGCTAATCACTTGCCTGTTGAACCCATCACGAACAGGTACTCGCATGTTACCTGACACAGTGTGTGTGTGTGTGTGTGTGTGTGTGTGTGAGAGACTTGCGTATATGTGTGTGTGTATTACTTACATGTGTGTGTGTGTGTGTGACATCATAGCTGTCGGTTGCTTTTTCTTTTCTTTTTTTTTTTTTTGAGCAGGTGCTGTCCAGTTGGTTTTCAAGATGTTATCATGCCTGCTTCATATGTGCAGCCCTGATGTGGCAGAACTGGACTGCTGGACTGTGTTAATGTTGTGTTGTGCAGGGCACTGGAAGGATTCATCTTCGTGGTCAACAGCCAGGGCAAAGTCGAGTTTGTCTCGGAGAGTGTCGCCCAGTATTTGCAGTACACCCAGGTAAAGACCACCCTCATCTCTTCTCCCCTGTTGAGCAGGCTCATGAGTACCTCCCTCCAGGGTCAGGGAAAACTGGAAAAGTCATGGAAGGGAGTTGGGGTAGGAGAGATGGAGGGGGGGGGGGGGGGGGGGGGGTGGGGGGGGGTGAGGGTGAGGGCTGGAGTCTGAAAAATGCACAGAAATCTGAACAGTAATGACAAAATGCTGAAAAAGCACTCACACAGGTTGACAAGATCACAATCAGGGCTGGAAAAGCTTGATGTGACTTTAAGTTGCAAAAGTAAGGTCATATGAAAAAATACAGAAATGAATTGGAAGAAACTTGTGTTCTGTTGGTCAAGGGACACCACCCATTGCTGTGAGAGTGTTACAATGGGTTGTGGGCGGATGGTAAATTTGCGTAGAAAAAGTGTTATAACCTTTTTGGTTCAGTTTCTAATAAGAATAAGGTTTCAGACAGGAAATAGGGTTCAGAGGTACTCCAGGAAGTTTTAAATTGGTAACTACGATACAAGCCCTGTTTCCTTTTGATTTTTGCTGGTTTAATTACACAGTGTAGTTTTTTTCATGTGGGGCAAGGAATTTAAATCCATTTAATCCATGAAGCTTAGGGGGGGAGGGTTTGGGGGGGGGGGGGGGGGGGGGGGGTGGGGGGGGTGGGGGGGGGGGGGGGGGGGGGGGGGGGGGGGGGTGTGTACATTGTGTGTGTGTGTGTAAAGAGAAGTAACTGTAGACAAGTGTGTATTAGTGTGTGCATGCGTTGGGTTTGAGGATCAGGTGAACAGTTGGTGGATAGGGAGGGTAACAGATGTGTTGTGAGGTCTGTGTGTATTGGTTTTGAGGATGATTCTGTTTGTGTGAGGGGGGGGTTGGGTTAACAGGACAAAGATGTGGTGCAAACGTGCGTTGTTGAGCGTGGCTATGTAGAGTGTAGGAGAGGGTGACAAGATGTTCGTGTGCTGTCAGGTTGGTGTGGTGGGGTTCACTAGGACCACCGAAATCATCAGTGTTTTTTTTTTTGGGTGGATGACTTGATGCAGTTCAGTGTTACTGTGGTCTTTGATGGTAACCAGTTGGGCTGTAGCCCTGATCCTTGCAGAATTTTCCTAAGTTTCCATAACTGGGGGCAAAAAAAAATGGGAATGAAAAAAACTAGTTGAAAATCTGTTCGCAGAGCAGCAGGTCTGTTATTGCGTAATGTGAAGAAGATGCTGTAAAGATGCCTTCTGTTTCCTCCCCCCCCCCCCCCCCCCCCCCCCCCCCACCTTCCATTGCACCTACCACTCCTTCCCACTGCAGCCTTGATTTTTTTTTTTTTTTTTTTCACCTTCAGGAAGTTTGCATGTCACATACTCTCAGAAACATGTGTGCACATGCATGCGCGTGTGCGCGCGTGCACACACACAAATGCATGAACCTCAGGTTTATGTTCAGATGTCATCTATGGAGACAGAATGTAGCTACCATAACAGTGAGCTAAAAAAAAAAAAGGAAAAAAGTGGTCGCATATTTATGTGTTGGAAAGTCTCGTCAGTGGAGAACCTCCTGGTCTTGCAAAGGGGGTGGGAAGGAAAGAAATGTGCAAGTCTGGTTAGCTCTTTCACGTTGGTCATGCTGTTGGCACCTAACTGAAGACCCTCACTGAAATCTTCCTTTTGCAATCAGGCATTTCTCTATCACACTTAGAGCACATGCAGCAAAGGGTGCATGAGAGGCACCCACCAGTGTATGCACTTAAGCTGAGCCCATGCTTTCACAGAGACCTTAGCATCTGCATCTGTATATGCACTTCTGTGTCTGTCTGTCTGATATGGGTTGGAGTTGGAACACCGCTGATTAAGCGATGTATCTCTCACTCCCTCTCTCTCTCTTTCTCTCTCTGTCTCCCTCATGGCTCTCAGAGTTTGTAGACATGTATTGACATGGATTGTGTCGTTAGCTTCTGTCATTTATATGGGCTTTAAGAGCTGCCATCATTTTTTGTTTTTGAACTGTGAATGCATGTGTGTGTGTGTGTGTGTGACTCTGTGGTGTGTGTGTGTGTGTGTGTGTGTGTGTGTGTGACTCTGTGGTGTGTGTGTATGTGTGTGTGTGTGTGTGTGTGTGTGTGTGTGTGTGTGAGAGAGAGAGAGAGAGAGGAGAGAGAGATTTCTGGATGGAATGAAAGCAGTCCGTTCAGTGAACAGCAGATCACCACAGTATGGTGTGCATTTCCATCCATAATCACTTGTTCCCTTGTTTCCTCCTCCCTGCCATCTCATAGTTGAGCTTGGGATGCATTTCCATCTGATCAGTAGTGTTATGGCCTGTTTATTTTCCTTTATCCACTGACATTTTTTTTTTCTGCTTCTCATTTTTCATCCCCCCGCTTCGTTTAAAGGATTTCAGACTGGTTTACTTACTATAGATTCCATTCAGGGAGTAAATGGAAGCGCGGACGAGTGTTGGAGAGCAGTAAAGAGGGCAATGTTGTTGGCAGGATGACCTGTGTGGGAAGAGCATCTACAACATCATCCATGTGGGGGACCATGCTCAGTTCAGTAACAGTCTGGTGCCTATGTCACTGGGTGAGTTGGTTGGCCTGGGAGCTGTCTGCAATGGCTTGAAGAGCTGTTGCTGGTGTGTGTGTGTACGTGTGTGTGTGTGTGTAAATGTGCGCGCGTGCGCATGCGAGTTGGTTGGCCTGGGAGCTGTCTGCAATGGCTTGAAGAGCTGTTGGTTTGTGTGTGTGTGTGCGTGCGTGCGTGCATGTATGTGAGTTGGTTGGCCTGGGAGCTGTCTGCAATGGCTTGAAGAGCTGTTGGTGGAGTGTGTGTGTGTGCGCGCGCGCGTGTGCGCATGTGAGTTGGTTGGCCTGGGAGCTGTCTGCAATGGCTTGAAGAGCTGTTGGTTGTGTGTGTGTGTGTTTGTGTGTGTATGAGTGTGCACGCGCAGGTGAGTTGGTTGGCCTGGGAGCTGTCTGCATTGGCTTGAAGAGCTGAAGGTGGTGTGGTGGTGTGTGTGTGTGTGTGTGTGTGTGTGTGTGTGTGTGTGTGTGTGTGTGTGTGTGTGTGTGTGTGTGCGCGCACAGAGATTTGGTTCAAGAATCTAATGAACAGATACAACATGGTACGTTCAAGACCCTGATTATGTGTTTGGATGGGTCGGGCAAATGCTAGCATGCTTCAGTACCCTGACAGAATTCCAAATCCTGATGGGAGTGGTTAGATGTTGCAGCTGTGACAGGTTCCGTTTGCACTCTGTGTGCCTTCAAGTTGTAGCTGTACTCTGTTCATTGAAAGTGGGGGGAAACTATAGTTTGCTTTCACTTATTCAATGAAAAAGAGTGGCATTACTGATTAAAATGCAAGCTTCCATATTACCACCCATGTGTTTTAAGTCTCCATGAGATTTTCGTGAAGGGTAATTCAAGTGGATCTCAACATTTTCAGACATTCCTTCTGAAGATTAGTTGGTTGCTTTCTGGATTTATGCATGCACTTGATGCATTCACTAAAAAAGAGAACATGATGTTTTAAAGAAACCAACCCAAAAAAAAAAGTTTGACATGATTTTTGTCTGTGCTGAACTCTCAGACACCCTTGTCCATTTGTCATGCTATCCTTGGATTAGGGTACTAGAAGATGATGGCCATTAGATGTCAGAGACAGAAAATGATGGCCTTTAGATGTTGGAGACAGAAAATGATGGCCATTAGATGTCGGGACACAGAAAAAAAAATGATGGCCATTAGATGTCGGAGACAGAGATGATGGCCATTAGATGTCGGAGACAGAAAATGATGGCCATGAGATGTCAGACTAGACAATGATGGCCATGATATCAGAGACAGAAAATGATGGCCATTAGATGTCAGACAAGAAAAATGATGGCCATTAGATGTCAGAGACTAGAAAATGATGGCCATTAGATGTCAGAGACTAGAAAATAATGGCCATTAGATGTCAGAGACTAGAAAATAATGGCCATTAGATGTCGGAGACTAGAAAATGATGGCCATTAGATGTCGGAGACTAGAAAATAATGGCCATAAGATGTCAGAGACTAGAAAATGATGGCCATTAGATGTCGGAGACAGAAAATGATGGCCATTAGATGTCAGAGACTAGAAAATGATGGCCATTAGATGTCAGAGACTAGAAAATGATGGCCATTAGATGTCGGAGACTAGAAAATGATGGCCATTAGATGTCGGAGACTAGAAAATGATGGCCATTAAGATGTCGGAGACTAGAAAATGATGGCCATTAGATGTCAGAGACTAGAAAATGATGGCCATTAGATGTCAGAGAAGCTAAAGTTTGACTTGCGGTCATTGGCTGTGACTGATGCTCTGCGCAGGCAGCAGATCTTTCAGCTGTTGGGTAGTTAGTTCAAGGTTTAAAAAGAAAAGCAGGGGAAAGGAGGGCGAGGCATGTGTAGTGTGTCAGTAGTCTGAAGAATACAAAATGTCTGTGCTCTGCGTGGCGTGTGTGTCTGGTGATTTTGTTGGTGAAGGAACACCATCTCTTGGTGTTGTGTCTGAATAAGTTTCCCTTTTCCGCCCCTGAAGAGCTGCTGTGTGTGTGTGTGTGTGTGTGTGTGTGTGTGTGTGTGACTGAATGTGTGATAGTCTGTTGTCTGTGGCTCATTGTATTGGAGAGGGGGTGAAGTGGGGGCCAATTTTGTCAGGAAGGCATGGGGTGGGGGTGGGCAAGCACATGGTGGTGAGGGTGGGGGGGGGGGGGGGGGGGGGATTCATTCTGTCAGCCGGCAGTCATGGAAAGGGTGCTACTGCCTGTTGACAGTGTAAGAGTTGTAACTGAAGAAGGCCATTGTGGTGTTGGGGAGGTGTAGAATGTCTGGTCTGAATGATTTCCTGTTCAGCTCAACCAGTCGTTTCCCTTGTGGGCGTCCTGTGACATGGATGTCTCTGTCTTGTCTTTGTGTATTTCTTTATCTTTCCCTTGTTTTGGCCTGCTTCTCTTCGTCTATGGCACTGTCTCTGTCTTTGTGTATTCTTTTATCTTTCCCTTTGTTTTGGCCTGCTTCTCTTCGTCTAAGGGCACTGTCTCTGTCTTTGTGTATTTCTTTATCTTTCCCTTTGTTTTGGCCTGCTTCTCTTCATCTATGGCTCTGTCTCTGTCTAATTCTTTCCACTCCCTCCATCCCCCTTCCATTCCTCTTGCCTCCTCCGTTCATAGTCTGTTGTTTGACAAACGTGTGCACACGCACACACCACACAGACACACTCGCATGCAGGCATGCACACACAATCGCTCCCGCTTTCTTGCTCTCTTGCTTTGTCTATAGGAAACATTGTATCACTGGTAAAGTCTGTCACTGATTGCATCTGCTATCTTGTGTCTTTGATAAAGAGGCTGGTGGATTTTGTCAGCTGTGGATACAGTTGATAATAAAATCTAGAGAGAGAGTGTTCATCTGATGCTGTACCTGTCTGTGTGTCTCAATATGCAGCAAAGATTTGCAAAGAAAAATGCTCTTTGGCAAATCTGGTCGTTAAGACTGAAGGCGGTTCTCTGATACAGCGATAAATACAGCTGTTGTTCACGCTGCGTGGGCTCAGCTCACAGAATAGTATTGCAGCTGAAGGTTTTTTTTTTTTTTTTTTTTGGGGGGGGGGGCAAACATTTGATGAGTAAAATGAAAGTCACTTGAGATACTTGTGTTTTTCGTCTGTGTGAAACTTTTGACACTTCTGATAGATCTGTAACTCCTCTTACGTAGATAAACAAAAATACACACAGAAACATGGAGTGTGGAGGGGGAAGGGATAGGGGATGTAGTTTTGGGGGGGAGGGGGGATGGGGGGTGGAAGTGACAGGGGCACTTGCCCATGATTTTGGGGGGTGGCAGCCTGAATGTTTTGGACACAGAGAGATCTGTTCTGTGGAAGAAGGGAGAAAGACATTGGCCATGTGTTTAGGCCCTAGCAGGTGGGTGACAAGAGACACAATGGGAATAGTTTATACCTGTTGGAGAGGGCTCAGGTGACAGCAGTGGAAATGAGAATCTTGAGCATTGTCACAGTGTGGACTTCTTGTAAGCTGGTGCTTTATTCTCTCTCTCTGTCTCCCACACTCACTGTCTCTCTCCCTCCCCTCCCCCTCTCTCTCTCTCTCTCTCTCTCTCTCACTCTCTCTCTCTCTCTCTCTCTCTCTCTCTCTCTCTCTCACACACACACACTCTCTCTCTCTCTTCTCTCTCTCTCTCTCTTGGAATATACACTGAGCAAACATGTTCACTACAACCAAGAAAAAGACTGGCCAGCTGGAATTGAAAAAAAAAATGAAAAACTTGTTCATTATGGAATTTCCACTATATAAAACCCTTTAAAGAGGGGGAAAAAAAAAGATTTATGTTGATTACTGAGGGCTTTGAACACAAGGTATGTACTCAGAATTGTAACAGCTGTGGCTCTGATAGTTAGAGATGACAACCAGGTGGGTGCAGGGTGAAACAACAGGGAGAGAAGGGAGACGGAAAAGGAGATCAGACAGAAGGGATTCCAGACATGAATGTGTATGAAGAAACATGACAGATAATGTTTAAGCAAAATGGACAGAAAAAATAACATGTGTAATTGTTGCCATAAAGACAAAATATACAACAGGACGGCACTGTTCTCTCTCTCTCTCTCTCTCTCTCTCTCTCTCTCTCTCTCTCTCTCTCTCTCTCTCTCTCTCTCTCTCTCTCGCTCACTCGCTCGCTCGTCTCGCTCTCTCTCTCTCTCCTCTCTCTCTTAGTCTCTTTATCTCTGTCTTGGTCGGTCTGTCTTTCTCTCTCAATGTCTGTTTATCTATCTATCTATATTATATAGATGTTTGCTTTGCAGGAGCTCAGAAAAATCATGAGAGAACAAGGCTGATGCATTGAACAGCTTCATTAAAAAAATTTTTTTTTAATAATCCCATTTGCATTGAGAGACCTGGCTGGATCAGATGTGATGTTACTAGCGTACTGACTTGATGGTGTTTGGACAGGTGTGCTTTGCTGAGTGTGATGATGGAGCTCTCACAAATATGTTGGTGACACTGGATAGGTGTATGCACGTGTTTCCTTTTCTTCAAAGATCTGTTCCGCTCAGTGTGGTGCGTGAGCTGTGCAGGGCTGGGGGAGCCCTGCTGTGATCCAGGAAAGCCTCCTGACTGTATGAGGCAGGAAAAACCAGCAGAAAGCCACCTGACTGTATGAGGGAGGAAAAACCAGCAGAAAGCCTCCTGACTGTATGAGGCAGGAAAAACCAACAGAAAGCCACCTGTATGAGGGAGGAAAAACCAGCAGAAAGCCACCTGACTGTATGAGGCAGGAAAAAAACAGCAGAAAGCCGCCTGACTGTATGAGGCAGGAAAAACCAGCAGAAAGCCACCTGACTGTATGAGGCAGGAAAAACCAACAGAAAGCCACCTGACTGTATGAGGCAGGAAAAACCAACAGAAAGCCACCTGACTGTATGAGGCAGGAAAAACCAACAGAAAGCCACCTGACTGTATGAGGCAGGAAAAACCAACAGAAAGCCACCTGTATGAGGCAGGAAAAACCAACAGAAAGCCACCTGAAAGCCAGAAAGCCTGACTGTATGAGGCAGGAAAAAACCAACAGAAAGCCACCTGTATGAGGCAGGAAAAACCAACAGAAAGCCACCTGACTGTATGAGGCAGGAAAAAAACAAACAGAAAGCCACCTGTATGAGGCAGGAAAAAAACCAACAGAAAGCCACCTGACTGTATGAGGCAGGAAAAAACCAACCGAAAGCGCCACCTGGCTGTATGAGGCGGGGGGCGGGGGGACCCACTGGGGCTGAAAGGCCCCAGGACCTTGGCCTTTTTCACAAAGTGTTCAAAAGTCAGCTGTTGGTCTGGACTAGATGTGATGTGTGTCACACGTGTTGGTGACGTTCTGACCTGCATGTGGTGTTCTGCCCTGTGTGGAGGATCAAATAAGATGCGTGTCAGAAACACACGTTCGTGACATTGGAACAGAGAGAGGAGGTGTGTTTGAATAGGCTTCTGGTTGGACAGGCACTGTGCTTGTTCCATAGGTCAGATGTGGAGGACATTTTAGGAGAGGCATCAATATCAAGCTCTGCCACACTGGATATGATAGGTCAGACAAATGGAACAGACATGAATGTGTGTAGGAGTCTGGCTTCTGCTCTGCCACACTGGATATGCTTCAGACAATAGGATGACATAATGATGATGTGTGTAGGAGAGGCATCAATATCAAGCTCTGCCACACTGGATATGATAGATCAGACAAATAGGATGACATAATGATGAATGTGTGTAGGAGTCTGTTTCAAGCTCTGCTGTTCAGCTAGATCAGATAGTATGCAGTGACATAGTATTTGAAAGAGATGTCATTCTAAGCTGTTGTCTGTTTATCACATGACAGCGACTTTAGGCATGAAGACGAGAGTGAATGGAGATGTCTGAGATATGATGGATGATCAGCTGGGGCGCCAACCTTCTGCTGATATTTTGGAGCACGTAGTTTTGTGGGGAATGTGGATATGTCTGTGTGCACTGACGATTTGTCGTTTATCATGTGTGTGTGAACCTCCCTCCTCTCTTCCCCACTCCCTTTGCCAAAGCTAGAAACACAACTGAGGAGATTGTAAATACGGGTTTTAACTAGCTGGTTTTGCCCTTTTACATTGTATTTACAAATGTGGCAGGACTACACAGACCTGCTCTTGCACAAATACACAGTCATCACAGGTCTTCCTGCTCTTCTTCGGTGCATGTGTCGTCGTCATGGTGTCATGAATAGAAAGCAGAAGAAAGACGGAAAGTGGAACTTTTTTTTTTTTTTTTTTATAACAGTCCCCATAACTCTTTAAAAGCTGGGTCTTTACAGGGAGTTCTCTCCAGGAGCTGGTGTAGGCCAAGACAGGGTCCTTGCACGTCAGAGAAGTGGCAAGATTTGAACAGAGCACAAACTGAAAAGAAGGGGAAAATATGATTTGGGTGTTACGTCTGTTGTATGCTGAACAAGAACAATAACATGCTGAGCAAGTATGCACACTTTTGTCCTAGATAACGATCAAATGTGAAAAAGCTTTTTTGTTTGTTTGTTTCAACTGAAGACTATTCCAGTGAACAGGCAAGTAACCTGGGATAATAAGTAAGTGTAAGAAATCCATGTATTTTGACTGTTCCGTCAAGTTCTTTGCCCATCATTTTGGGAACTGTGCTTCGGGGGGATATTTTCACAGAAAAGATATTTTGTTGTTTGAACTTAGTGGCTCAGTTTTAGAGACACTAAGATCCTGGTCAGGGAAAGTAGGAACATTTCGTGTTCATAGTGCTGCATTAACTTGTGAAAAAAAAAAGAAAAGTTTCAGAGAAAAGTCTGTATAAAGAGTGTGTGTTTGCTTGGAGGGCCTGTAATAGGTGGTGTGAGGGTATGACAGTATTGGTGAAAGGAACAATGAAGTTGATTTCTAAGGATGTGGGTTTTTGTGTTTCAGCGACCAGTCTAACCTGGCACAATGACTCGCCTCAAAAATCACGTAGTTTCACTTGTAGGATGCTTGTGTCAGCCTCCAAGTAAGTCATCAACTGGTTAGAGTGTGTGTGTGTGTGTGTGTGTGTGTGTGTGTGTGTGTGTGTGGATGGATGAGGTTGGTTGGTGTATATATATATATATATGTATAATGATTACTAAAAGAAGATGGACGTCTTTTCCCATAGGGACAATTTTTATTTTCAAGCTTTTGCCACAAGGGCTTCATCAGGAATAAAACACCTCATAAAAAGTCCAATGCTCTCAACATGATTACTCCTCAGCAGTTACAATGATCTATTTTAACACACACACACACACACACACACACACACACACACACACACACACACACACACACACACACGCACAGAGAGGGGGAGAGAGAGGAAGGGAAAGTGAGTGTGAGAGAGAGAGGGGTGGAGTGGATGAATGGAAGAAAGGGGGGGGGGGGGGGGGGGGGGGCATGCATGGATAAAAAGAGGCAGAAAGGATAAATGTAGCACTGTGGGTGTGGAAAAGCTGACACAGGTACTGGGAAGGGGAGGGAGGTGGAATTGGAATTGGGGGTGGGGGGTGTGTGTGTGGGGGGGGGAGACTGTACAGAGAAGAAGGGGGGCAATGGGGGTGGGTGGGGGGTGGGTGGGAAATGAGGTATGTCTTATACCAGGCATATGGACCTGTATTGCTTGGTCAGCCCATATCAACGTAATGAAGAATAGGTGCGCATGGTCAGCCCATGTCAACGTAATGAAGAATAGGTGTGCATGGTCAGCCTATGTCAATGTAATGAAGAATAGGTGTGCATGGTCAGCCCATGTCATTGTAATGAAGAATAGGTGTGCATGGTCAGCCTATGTCAATGTAATGAAGAATAGGTGCGCATGGTCAGCCTATGTCAATGTAATGAAGAATAGGTGTGCATGGTCAGCCTATGTCAATGTAATGAAGAATAGGTGCGCATGGTCAGCCTATGTCAATGTAATGAAGAATAGGTGCGCATGGTCAGCCCATGTCAGTGTAATGAAGAATAGGTGTGCATGGTCAGCCCATGTCAACACGATGAATAATAGGTGCGCATGGTCGGCCCATATCAACACATTGAATAATAAGTGCGCATGGTCGGCCCGTATCAACACAATGAATAATAGGTGCGGATGGTCGGCCCGTATCAACACAATGAATAATAGGTGCGCATGGTCGGCCCATATCAACACAATGAATAATAGGTGCGCATGGTCGGCCCATATCAACACAATGAATAATAGGTGCGCATGGTCGGCCCATATCAACACAATGAATAATAGGTGCGCATGGTCGGCCCATATCAACACAATGAATAATAGGTGCGCATGGTCGGCCCATATCAACACAATGAATAATAGGTGCGCATGGTCGGCCCATATCAACACAATGAATAATAGGTGCGCATGGTCGGCCCCCATCAACACAATGAATAATAGGTGCGCATGGTCGGCCCATATCAACACAATGAATAATAGGTGCGCATGGTCGGCCCATATCAACACAATGAATAATAGGTGCGCATGGTCGGCCCATATCAACACAATGAATAATAGGTGCGGATGGTCGGCCCATATCAACACAATGAATAATAGGTGCGCATGGTCGGCCCATATCAACACAATGAATAATAGGTGCGGATGGTCGGCCCATATCAACACAATGAATAATAGGTGCGGATGGTCGGCCCATATCAACACAATGAATAATAGGTGCGGATGGTCGGCCCATATCAACACAATGAATAATAGGTGCGCATGGTCGGCCCATATCAAACACAATGAATAATAGGTGCGGATGGTCGGCCCATATCAACACAATGAATAATAGGTGCGCATGGTCGGCCCATATCAACACAATGAATAATAGGTGCGCATGGTCGGCCCATATCAACACAATGAATAATAGGTGCGGATGGTCGGCCCATATCAAACACAATGAATAATAGTGCGGATGGTCGGCCCATATCAACACAATGAATAATAGGTGCGCATGGTCGGCCCATATCAACACAATGAATAATAGGTGCGGATCGGAGGGTTAGGGGCCAGGGACACAAAAAATGGGAAGATGAAGGATGGAGTAGTAGGGGGGGGTGCGGGGGTGGCATGATGTGAGAGGAGGGGGATGAAATGAAGGATAAGCTGGGGGGGGGGGGGGGGGGGGGGGGGGGGCGCGGGGCATGCCTCCCAGTCCCTGCACCATAGAATTTCTGAGACTTTTTTTTCCCCATGTGTTACAGGGAGACCTGTATTTAAATGCAGGAACTTCTCACCCTGACCATATTACTGTGAATTGTTCCAAAGTCGGTGTAGAGAATGATGTGGTGTTGTAAAGAGAAGATGTAGAATGACGCTGGGTTACCTGTGTTCTTAATGTGGTGACATGCCCTTCTGTGCGTGTCTGCAGGTGAGGAAGATGATGACGTCGAAGTGAAGCAGACCTACGTCTCTCAGTATGAGAGCATGCACATTACTGCCATCCTTCAACCCTGCAAGTTCCCTGAGGTGCACTCTGATTCAGGTAAGGTCTGGCACTGGCCTGGAAAGGGGAAGGAGGAGGAGGAGGCTGCAGAGAGAGATGGTGGGGGGTGGCGGGAGTGAGGTGGAAAAAGATAGTTTCTTCCAGGGAATAAACATGTCCCAAGATTATTTTTTCTTCAGCTCTTTCATGATGGTGGCAGGGTTACAAATTTGTTGCCTTGCCATCACATTTTTGTTTCGTTTTATCATACTCCTCTTCATACTAACTTGATAGCCTTTTGTTGTATAACCAACAGAAAGGGGTAAAACACGAACTTTGCACTTTGTAGGCTGTTGCAGACCTTTTGGATGATAATTAACCCTCTGCCTACTGCATGACTTGGTGCTACATGACTATGAGAATACCATGCAAAGTGAGGTAACTCCGCAACACATACACACTTGCCATAAAGCTTTTAACTCATCTGTTCTCTAAAATTAATGACAAATTCCCATACGTAGTGAACTGGTACACAAAGGGAAAAAAACAGACAGACAGACTCTACTTCAGTGTTCTTGGTGCTGAAACACTTTTCCCTGATGTCACTGAACCCACAGAATGTCGTGGATTAGGAGCATATAGTGATTTTCCAAGTCTAAACAAAGTACTGAAACCTTCAGGAACAAAATAAAGTCATTCTTTACGGTATGCACACTAAATAGTCAGCCTTTGTTGTGCAGGGAAAAAAAAACCCAACTTCAACAATTTTGTTAAACTGAAGGCCTCGCATATAAGATTTGTCTTCTAACTGCTGAGGGGAAAAAAATAACAAGAAACAGGTAACTGAACTGAATACTGGACTTTAAATTGTGATGGAATGCAGCTAAAATGTGCTTTTGCACAAGTGCACTGAGCAGTCGACGCCCCCCCTTCCCTCACACCCCACACACACACACACACACACACACACACTGTGGTGATGATGTACCTCTTGTCCGTCTCCCCTTCGCTTTTTGATAAACAAGGCAGTTTTTAATTTAGGCCAGAGTTTATCTTCATCCTTTTCTGCATGCTTTTGTGCGGCAAATAAATTTGTTTCTTGCTCAAAGTCTGCCAAAATTCCTCTGAAATCAGAAGGCTAAAGGTGACGCTTCCACAGGCAAATCATGGGATACTGCCACTGACTGACCTGGTTTCCTGGCTGTCAAAACAAGCGAAACTTTTAGGGGCTTCACTTCATGTAGTCTACTACTCCAGTCAACAATTAAAGAATCTCAAGCAACTTTTGTGTTTAGAATTTGCTTTTGGGGGGGGGGGGGGGGGGGGGCTGGGTCCCAGCAGCAATGGGCAATTAAACATCGTCATTATCATCGCCTGAATCATTATCGATTCTGGCCTCAAAATCAGTCAGCAGTCGATCTTTCTTTATTACTAGTTCAAGATCAATGTCGAAATCGTCTCGCTTCAAATCTTGTTCAAGAGTGTAGCCCGCAAATACGCTCCCTTCATCCCTATCACATCTGAATATGAATTCTACAAGTTGCAGAGAGTTACTTGATCGCCATTTTCCCAGAAAATCTTTGCAAAAAAAAAAAAGCGGAACTTCGAAAATCCACAGCAGCAAAACTACTCCACCAAACTCTTGCAACGAAAACAAAATGGCATCCAGAAACTTTCGTACTGGAAGACTCTTTTGTCACAGTTGTCATGATTGCACCCATTTAACATTGACGGGGAGAGGACTTTTTTTTTTCTTTAAAGACTGTCTAAACAGTGCACTGACACGACGATAGGAGTAGCTGCCGTATGATCACATGGATGTATTCGATGGAGAAAAAGTGAAGGTTTACACTGAAAAAGGTGTGAATCTGACAACTGTTGAGGCAGTGCCCTGAATGGGCCGTGATAGAGCAGCCATGGGTGCAGCCTGGTTTTGCAGCAGGGCGATGGTGAAACTGAACCAGGTTAATACAAACCTGGCACTGAGATGGAATGTGGCAGAACAACAAACCCATGAACAGATCATAGCAAGTTGTCGATGTGTACTTTTACCAGGGGAGATCAATTGCAGAACATGGATCTGGGGTACATTAGTTCTAAACATGGATCTTGTGATGTTTTACAATGTAATGTATACTAATCCTTAAGAAGAAACTTTTAATTGCAAACTGTCCAAGGCTGTGAGGGTTGTTAAACAACAAACGGCAACAATAGAAAAAGGTATCCTGATATTGGTTATATAGGAAATACAAAAAAAAAAAAAAAAGGAAGAAAGAGCCCAAGAATGCATTGGCGCACGCACATGCACACGGAAAGAGTGTATGTTGGATGTATACGATGTGATTAACTGCCTGCACCACATGATCTTGCGTATCTTTTTGTTTTAAGGCATGACACAGTATGGTCTTACACAACCAGTCTCAGTAACCGGTAATACCTCGCTCTTGCCTACTCCACCAGGAAGCTCATTTTGTCACCATTGTCCAGTGGTTTGTTTAACTGTCTGCAAGATTGTACAGAATCTGCTGAATGGGTTGTAACAAAACTTGGTGGAGAATGTGGTTAGGGGACAAGTGCATTTCATTTCCTGTATTAAGAAATCATTCGTGAAATCATGACACTGAGCAAAATGTCCATAATTTGTATATGAAAAAAGCGAAGAAGAGTGGGGTCATTATTGAAAAGGGGTGATAAAAAATATTGCAGAATAAAGCCAAAGTGATGATCTGCCAATGTAGTCAACAACATGTAGTGGATGACCTGCTGTTTTTGAGCTCCTACATTTTTTTTTTCATGTGAAGTAGTAAGATGCGTAACATTTCATTTCAGTTGCCTCCTTCATCCCTTTGAGTGATTCTTAAAGGCAGGCAGTTAATTATGCAGTCTAAATGCATGCAGAAAAAAAGAAATCAGTGATTGGAATGAAGGCAGCTCCTGTTAAGAGACTGGCTGAGAGGAGCATCTTATCAGCTGTGGAGCTGTATCAGTAGGAGGCTAAACACAAGCCTCAGTCTGTGTGGGGCTGGTGGAGAGTGGGGTGTATATGTTCTGTCAGGCATGTGGGAGAAATTTCATTGGAGCTTGGATGAATGAAGTCTACGGTCTGAGAGAGACTCAAGGATACCTTGGAACTGTTTTGTGTCAGGCCTCCTCTCTCTCTCCCCCCCTCTCTTTTTCCCCCTCCTTTCCCCTTCCTTCTGTTTTTCTGTGCCCCACACACACACACACACACACACACTCACACACACTGCACACACACACACACGCACACACACACACACACACACACACACACACACACAAAATCAATCACACACACCAGCCCTCCCTCCTCTCTATCACTCACTCACACACACACACTCTCTCTCTCTCTCTCCCCAGACTAACATTAATTTTTAAATAGTCTATTTGAACTGGAACACACACATGCACACATAAATAACACTTCCATGGAACCACGTCTGTAACAAAACGGGGGGAAAATGTGTTCAATTTCAGAAAAGATTGTATTTGATTTGAGTGCAATAACATTTTTTTGTTTTTTTTTTTCACTCCAATTTTGAATTAACACAACCCCCCTTTTCCTGCCCCTCAGTAAAAAGAAATCTTTCTCAAATGTCTTCAGTCTGTGAAAGGCGACACCTTGCTTTTAAACAACAACGTAATATTTGTTTGGGGGGAATGTGTGAGAGTGTGTGTGTGTGCGTGTGTGTGTGTGTTAACAGGTCGGTTTCATTGTGTTGGTGCTGGTTCAAGCTGTGACTTGATTGAGCAGCCATTTAAGACTCTCATCTACTTAAGATGTCCCCTCAGCTACCTGCTTTTCTGTTTTCCTTTTTTTTTTTTTTTTTTTTTTTTTTTTTTTTTTTTTTTTTTTTTTATTGAAAGACTGCATTGTAGGGCAAGGGTGTTTGACAGAATGGTTGCGTTGCATGATTTCAGATAACCCAACGTGTCTGGTGTGTATTGCCCGCCGCGTACCAATGACTGAGAAAGTAAATGCTATGCTCGGCATCGTCCAGTTCACGACAAAGCAGGACTTGCAGGGCAATATAATTGGAGCAGATGTCCGGTGAGTTTGCTGGGTCACGCCCTCCCCACACTTCCTCTTGCATGTGCATACACACACACACTGACTGAAACCAATTTATTGTCAGATTAACCCCATGTTTGTACTGACAATACACACACACACACACACACACACACACACACACACACACACACACACACACAGAGAACTGCATGTGTCTGCACACGTGGAAGCGCATAATTATGTATACGCTTTTTATTTTGTTTCAACACCACATCTTCAAAGTGTATGTCGGAAGTAGCACATCCTCTTCTCCTGCTGCACCCCCCTCCCCTCCTCATCTCCTCCCCCCACCCCCCACCCCCCGTCTCTCTCTTTTTCTGACATTTTCATGGTATGGACATTTTTCAGTATTACAATATGTTGTAGCTGGAAGGAATGTGTGTATTCGTTAGTATTCAAGTCATGCATTTGTGCCAAAATAGTGTGTTGGCAGGAAAAGATAAAAATTCTTTCCATTTGATTTCCTCATGAGTGAGTGTTGGACCCTTAGGAGTTCAGGATTTCTGGCATGAGAATGATTTTGTTTGTTTGTATGTATGTTTGTTTTTTTAAAGAAAAGAAAAAAAAAAAAAAGAAAAGAAAAGAGGGACTCTTGAGGATGTGTGTGAATGAGAAGAGAAGAATGACCTTTCACAGCATGTGTCTTGTATAACTGACCTGATTCTGATGGTGGTTTTCTGCATAACACACGGTCAGACTTCCATGTGCTGGACACCAGTTCAGACACAGATGTACCAGCAGGCAGAAAGAGATGAGGCAGAAATGGATGCCATACACATCTTGGGTACAGCCGATCAGATCTGCATGTGGCGTGCTAGGCTGCACGACTGTGTGTATTGCAGGCTGAAGATTGCCCCTACCCTGTAGTGCCAGTGGGGGTAGGTGGGGGGTGACACAGCACAGCAGGTGACACAGCCACAGTATACAGCACTGCCAGATCTGTGCAGTGTTCTGTAGGTTGAAGATTGCCCCTGCCCTGCAGTGCCAGTGGGGGGAGGTGGAGCACACAGCACAGTATAAGCACAGCCAGATCCATGCTGACCTGAGAGACAGAACCTGGCTGTTGCGGGGGCAATGTGCCTGGAAGCTGGGGGGGGGGGGGGGGGGGGGGGGGGGGGGGGGGGGGGGCAGAGGACAACCTATTTCATCTTGGAGCTGAGTGTGGGACTACAAGTATGATGGCAAACAAGAAGAAAGAAACCGCTGCTAATTCTGGAGATGGCTGTGTTATTCGAGGGGGGTGGGGGGGGGGGGTTGACAGCACTGCTTTCTTGTGTTGAATACCTCCTAGCTCCAGCCCTGAAATTGTTGAAATAGTAGTATTGTTGAAATAATGATCATTGAGTCAGAGCCAGTAATAATGAACTGTGTTGGTTGTACTTATTGATGTATGTACAGATCCCTGTCCCAAATCTCAGTACGGAGAAGTTTCATTGACTGGCAAGATTCAAGACTATTGTCACCAAAACGATGTGGCGTTACTACGCAAACATTTGCAGGAAGGTTAGTCTTGGATGTGTATTTTGTGGAATGAGACCATTGTGTGAGTGTGTAAAGACGCAAAGATGAATCAGACGTGTAAAAAAATCTCCATATATATATATATATATATATATGATATATATGTGCATGTATATATGTGTGTGTGTTACAGGTTTTTTTTTCTCGTGTGAGGGAGGTGTTTTGGATATCATTGCTGAATGAAAATGTCCAAGAATGGCTTATCCTGTTGAGTGCATCCTTGGAATTTTCCAGCACAAAACCAAGACTTTTTCTAGATTAGTTCTGGAGAATCACACAGGGATGGATGATGAAAACATCTTCTGTGCCACTAAGTTTTCTCGGCAAGGCCCCCGACGGGAAATTCCGTTTTTTTCAAGTTTTGCTATTAAAAAAAAAAAAAATTTTTTTTTAAAAACAGTTGGATCGGCGGTATTATGACGGAAGCAGCACTGTAGCAGACGACCGGAAATGAGGAAGCACTCTCTATCGTTGAAGACAACACAGGTCCAGCGATCCTTCTTAGTCTATGTCACTGTCCCTGCACCCCGCCGGGACCTGGACGGCCCCTGGACCCTGGGGCCCCTGCCTCATTTTCAGTTTTTTCAGGATTTTCAAGTGTCACCTTTGTGAAAAGAATGAAGGGGTACGGACAGAAGTCTTGTACACCGATGCTTCAAGAATGATTGGGCAGTGAACTGTTGTTGTTGTTTTTCCTTCACATGTGACAACTGTTGTTAGACCTCTGGGAGACTTGCTGGATGGACATTGCACCTGTCACTGGACAGATTATGAGGCTGTGTTAATACAACAATAGCTAGAGACACAGTGCTGGGATTTGTTTAGTTTTAGGATACTAGTGGGGCAGTGTCAAGACAACAACAAAAATTGATGCAATACTGGGATTTATCCAGTACGCTGTGTTAATACAGCAAAAACTCAAGACAGTGCCAGAATTGATTTTGTTTTAAGTAGTTGCTTATAGTGGCCATGTGCTATGTATAGTGTCATGTCAGTTTAAAAGAAAAAAAAAAAAAAAGGTCTGTTCTGTTTTACACATTCAGAGTCGATGCACACAAAATGTCTTCATACTGTGCAGCAAACCTGTTTTGATTTAGATACTTGTAGTGTCTGTGCCAATGCAAAAAGAACAAAACAAAACAGAACAAAACAAAAAAAAACAAGCACACACACACATTCAAAATCTTAATGTAGTTCTGTCCTGATCCTGTGATTGGCTTGTGTATTTTTCAGTGGCAAAGAATGGCAGCAATGCGAGCGGCGTGTACCGCTTCAAACTGCAGGATAATCACTTCGTGTTTGTACAGACCAAGAGCAAACTGTTCTTTGGTGCCAACCAGTCTCCCTGAGTATACCATATCCACACATTGTGTTATCAGGTATGTGAGTCAGGGTGGCCTTAGTTCCCCCCCCCCCCCCCCCCCCCTTCAAAGCTAGTATTGCATGTGTGGTGTTTGTGTGTATGTGAAGGGGGATCCTGCAACAACAATCCCCAGCAGGATTGTCTGTGTATTTTCTCCCTTCATCCCCTCTCCTGTCCTTTAGTCCATCTTTCTCCTCCCAGTGAGGGGAAGAAGAGAACTTGCAGGCCAGAATTTGCCAATCAGTAGCAAAAAAAGTGCTCTCTATCATGATGCTGTCGATATGGTAAGGGAGAATATGAATTATATAGGAATTGAAAATCAATTGGTTTGTGTTTTCGTTTGTTCAGATAACAGGCTACACAACTGGTGGAATGCTATAAACTTCTTTCTAATGATTGGCAGTAATCCAGAGCTCAGTTTACCAATGAGATAACATATGATCAGTGAGATGAAGGGAAATAATTATATGGCTGGGGCATTGTGGATTTTTCTTTAATCTGTCTCATGCTTTCTGCCCACAATTGCACATTTCGCCATCCAGAAATGCTACTGCCCTAAGTCTGAAAATCAAATTTTACAGGAGACAAAAAAAAAAAAAAAAAAAAAAAAAGTTATTCAACAAGATATACTGTGAGCTGAGTTACAGTACAAGTATTTTGATTACGGCATGTTTAATTTTAGGATAATGTGGTTGGAATTTGTCTGCATTATGCCCCTTGGCCTGCTCTTATAGTATACCAAAAAATACAAAAATGTAAAAAATGCCAGTTATGGCACTTGTATTTCCAGACGACGATTTGAAAGATTGAAATATCTCTGATACAGATGGATGGAGGCGATTTTGTTTTTGTTGGTTATTTTTTGTTGCTGTTTTTTCTTTTTTTTTTTTTATATGTATATAAAGTGTATGTTAAACATATATTGGTTTAAACATACATTTATATACTTCTGTTTTAGATAATGTAAGAAATGTTCCCTGTGACATTGCTTTACCAGATGACAGGTGCACCCATGTCATAATGATTCAGCTACAGTTTTTGGGAGTCACAGAACTTCCCAGGAAGAACAGAAAGGTTCCAGAAATAGTTTTTGAAGTGCTGGTCACTATTTGTGTCCAGTTCTATAATGTGGTCTGTTTAGAGTGAAATTAATAGAACATGTGAAACAGATGGAGGAACATTTGAAGTCAGGGTGGACACAGTTGGTGTAGAATACACAACCTGTTCATATGATGCCTTGTTTCTCAAATGATAAGTCAGAGTAGCTGTTGTCAAGAGTTTGTCCAGTGTTTGTAAATCAAGTTGAAAAGAAAGTCTGGATACTCTCACTACAATATCACACATGCACCCTCCCACAGTCCAGTCATTGACAGCATTTGAAAATTTTCAGTTTATGTCTACAAATACTCTAGTTGACTGCTTCATTGGCTATTTTGTCCCACAGTGTTGATCAGTACTGAAGCTTTCTCTTGCCTTTTTTTTCTGTTCAGTTCATTTTGGCTTCATCTGTAAATGATACAAACAACAGATATTGATATATGTATGCTACAAAGCAGCAAGCAGTTGCATGCTCCTTCTACTACATTAGCAACACAAACATGTCAGTTTGTATGTTTTCAGTTATCCCAACCTCCCCTGCACATGTGTACACAGACACTGATCTACTCACCATGATGTAACTCCCACCTTTCTCCATGCCGTACACCACATGATGGCACTCACATGGGGCCCATTCCTTTCAGTCACTTGATAGATTTGCAGACAGTGAATATTCTCCTTGAGGTGTGCTGGGAAGTCGGTGTTTCTACCAAGACTTTGCAAGTCAGTGTGGGATGTGCCTGAAAATGGAGTACACACTGCCAAAGGGGGGGGGGGGGGGGTACACAATAGGTGGGTCTGATCAAGTGCTGGCATCAGTAGAAGTTCTGTTCAGAACACCGTCTGGATCTTCTGGTGGAAAGTTGTCTTAGTAATCTCAGTGTTGGCACCAGGGTTTCAGAATTAAAATGATTGCTTATGAGCAAAAACAATTTGTTTCTTTTCCCTGATAATTACAGATTTACATTTGTGTGTGGAAGCTGACATAGCATTGTGTGCATGCATTCTTACAGTAATACGAGAATAAATGGCGTTTTGGCTTACAGGAAGTAGTCTTTGTGAAGGAGAATGTGCGGTCATCATAATGAATTTCAGCTGGGAAGATCTCTCTGGTCAACATTCATGATTTTGTTTTTAAGTTGATTAGTATTGTGTTAATGGACTTTAAGTGGGATAGTAGAAGTTGATGTTTTGCTGTGAAACTTCTGGAAACTAGGTGCCTTTCAACTTTTAACCTTATGTTTTATGCCTGCAGGGACTGTGATTCGGATGGGGAGCTCAAAGGATCAGCCTCCACCAGTCTGATGAAGTCAATCATGGACACAACAACACTAATTTCCACCAGATATCTCTGCCGGGGATCCCCACCCCCCCCACAGGCAGCTTCAACATGCTCTCCATGCCCCCTAATCCCCCAATGCCTAACACCATTGGCGGTATGGGCTCCCTCCCCCTCTCCCTCCCCCTCCCCCTCCTTTATGGGCATGAACGCTGGCAGCATGGACAGTTTATCAGAGTTTGACTTTCTTGCCTCCGAACTGGACTCCCTGAATGACGCTGGGCTGGGTAGGCTGGGTGAGGGAGTGGCTACTTTCAATGGGGACCTGGGTATGAGTGGGCCTGGTGTGTCGCAGCAGTCTTTCCTGCCGTCGGGCAGTGGCGGGGGGGCTTGGGGAGGGGGCGATGCCCGGCATGAAGACTCCTACCAGCAGCGCGCCGTCGTCCTTGCAGTCGGCGTTGCTGGGCAGCAGCCCATGGGCAACCTCCCCAACAACAAGCCCCACCCCTCCCCCTGCCCCAGTCCTATGGTGCAGCGTAGCAACTCGCTCAACTTCGAGGGTCAGAAGTCTCCTCGCTTCAGCCCCAGTCCAGGCACCAGTACGCCGCGGGGTCCTGCCGGCGGCTTCAGCCTGCCCGCCCAGCGAGGCGGCATGGCCTACCCCAGTCAGCGTAGCCCTGGATCCGCTGGGGCGCCAGGGGCAGGGGTGGGCATGATGCAGAACCGTAACCATGGTGGCAGTACCCCATGGGCTACCGCAAACCTGTCTCCCCTCTGGTGTCACCCCAGTCAGGTCAGGCTTCTGTAATGGTGTTTTGGCTTTAGTGTTTTTAATAAGTATTTCAGGAATAAAACTGATTTTGAATAAACTTGCATAGTTATGGCAAAAGAAGGATTCAGAAGTAGTGTAGAAAAATACATGACATGAAACACCCTCAAAATTCAGAGCTCTTGGGAACAGGTGAGATAAGTTGGAGTTAAATATATCAGACAGGAACAAAGTATAATGTCAGATGGGAACAGTGTTAAATATGTCAGTTAAGTGCAAGGAAGTGAAAGAATTACTTGAAGTAATGTATCAGATGAGTTTACAGAAGAGAAAAAGTTATTTGATGCAATGTATTAGAGAAAAAGTTAGGCCATGTATTAGATAAGCTAGCTCTTGCTCCTATGATAAAATATGTTTTGGACAAACATTGATGAAAAAAAGTAAAATTGCATTTTCAGTTACGTGCGGACCCAATTAAAATAACTGATAATTGTTCTGTTTTGCAGCCATTCCGCCCAGTCCCATCTGGGGCCGTTCTCCTACAGGTTTGAGTAGCAGTGCGTCAGATTTTGGTGGGATAGGTGGGCCAGGCAGTGTGGGCAGCATGGTGTCGCAGCCTTCCCCTCTGCAGGCCTTGCAGTCGATGGATGGCTCCCAGAACTCTGCTGCTACTCTGGATATGCTGGCCTCCTCTCCCATGGGGTGGCCTGCAGCATGATCAGCCCTACCCCGCCTCCACGCCGCCTTACGATAGCAACGCCGGTGGGGCGGTAGGGTCGGACATTCGGTCGGGTCAGCGGCCGGGCAAGCTGTGTCAGCTGCTGACCCAGAACAACACGCTGGATCCTCTGGGGCTGCAGCGCTCATCCATTCCAGGAACTCGTCCAAGTTCCACCAAGTCAGCCTCATCCATGGCCAGCCCAGGGCGCAGTAAATCGGGAGGCATCAAATCTCCGGATGACTCTTTCCACCAGTCCCCCACCCCAGGGCCTGGCACCAGCCCTCCAGAGAAGCCCCAAAGCACGTCCAACGAGGACGGAGAATCGGGTCTGGGTGGGGCCAACGGGGACCAGGAGAAGAAAGACAACTTCATCCTGAAGAAGCTGCTGAGTCAGGATGACGATGGAGATCCTCCCAGCATCATGGATCAGGAGATCTCCAGCTCTCCTCACACCTCAGGAGCCGCGTCCACCAGTGGAGACGGGGACAAGGACAAGAACGAGGCAGAGCCCAAGAAGACCTCCAATGTTTTGTTGAAGGTGAGATAATGCAGTAATGGTCAAGTTTGTCACTTTTGGATAATGAATATCATTGCAGTCTTTTAACTACACTTTTTTTTTTTTTTCACTTCACATTCCTTCAGCTATCACAGTATTTTAGAAGGGCTTGAAAGGATCCTAAATGGATCTCTTGAAGCTCTGTTACTTTGGGGGGGGGGGGGGAGCCCTCACCCCCCCCCCCCCCCCCCCGTCACATACATGCATCGAAAAAATTGATTCAGATGGCACCAAATTGTGTATAAAGATCTAAATGATGGGTGTACTTTGCTCTCTGCGATAGTGTCTGTGGGATGTTTGTACTTAAAACTGACAGTTTGGTTCATCTGCCATCATTCTGTTCATCTGGAATCTGTCCATGTCTTGAGACTGATTCCCAACTTGTTGGTTATGAAATAACTGCATGTACCACAGATCTTTCAAGTGAGTGTACATGCTGTCAGGTCGGCATTCTTAGTGATAGTATTCATTCATCAGCACCTTGGGTACTAAATCGGTCGCAGTCATGTTCAGCAGTCTGCCTACCACTGTCGGTGTGTTGTCATATGATGCACAAGCTGAAAAATAAATGTTGAAACTTGGGTCTGTCAGGAGCATTGTCCAAATGAGTCTTCAGATGGCGCATGTTAATGCACCAAGCTTCCTAAATGATCCATGTGGGAATGACATAGACGGCATCATCAGTAGGGGCAGTATGGGGAGGAACGGTAGTTACCTGGTAATGGTGGATGGATAGTTTAGGGTGAACAGGTAATCTAAACATGATGCAGTGAGAGCAGTAATATTGCTGCAGCCAAGAACCCCCATCCTCATTTGAAAGATGGCCAGTGTTTCATGGCTTGACTGTCACACGGTGATGGATAAACTATCAAAAAGGTTAAAAATGTATTACTGTTGCCCTCTGTCTTCCTGGCTTTGAGAAGCCTGTCTCTGTTCTGGTAAATCTTGACATATTTTTGTTTTGCAGTATAACATGTGACCAGGTTGTGAAAGAAACTGGATGCTCTGTCTAGAGTGGACAATAGTTGTCCATTCTGCAGTGGTTGTGTGTGTGTGTGTGTGTGTGTGTGTGTGTGGTGTGTGTGTGTGTGTGTGTGTGTGTGTGTGTGTGTGGTGTGGTGTTTTTTTGTGTGCAGGATAGGATTTTATTTTGTTCCAGATTGGTGACAGCCCTGAAAAGGCATTGTATGATTGGATAGGCTATAGTAATAATAGAATTAAATAAAAAAGTGTTCAGATGAGTTGGAATTTTGTACAGAGGCTTTTTGCTGCTAGCTGTAGGGAAAAATGAATGATATTTTAACTGGTTGTACGGTTGCAGCAACTGCTGAGTGATGAGAAAGGCAGAGAGCAGCATACAGCGTTCCTGCCGAAGTTGGTGGCCGGAGGAAAACCGGCTGTTGGCAGAAGGGCCTGCAACGCCTGGCGGCCGGCGCCAGATGTCAACAGCCACCACAGGCATGGATTCCCAGCGTGTCCAGGGAGAGCTGCTTCACCATCTGTTGCAGACGGAGGCCAAGAGCAGCCAGTCCTCCATCATCACATCCGCTCCTGCTGTAAGTGGTTCTGCCTGTCTCTAGCTGTTAGTGTTCTGCCTGTCTCTGCTAGCTGTTAGTGTTCTGCCTGTCTCTCGCTAGCTAGCTGTTAGTGTTTCTGTCTATCTGTCTGTGTGTGCCAGCTGTTAGAGTTCTATCTCTGCTAGCTGCTAGTGTTCTGCCTGTGTTCTATCTGCTAGCTGCTAGTATTCTGTCTATCTCTGCTAGCTGTTAGTGTTCTGCCCTGCTAGCTCTGCTAGCTGTCGGTGGTTGGTTTCTGCCTGTCTCTGCCAGCTGTCGGTGGTTCTGCCTGTCTCTGCCAGCTGTCGGTGGTTCTGCCTGTCTCTGCCAGCTGTCGGTGGTTCTGCCTGTCTCTGCCAGCTGCACTGATTCTGCCTGTCAGCTGTCGGTGATTCTGCCAGTCTCTGCTAGCTGTCAGTGGTGCTGCTGTTACAGGGTAGTGATGGTTGTCTTAGAATTTCCCTGTAGTCATAACGTAGTTCATTCTGCAAGGCTTGCGTTTTCAAAAGGCATGGATCCCACAGCAGCAGACTCTTAGTTTTATTATTGTTTTTTTTTTTTTTTTTTCTGTCCCATCTTCTGTGCCACCTCGGTGGCATTACAGTCGTGCAGTTCATTCCGACTCTTGTTCACAGCCAGGGCCTGGCCTGACTCGCCACAGCCCTGGCACCAGCAACCCACTGAGAGCAGTCAGTTGTGTAGTCATCACGAGGCACAGAGCAGACGAGACACTGCACTGCCGCCAGGTCACTTTGGTGGTGTTCAGTGGTGCCTGTTCCGATCCAGCGTGTGCAGGACACCACCTGTCTAGCCCTCTACTGATGACAGTGTGATTGCTTGGTTGCGGGGCCGGCATGAGTGAGCTTTCCCTCTGGAGGGAGCCGCCATGTCTGTCCATTAACAGTCCCCACGAATTTGCCGATTTTGGTGACTTCAACAGAATCAAACCCAAGGCGATTGATGTGGAGAGGACATGAAAACTGGGGTTATTATGAGAGCAGGGTATGGAGGGCCACAGAACTTGGAAACTTTTTCTTTTAACTCGCTCCTTACTGGCCAATATGAAATTCAGCATTCCTCTGTATATTGGGGGTTTGTACACATTTTTACTAAAAAATCATTTTTAAAAAAGTCATAGCATAACGAAAACACTTGAAATTGGACACATGATTGTTGTGTCATTGAACAGGGTCAGTACAAAGTTTCAAGGCTGAAGTATATACCATGCTCTTTTTGTAGCCGGATGGAAAAGAGATTATTATTTTTTTTTTTTACATTTTTTCAAACTCGAGGTAGTTACACAGGCATATAATTGAAATTTTCTCTGATGCTGAAAAAAAGGCCATTTTCATCATAAATTAGTTTGAGAAAACCAGTAGAGTGTAAAAAAAAAATAGCTACTTGACAGAAACCCAGTAGAGTTAAAAAAAATAGCTACTTGACAGAAACCCAGTAGAGTGTAAAAAAAAAGCTACTTGACAGAAACCCAGTAGAGTGTAAAAAAAAAAAACTAGCTACATGACAGAAACCCAGTAGAGTGTAAAAAAAAAAAGCTACTTGACAGAAACCCAGTAGAGTAAAAAAAAATAGTACTTGAAAAAAAAGAGTGTGAAAAAAAAAAGCTACTTGACAGAAACCCAGTAGAGTGTAAAAAAATAGCTACTTGACAGAAACCCAATAGAGTGTAAAAAAAAAAAAGCTACTAGACAGAAACCCAATAGAGTGTAAAAAAAAAAATAGCTACTTGACAGAAACCCAATGGAGTGTAAAAAAAAAAAATAGCTACTTGACAGAAACCCAGTAGAGTGTAAAAAAAAATAGCTACTTGACAGAAACCCAATAGAGTGAAAAAAAAATAGCTGCTTGACAGAAACCCAGTAGAGTGTGAAAAAAAAATAGCTACTCGACAGAAACCCAGTAGAGTGTAAAAAAAAATAGCTACTTGACAGAAACCCAATAGAGTGTAAAAAATAAATAGCTACTTGACAGCTTCTTTAGTAAGTAAGCAAAAGAACTAAAATCAGTGAAATATGACAGAGTACTTTGAAGTTTGTCATTCAGCATTCTTCACAAGACTAGGTAACTGTTAAGTATTAGAAAAAAAAATCGTAAAGAATAATAGCTACACAGACACTCTTGAAATGTTGACACAGAATAACTGTAACTGTATAAACACAGTACATAATTTCAAAGCTCTTGCCTATTCAGTACTCTGTTTACAGAAGAAGATGGGGTATCTTTTATGATGTTAGTTAGAAATATAAACAGGTGTGAACCTATGCTTCTTTGAAAAAAAGGGCTTTTTCTATATAAATCTCGTTTAGAATGCTGGCAGTATGTACACAATGACTACTTGAATGTTTCTACAGTATCAGAAATGCACAAACACCAATCATACACTGTTGGCCATGAGCTGGTCACTACAGTCCACTCTTGACATGTGGACTATGTAGTCCTGGGCAGCTATAGGTTTCATCTTCCTGCCTGTCCTTGTGGTGACCTCCCCATTTCAGCTGGATCCATTTTGGTGGTGATCAAATGGACAGCTTTCTTGTCCATCCACTTCAGAACACCCACGACACCTAAAACAAACAAACAGGATCATAATCTCAATCTCAATAAACAACAGCGTCATAATCAAAATCTCAACTTCACTCTGTCGTCTTATCAATAAAAAAAAGGTAATTTGTCAAGTTCAGCATATTTGTCTATATGTATATGCACACACACACACACACACACACACACACACACACACACAATATATATGCACATATATGTTGTATACACACACACACACACACACACACACACACACACACACACACACATCACACTCACACACACACACACACACCACCACCACCACCACCACCACCACCCCCCCCCCCCTCTCTCTCTCTCTCTGATAGAGTAAATGATAATGACAAAATACCTTGGTGTAAAGCATGAACCTGATCTGGTAGAAAAAATCCAAGGGGCGTGGTCAGTCACCCCTTGCAAACTCAGTCCATGGGTTTGCTGGCATGTGTATAGAAGTATTAATGGGGAAAAAAAAGAAAAATCTCCTTGCCAGTTTCTCATCATGAACCGGAGAAAATCTTCCCCACTCTGTCAGTAGTTCATTCGCATATGCATCACCTCGAGCTATGCCTCCCTTTTACACTGTCACTCACCCCACCCACCTCACTCTCTCTCTGAATGTCTCCATGTTTACTTACCAGCGCACTTTCATGCTCTGCAAATGGGCTAAATTCACTGTCATCATCATGTTCAATATATCTTCAAAGTCTGATCCTTCAGCACTAACAAAGTCAGCAGCTTCACGTAAGTTGTAAACACGTGTTCCCTGTCTGCTTCCCACACCACTTGTCGAAGGCTGAGACGCCATAGTGATCCAACTCCAAAGGACTGGGTTGCTGTAAAAATAGGTCAGTGGTCAGCAAACACATCACGGCATCGCACATGCAGCGTTGAAAGGTTGCTGTATGATAATGAGACTGTTACATGGCATGCTTCAGTTTTCAACACTCAGCATGGTGCTGGCTCGAAAAATCTGCTGATACGCGATCTGCTATAGTGGATGTCAGAGAGAAAGCATTGTGTGCGGGATGTCCGCTGTAGCAGACATCAGAGTGGAGTGAGTTAATGCTGATCAGTTAGGATGAGGACGATGAAGATGATGCTGTGGATTTCCATTCAGGTCTGAGACTGCATGACAGGGTTGTACTCTGTGCCTACGTTAATGATATATCCCAGCATCATCTGGGCCAAGAGAGAGAGACACCTGCAGTGTTGGTCAGGAAATTTGGGCAGCACGCTCAGAGACTGTTCCATTAAGTGGATGAAATTCAACTCAGTTTAGTTGCTTCGATGGGAATTGAACCCACAACCTCCCAGCCAGGGGTCTGTGATGTAAACCTTTTCGTTTTCTCAGCCATGACACAGGATGATGTATTTTGAAGTAACTTAATTAGAGAGGGTCCCTTAGAGAGGGTGGTGTAGTACCTTGATTGTTCGTGTTGATGTTGTGGGCTGTGCACGACTGTGAATACTGTGACCTCAAACAACTGTTGATCAATGTGCAGAGTCTACTAGTGAAGATCTGAATGGATCCCGCTCCAGACATCAGTCGGGTCAGCAAGAACCTCAGTCCACCACCTCCCTTCCTCTCACCCCCTCCCCTTCCCAGCACCTGGGCATGGGGGGCGTGCCTGCAGCCTCTGTGGGATCCCAGCTGAGCAGCTCTCAGCAGCAGCTGATCCAGGACATGTTCATGGACAGCAAGGCCTCCAGCATGCCCTCCTCCGTGTCCATGCCCATGGCTGCTGCCTCCTCCTCCGTATCAACAGGCAGGAAGCATTCCACCGAGGTGAAGAACTTGGACCAGATGTTGAAGGAGATCTGGGAGTCGGGTGACTCTCCCGCTAGCATGCAAACAGGGCAAGTGAAGTCCAGCAGGAAACGCAAAGCGCCACCCCCTGATGTGGACAGCACAGAGGACGCTGAATGCAGCACTTCAGGCAGGTCTATAGGAGGTCCAGCCGCTAGCACGCTTTCACAGAAAAATGCTTTGCTGACCCAGCTGCTGTCCAAGAAGGCTGCCAAGGAGACTGTAGTCAACACCCAACTAACTGTCAATCCTATGGGCTTGCCTCAGAGCAGGATCCCAAAGAACATCCACGAACGCATTCTGAACGTCAAGGAGCGTGTGAACGAGGCCCCCAGTAGCAGTGGGGAGGCATCCAGTTCGGGCGCTGTGATGGTTAGCAGCAGCAATAGCTCTGCCGGCAATGTGCACGGCAACCCTCGCTCGAACCCTAACACACCCTTCCCCGGCAACACCAACACCAACCCAGACAGCACAGGGTTGAGCACGTCCAGCATACTGAACACGGAAGCGCTGACGCCCGTTGATGCAGCGGCTCCTGTTCAGCTGGACTCGGTGTTGACTCAGCTGGGGGGTCACCATGGACGGGGACAGTCAGGACAAGGAGTCCTCTGATGACAAACTCCTGCAGCAGATCCTCAACCAGGCGGCTATTCTGCGGGAGGACTTTGGTTTGCATCCCTCGAACTCGGACATGGCCTGCAACACTCAGGACATCACCTCCACCCAGACCCCCTCTGTCCAAGGTGCCCCCTCTCCCTGCACAGTACCCCCCCCCCCAGCAGCACCCCTGCCACCACCACCACCACCACTCCTCTGCCCTTGCAGCAGGACCTGTGCTTGACGCCTGTGGATCAGGCTGGCTCACTGTCGCAGGATGATCAGAATGCCTTGTTGCAGCTGGAGCAGATGCTGGATGAGGGAACCATCCAGACCATCGAGTCCATTCTTCTGGAGAATGTGTCTTCCTCTCTTCCTCCTCACTGAGAATGGACGGGCAGGGCAGGGTTCAGGATCCAGTAACAGTTTTGTGGACCAGATGGCCATCCGTGACATCGAGCGTCAGCTGATGAATGACCAGCCGCCGCCCAACACCAGTGCGCTGGCTGGCAGCAGCAGCCTTCCCATGGGTGGAGTGGCGGGAGGTGGTGGCGGCCCCATGCGGAGTCCCCCCACGCCGGGGGTGTTTCCTGCAGGGCCTGGGATGGCCAACTCTCCGGTGTCCCCTGTGGGCGGGCTGGGGTCTCGGCCTATGCTCCCTGGGACTGGGTCTGCCGCTCCTCCCAGACATCCGCAGATGCTGAGTCAGCTTCAGATGGGACCTCGGGCATTCACCCCATCGCAGATCTCTCCTCAGCAACAGTCGCAGCAAGTGTCGGCCATTTCCCCTGGGCAACAGTCCCCAGCAGGACCCATGTTCTCTCCCACAGGAATGCCAGCACATGCCTCCCAGTTCCAGCAACCAGTGCCAAGAGGTGAGAGGTTGTGTGTGTGTGTGTGTGTGTGTGTGTGCAGCTGTGGACCTCTTGATGCAAATGTGCAGCCGTACACCCTGGGTTTCTTTTTTTCTTTTTTTTTTTTTTTTGCATTAAAGATTATATGCATTTGGTATTTCACTCAGGAAAACAATCGATCCCAAGTTGTATGCGGTGTTCAGATAACTTTAAGGAGTTCGTTGCTAAATTAATTTCATAGAGCACCTAAGGAACTACATTGACATTTTGATACTCAATTACTTTGAAAAAACAAAACAAAAAAACTCATGCACACAGAAGTATTTAAATCATACCAGATTTTTTAAAAAAAAAAAAAAAAAAGAAAAAGAAAGAAAACTATGGGGTATGCTATGCACATGTCTGTCTGTCTTTTTTGTTGCTGTTTTGTTCTGAGCGTTCTGGTCAGGTCAGTTAGCTGGTCATGGAAAATCCAGAATCTATCCTTCACCTTGACTGCAACTCTCCCTCCCTTTTTGGTTGTCTCACACACAACCACTGAAGTTTCATGTGAGTACTTGCAGTCAGCATGGCTTTCGGAGTCATTATCAATTCAACATGGATTAGACTGCAAAAATGTCCAGTCGTGATAAATCATTTGTTACTTATCTCTGCCCTTCATTGTCATTCTGTACATGAGGTGAAAATTTATGTTTTGAAATATTTTGAGACTCAACTCAACATTTTCTGTTGCCATTAGCATAAGCCCTGATGGCAAGGGGGAGAAAGGGGTACATGTAACCACATGATATAGTGGCAACAAAATAATAATACAAATTGTTCCAAACTTGCTTTCACACACGCGCGGGTGCACGCGCCCTTACACACACACTCACACTCACACTCACATGTACATGCTATCATACGAAAAGTTAAATATTAAATAGAAATATTTTGAGAGTTGAATAGAAGTGCTGTACATATGTAAGCCATTTCTGCAGTAGTTGGAACCCCTCAAACATTGGTCTTACTGTCTGAGCCAGTGGTAGCTATAAACTGCAGTTAGTAGTCTACCTTGCATAAATTCCAGATTTGACACAGATTTTAGAAAAAGGGCACATGCGTCAAAACAGTGAAGCAAGTTCCCCCCCCATTTTGTTTTTAACTCTTTCATCCCTACAACCCCGGTTTTCCGGTTTGCAGAAATCCTACCCTTCCTTCCTGCAGCCTGGAAAACAGGGCAGTACAAAATCCCTCGTTTCCTTCCTGCAGCCTGGAAAATCGGTTCTTGCGGTAAGCGCTTTGAACTTGCGAGTCACATCATCAGTACACGTCATGACCTGGTCGCTCGTGCTGCAGTGTTTATGAATGGAATGGATGCCAGGCGGCCCCTACAGCATGGTAAAGTGTGTCGCCGCTCTCTTCTGGCCAGTTTGCTACTGCACTCATGGCAGTTCTCACTTTACACCACTTCTTTTTTTTTTTTTTTTTTTTCCCTAAATCCAGGAATGAAGGGAATACTCGTATTATAAGAATCTTAGAACAAGAGGAAGTAATGGTTCATAGAAAAGTAGGAATGACAGAGTTAAGTAAGTTCTTGGTTTGGAAGTTTCTCCAGTCACCAGGGACTGGTGACCAGTGTGTACATATTGTGCACTGACCAGTGTGCTAGACTGAGGAGTGCGCTGACTCTCCACAGAAGTAGTTCAAGCATGGTGGCTGAAACGATAGCAAACAACATACGGCTTCTAAGCCTGTTGAGACTGGTCACTTCTTCCAGTTTTTGTGGATGATGAATTTTTGTGTGTGTATTTTTGGGACTTAGGCAGATAGAGACAGATGACATGTGGACAGACAGAACGCAGTTTGAGGTCATGATGTCCAAGCTGTTGTGTGATTTAACCTTTCTGTCAACACTGTGTACTGTCTGTTCAAAGGTTTGAAGTTGATGATTTGACATTACACAAGATGCAAAGCATATAAACGTACTCCCAGTTTATCCTGAATACCTGCGAGATATTCCATAAAGAGGAAAAACCGTCTTGGGCTGGTGAACCCATTAGTAATGGCTATTCTGGTAAACATCGGCCATCATCAGTGACCTATAATGAAAATACTTACAAAATGTTCAGAAAGATTGGCCTAATACTTTCTGAGATTTTCAATAAAGAATAAAACCATTATGGACCATTAGTAACGGCTATAACGGTAAACTTAAACATCAAGCATCATCTGTGACCCATAATGAACATACCTACAAATTTCAGAAATATCGGCCACGTACTTTCTCAGATATTCCATAAAAAAAAGAAGAAGAACTATATGGGCCGTTATAGCCATTAGTAACGGCTGTAATGGTAAACTAAAACATTTGGGCATCATCCGTGACCCATAATAAACATACCTACAAATTTTCAGAAAGATCAGCCAAGTACTTTTTGAGATATTCCATGAAGAAAAACCGTTAGGGGCAGTTATAGCCGTAGTAGCAGTTATAATGGTAAACTAAAACATCGGGCATCATCCGTGACCCGTTATGAACATACAAAATTTTCAGAAAGATCGTTAAAGTGCCTTCTGAGATATTCCATAAAGAAGGAAAACTGTTATGGGCCGTTACAGCCCTTAGTAATGGCTGTAACGGTAAACTAAAACATCGGGCATCATCCGTGACCCACCCATGAACATACCTGCTAATTTTCAGAAAGATGGGCCAAGTACTTTCTGAGATATTCCATAAAGAAGAAAAACTGTTATAGCCGTTAGCAACAGCTAAAACGGTAAACTAAACCATTGGGCATTATTCGTGACCCATAATGAACATACCTACAAATGTTCAGAAAGATCGACCAAGTACTTTCTGAGATATTCCATAAAGAAGAAAAAACCGTTACTGGCCGTAACAGCTGTTAGTTACAGCTATACCAGTAAATTAAAACATCGGGCATCATCCTTGACCCATAATGAACATACCTGCTACTTTTCAGAAAGATGGGCCAAGTTCTTTCTTCTGGGATATTATGGCATCATCCGTGACCCAGAATAAACATGCCTACAAATTTTCAGAAAGATCTGCCTAGTTTTTGTTTGGAACACATTTTGGACCACGAACAGATGGACAGACACGACACACACACGCACACACACACACACACACACACACACACACACACACACACAGAGCATTTCTTTGTTCTCATCCTAAAGTACTCCCTGTTCTATAAGAATTGGGAGTACTAAAACAACAGCTCCCGTGTGTCCTTGGTAAGCATTGTGGATTCCCAGCATTGCATGTAGATTTAGAGTTTGATTCCTGTCACAACCATTCATTTAGTCGGGGATTTTTTTTTTTTTACCCAGACCAGTCTGTACTCAAAGTTGAGTTAGCTATGAGTTCAGTTGAGAGGACTGGAAGTGAAACCACATAATTAACTCTTTCATTCCTACTTTTCTATGAACCATTACTTCCTCTTGTCCTAGATTCATATAGAACAAGTATTCCCTTCATTCCTGGATTTAGAGAGAAAAAAAAAGAAGTGTAAAGTGAGAACTGCCATGAATGCAGTAGCAAACAGGCCAGAATAGAGCGGCGACCACTTTACCATGCTGTAGGAGCCGCCTGGCATCCATTCCATTCATAAACACTGCAGCACAAGCGACCAGGTCATGACGTGTGCCGATGACGTAACTCGTGCGAAGTTCAAAGCGCTTACCACGAGAACCGATTATCCGGGCAGCAGGAAGGAAATTTAGACTCGCAGGCATCACAGAGACAGTGATCTGGATAACTTCTCTGTAAAACAGGGATGAATATTCAGACTGTTCCAGGCATCACTGAGACGGTCACTTGGATAACTTTAAGAAAACACTTTGTATGCAAAAGTGGCAAGTTTGTGGTCATGGAAATTACACAAAAATGACATGGAGAAGTTATGGAATTTTGAGAATGTCTTCCTGCATGGGCGTAGGTAATTAAGTGTTTTTTTGTTTGTTTAAGTGAAGAGCTGAACTGTACAGCTTCTTTCGATGTATTCAGTTAAACTGTTAACAAAAAACAAAAACAAAACAAACAAAAAAAATGCTGCTTAATCATTTGATTGCCATCAAAGTTTACTGTATATCATGTGGAGTTTACAGTGACTTAAGTAAGCCCACCACTCAAGTTGCACAGAGATAGTTTGTCATTCATGATTGCCTGTTAATGGGAGAGAACCTCTGAATGATGGTATTTGCCTGAATAAAAGGGTTCATAGAAGCAATTGCTTCCCTTGCATCATATAACTGCTGTACAGCTCTTTGGGGTGGGGGTGGGGTGGTGGGGGGTGCTTTTTTTTTCACCTCCAAGATTGAGTGCAAAAATGGTGGTACCCAGATAATCTAGCCATGAATTCGGGGCCAGCAATCATTAGTCCAGTTGACTGCACAGGGCCGTATCAGAGTGTGGGAGCCATCTGAAACTTCTGGAGATTCAGAACAAGTATCATGAAGTATGAGACTGCAGATAAGCTGTTGAATGAAGGAGTACTCAAATATTCCTTCTGTATTTCTCTTCTTTTCTTTTTTAATTTAATCAACAAATGAATTAAATATGTGAAACCCAAGTATGCTGATCATGATGTAATTTACTAAATCTCTGACAAACTACTTTCATATTACTGCATTCTTGAAACACACACACACACACACACACACACACACACACACACACACACACACACAGAGGAAGATCACAGAGAAGAACTCGAACACACTCACAGATTGAAACAATTTATTTCCAGAATGTTAGAGAATCCAGCCTTTTGTTGTACACATTTAACGAACTGGAAGATAAATTGAAAACAGTTTATAAGTTGTAGGAATGAAATTCATTTCAAAGAAATGAAAGATGGGTTGAAAAGCATAGCATATAGAAATCAGGTAAACCAAAATTTCAAAATTACTCCCCACCTACCCGTGCCACCTACGTTACCTCTCCTCTTCCCTCTCTCACCCAAACTTACCTCTGTTTTGATTGCCTGTATATGGAACTCTGTCTCCACCACTCTTTCATGTCATCCAGTCTGACTACACACATACTTCACCAACTCCGTCCCAGAGGCAGTTCGAGAGAAAAGCATCCGTTGAGAAAAACTGGATGTTTAATTTCAGCATGTTTGTTGAACATGGATTGTATGTCATTGTCAAGTGCAGAACATCTTTTTTAGTGCGGAAATTGCACCAGATTAATTTCAGCTGGTAACTGAATGTCCCAGTTTCAGTTTTCTGTTTTGCATGATCTTGTGTAACAAGAGGAATGTGGCCTTTTTCTATATATAGATCTCATTTAGAATGCTGGCAGTATGTACACAGTGACTACTTGAATGTTTTTGCAGTATCAAAAATGAACAAACACCAGTCAATGAATCATACACTGTTGGCCATGAGCTGGTCACTGTGGTCCACTCTGCCATGTTGACTATGTAGTCCTGGACAGCTCTGGGCTTCATCTTTCTGTCTGTCCTTGTGTTGACCTCCCCCACTTCAGCTGGATCCATTTTGATGGTGAACAGGCCAGGCAATCAACAGGATCATAATCTTAGTCTCAATAAACAACAGCATCATGATCAAAATCTCATTTAACTGTGTCTTCATGTCAATAAAAAAGGAAAATTTGTCAGGTTGGTGCTGGACTGCAGGGAAGCTTGTGATGTAATAGTCAGTCACCATGTGATGTTCCAGGGCCATTAGCAGTGGGCTGCAGGGAAGCTTGTGATGTAATAGTCAGTCACCATGTGATGTTCCAGGGCCCATTAGCAGTGGGCTTCAAGGCAGCTTGTGATGTAATAGTCGGTCGTGATGTCCAGGGCCCATGTGCAGTGGGTTGTAAGGATGCTTGTGATGGGCCCATGTGAGCCAGGGCCCATTAGCAGTGGGCTCCAAGGCAGCTTGTGATGTAATAGTCGGTCACCATGTGATGTTCCAGGGCCCATTAGCAGTGGGCTCCAAGGAGTTTGATGTAATAGTCAGTCACCATGTGATGTAAATTAGCAGTGGGCTCCACCAAATGGTACCATGTATGGTTCCAGGGCCCATTAGTGGTGGTCTGCAGGGCAGCCAGCAGACCTACGCCCCACGCTCCGGCCAGCAGGTGCGTCAAACCCTCCTCCAACAGCAGGTAAACCGCGCCATCGAGAAGCGCAACCGCCAGCAGCTGAGCGAGAGGCAGCGGATGATGCATCTGCAGCAGCACCGACTCACACTCCAACAGTCGCTGCCTCAGCAACAGCAACAGCAGCAGCAGGCGCCACAGCAGTTGCTCAGCGATTTCCAACAGTGAGTCAGAGCTTCACCATGTGGGAGTGTTGTTGATTTTCTTTTTTCTTTCTTTCTTTCTTTTTTTTTTTTTTTCTGGAGAACTCATTGTCAGGCATGAGATCTTTTGCAGACAGTTGTTCTAGGTTTAGAACAAGGCTGCATTTCCATTTGTTCAGGTCTAGAATGCAGTTAGTGTCCCTCAGATAAATGCATAGCAATGAGTAGTCTGAAGTAGTATTGAGACAGCCAGGGAAGGTAATGTCACTTATACTATAGTCCCAGCCATCTGCAAAGGACCGTATCAGAACTGATTGAGACAGCCAGGATAGATCCATGAGAATGGGTGCACATAGGCACACTTAAAGCTAGGTAAGACGACACGCTTGCATACTGAAAACTGAAAGTACATTAACTACAGAAGCATGCGGTGTGGTTTGGTCATTGTACCAACCTCATTTTTGTTTCTTGTTGTCATAGTATTGTCTTAACTTTCTATAACGATTACTATATTTTTATGGAAACCTCTGCTTTTATTTTGAAATTTAAAATATCCAAATGGCTATTATTTACAGTTAGAAAAGATTTGGAGTTCAAACTGTGTGGAAAAGAACCGGAGTGAGAGTGATACCAAATTTCAGAATAACAGCTTGTGTCACATGTAACTCTGCATATGTTGTTTTGGGTCAGATGGTGAAGAAGTTGTTTCCCTTACACTAGAGGTCCGATATCGACATGCCAAGAAAAATCCCTTCGGGAATCAGATAGGAAGCATTGGATGGAAAACTCTAACAGGGTAAAGGAAGCCAGAATGTAAAATGATATGAATTGAAAATCACAGATTTGCTTTTTTTTTTTTTCTGATGATCAGTGTTTCTTTCAGATCTTGTCAGATCACCACATCTTAACATTGACATCAGAATGCTACCTAGGAGCATCTGTTGATGTGATTCTGATATTGTCTGGTTAAAAAAGATTATCTTTTGTGGGGGGGGGGGGGGGGGGGGGGGGGGTTGGGATAATAATAAGCAGGTCTTAACTTTTTTTAAGTTTGTTTTTACACCCCCCCCCCCCCCCTTCACCCACCATACCTCCATCTGCCCTCAGGCTTGCACCAATTTAACCTTTCTGGACACAAACGGAAATGCAGTCTTGATAAAGGGAGCTAAGGCACTTCTGCTTGTACAGAAGTAATATTGTGGGAGGTTAGAAGAAAAGGCCTTCTCCTGATTTACCTAGCATTGCGTGCATATTATAGACCTTTGGTGTTTAAAACAAAAAAGCGTGAAGAGGTTTTCAGGTAATGGGGCTGTAGGAATGGGACAGAAAGTTCAATGGAAGCTGCCGTCTCATGCCTGCCTTCTTTACAAGGTGTTAGTCTCTGTCTTTGATTCTCCGTCTTTCAGTGGACCCCACCTTTGCCATCATTCTCCCGCTGTAGTAGTAGACAGTGCTGTGTGTTGATTTAGTTCATAATGCGTCTGTTAGTTTGCAGTGTTCTTCAGTGATGAAGTGAACTGTGCTTTTTTGTTTGTTTTCTTAATGAAATAAGAAGCGTCCTCACATTATAAAGCGGTGCACTTGACATTGTGATTTCATGTGCATACATTGTTGGATGTAGATGTAAATATGAACTGGAAAAGAGTTCACACACACACACACACACACACACACACACACACACACACACACACACACACACACACACACACACACACACACACACACACTGTGTTCTTTCATAAGGTCTGTACAAAACAGTTTGACAGCTGCTGTGGGTAATGTAGTAATCATGAAAGGATTAGTCCCTGGTGAAAATTCCTGCTGACTTATCTGAGATGGTCACTGTTTAAGATGAATTCTTCTTCTCTTTTGGAATAAATCTCAGAAATATTTTACAGTGGTACATAATTGACTCATTTTCACAAAATATTTCATATTGAGAAGCTTTTTTTACTCCTACGCCATGAAAATCATGTCCGTGTTGATAATAATGACACATTTTCAGAGAAAGAACCTTCTTTTGCACAATGAGAACCAGAAATAATTCAGAGCTTCTGAAATTATGCGCATAAGTGTGTAAAATTAGTTAAAATTCATTGAAGCTTCCCAGTGGAGGTAAGCTAAGTTTTTACACAAAGTTAGAGAGAAAAATAGACCAACATGATGAGATTCGCCTGACGGTGTTTTACAGTAAGTAATTCCAGTCAGATTTCTTCTTGATTTTCTCCCCCTTCTACATATTTTCTGTTGTGGATCAATATTTCCCCTATGTTGTCTGGTCTCTTTTTGGAGCTCATTTTGTCTGGGGAATGTGACTGTTCTGTTGACTTTGGTGGACCCATGGTGTAAATAGCCTTCATGTGGTGTTTTGCTATCTGTCCTGATCCTATATTTCTGCTGTGTTCCTATTTTGATTTCAGTGTTGATATTTGGGTTCTTGTTTTGTGCTGTTGTCCAGATGATTATAGTGGCTGTGTTGATTTGAAATATCCTGTATGAAATGTGACAGAATTTATGTTTCAACTGGAAGTTGTTGTCCCACACAAGTTCATGTGTATCACTACGTTTCCTATAAATTGAACTTGTTTTCAAGCTTCAGATTTTCTGAAAGAGTTCTTCCTTAGTCAGTTATTTACAAAGGGCTTCAAACTACTTTTTACCATCTCAGGAATATGAGTGGATGATACTGAAGATCTTCATTGTGGTTAGGAAGTTGGTTTGGGTCAGTGTGAGGACAATGTTAAGTTCTGATTCAATCGTGTTGCAAACATTTTGTCTGGGGAATAGTGTTTTGTCCTGGTGCCATCTTGTCCTGCGGATTTGATGATTCAGTTGCATGGGCCACAAGGTTTGAGGCCACCCAAGATTCTCTCGCTTCTTCCTCTCTTCCACTTCATCGAGCAGTTCTTGTTAAATATAAATCTTTGGTCTGGGAGCTTTTCAGTGACGATGAGCAAATGTTTCTCTTTTCTTTATATCTAGAAGTTAGAACCTTAATACAAATATCTGGCACAAGGCAGATTGTGAGGAAAAAGCTACTCTTTTAGGAATCCAAACAAAAACAGACACACAAAAAACAAGAAAGGCAGAAGAATTAAGGTGTTTGGGGGGGGGGGGGGAAAACTTCGAAAAAGTGTTTTAAAAAAAAACAAAAAACAACACCCATTCCCAGACTGATCTGAGCTTTGAGTGTAATGATGACTACATGTCATGGAATTGGGTGTCTCGACGGACAAGCCCTGTGCTCACAATGTATGTTTATAAGGATGGTGTTCACTTATGCATGCATGTTATGCTCATAAAGACGTGATCATACTCGTGTACACCTCCTCTCTCTCTCTCTCTCTCTCTCTCTCTCTCTCTCTCGCACTCGTACGCATGCTCACACACACACACACACATTGGCGCTTACACAGAAGTATTTTGGTTGTGTCACTTTGGGGAATTTTCAGTCACTCTGTCTTTCATCCTTCTTTTCTTTTTCTTTCCTTTTCTTTCTTTTCCAACCTTGTTTACGATTTACACGAGCTAAACTGTGGTCATGGGACACCTCAGTTACAGCTGTGCACTGGAGTCCAGTAAAATGCCCACCTACACACTAACACATGGCGAACGTAAATGGGTTCTGAACAGATTGGGGGAGTGGTGGTCCATAGTTTAGAGGTAGAGAAGGAGGGGGAGGGACCTGAGTCCCCTTTGCTGTCTACCGGAGGAGGAGGAGGGTGTAGCAGGTTGAGCAGAGCAGGCCCTGATGCACAGTGTCACCTCCTTGTGTCTGCAGCCCGCCATGCCCACTATGGACTCTGGAACCTCCCCGGGGCAGTTTCCAGAAAATTTACGTGATCTCATGAACACGGGACATGCCCCGAATGTGACCATACCACCGCAGGTCAGTCCCCTGGACCATGCCGTCTGTTGACATTGCCCCTGCTTCTCGCTGCTTTCTGTGTGTTTTTGTCTTGGCGCTGGCTGACTGACTCCATTGCCTCCTCCAGAAGTTGTCTCCTTCTCTTTTGCACTATCGTTAGTTTCTTCTGCCTTGCTTTCTGGGCCTTTTTCTTTTTTTTTTTTTTTGTAATCTTCCTATACAAACGAATGATACCATTTTTTTTTTCTTTTTTCTTCTTCTTTTTTTTTTTTTTTTTTTTATGAGAGCGCTTGTTGGTAGTGGAATTGCCCAGTATGGCCATATTCCAGACTGGGATGTATTTGCTATCATGAATTTTAGATTAGTTTTGTTCTCTCTTTATTTTTTTAAACAAAGCATGTGCGCTCATACATGCTAACTACTGTGTGTGAACATGCATGCACACACACACATTTCCACACACATGCACGAATCAAAATTTCCCATCCTGATAGTTATTCTTTAAATGTAGATGGTAACCCATTGTAAAACATGTGTCGAAAAGGGGAAAGCTTTCTGTAGGATGGAAAAAAAAAAAAAAAGGAACTGGTTGACCTGGCCTAATTCATGAAGAAAAATTCTCCCCCCCCCCCCCCCCCGTCTGGAACGACATGGCCGGCCTGCCTGGAGAGCATGGTTGTTTTTTTATCAGCATGCATCCTGTTTGTATGGCAAAGAGTGACCACACTGTGGGGACACAGACACCCAGCACTCTGGTCAGCAGATTTGAAGACCATTGAGAGCAGCATTCTAAAAGTCCTGGATGGCAAGGAAGATGGTTGAGATAGGCCAGATTGCAGATCAAAAGCAGGAAATGAGATTAACCAATAAGGGAGAGAGGGAGAGATGTTAGTAAGGATGTTTATTGTTGATGTGAAATTTGTTGAGGAAATGATTTAATTACTCATGGCATCAAACACTTGCATCCATATAACATTAGTATTTCGGGAGTTCACAGAAGGATCTTTCATAAGGGAAAAGTTTTAGACAAAATTGAACTGATCTTGTGAACAAATTATCTCCCTTGTCCGTAAGTTGACCCTGCCAAGGAGGTTATATGTTCACCCAAGAGCTGCAAAAAAACCTATGTTGATTCAACACGGTGAAAAGATACGATGTGGCTCAATGACCAGTGCATGGAATGTGGTTGGGGATTGCATTAAAGGACATGCCAGGGATCCATTCAAGCGTTGTGGAGATGTGGGCTTCCTGAGGTGCTGTTCTAGCAGAGCATGGGTTGATCACAGAGTCCTTATTTTGCACACACTTTGGTTTTAGCTGTGTAGTCACAAAATGACAGGGCATTATTTTGCACCAATAGCTGGCATTCATTCAACCTCTTGGGGCATTATTTTGTACCAATAGCTGGCCTTCGTTCAACCTCTGAGGGCATTATATTTTTACCAGTAGCTAGCCTTCATTCAACCTCTTATCCCAGTTATTCTGTCTGTCCTATCCCGACTGATGAGCAGTCTTTCTGTTTCTGTAAAGTCTTTGAAATGACACAAGACTGACACACTCTTCAGTCAGAAAGACGGAAGGGAAGGAAGGTTTTGAAACAAAAGTATAAATGTATATAAAATAAAGGAAAAGACTGTGATGTAGCTATCATTTTCACTATTAAAGCATGTTGAATTAGGACAAGTCTCATAAGTGAAACATGCGTTCAAGATCCATCATCTACATGTAAATACTGAGGCGAATGGTTGTTTATTCTTCACCCTTGTTTTAATCCCTGCATGTATTGGAAATCAGCTGATGTGTTGGGTGGGGGTGGCAATGGCCATAAAACTAACGACAAAAATCTATTAACACTATTGAAGTGAAGTGTATTTTTTAATGACAAAAGTCTGATGGTACTGCAGCTTCCAGCATAATCTGTGTGGATCTGTTGGATTGGATGGATCAGTGTTTGACTTCAACCTCCCCCTCTTGCCCTCTGGTGTTTTGGCTCTGTGTTGTCTTGCCTAAACTGTGGCTAGACTTCTGGGGTGTGCTATTTGGTTGGTGTTTATATGGTGCTTGCTCCATGTACTGTGATAGCTGTTCCATTTATCTCGTATGCACAGCAGTTGATGCAGAGTGTAAAACTTTCTCTGTGTTTGTCGGTGTTTGGTCTAGTGTTTGTGGGTAACTTTAAATCACAGGTTGGACTGTCTTCTTTGTGGTGGAATTGCCTTCTGTATGGTGACAATGTGTTTGTGGTGAATTAAGGCAGCACAGTTGGGATTGTTCATCTTGTGACAGTGGTGCTTTGGCAGATGTTCGTGATAATTTTTAAAATCACTGTGTGGGATTGTCTTCCGTGCTGATAATGTTTTTTTATGTGTTTTTGGTTTATTAGCCACATTGTAGCATTTTTCTTGATATGATGATGGTGTTTTGTCATGCGTTTGTGGTAAATCAAGCCACACTGTAGCTTTTTTCTTGAAATGGTGATAGTGTTTTGTCATGTGTTATTGTAGCTTTTTTCTTCAAAATGGTGATAGTGTTTTGTCATGTGTTATTGTAGCTTTTTTCTTCAAATGATGATGGTGTTTTTGTCACACATGTTTGTGGTAAATCAAGCCACATTGTAGCTTTTTTCTTGAAATGATGATGGTGTTAGGTCATGTGTTTGTGGCAAATTAAGCCACAATGTAGCATTTTCCTTGATGATGGTGTTTTGTTATGTGTTTGTGGTAACTTTAACTCCTTCAGTCCTGTCGCTGAGATGCTCAGGTCAATGAACTTTAACATTTTAACTTCTGTTTTCTGTTCTGAGATTTAACTTCTGTTTTTTTTTTTTTTTTTGCAAACAGACAGACAGCAGATTTAATGCTGTCAAAACCAAGAGGTTTTTCTTTTTAAAGGTTTTTGGATGTTTGCCTCTTTCGTTGACAGTTATGATTAGAAAAAAAGAAAACCAGATAATGTTTGCATTGGTCAGTGCATCAGAAGTCATAGTGCGTAATGTTGAGGAATTTGAATGTATTGCAAAACAGTTATTTTTCTGTGTGGAGGTACTTTGCATCCTGGTGGGAGGGTTTTCAAGACCTCAGACTTGAAGTGGAGTACCCCCTCCATTGATATGAAAAATAGTGTTTTGAGTTTTTTAACACATGAAAAGTCATTAAAGTGCCTCACACTGCTTTAAGTTTTGCTGTGCTACCAAGTGTTTCATTCAGCAATAATCCTTTGTTTGGTTCTGGGTATAAAGGAGTGTGTGAAATGTTAGAGTTGGAATGAAACTCCCTTCTGCATGTGCTGAACCGTGCGCAGTGACCAGGCAGGGGAGGCTGCCAAGGCTGGTGTCTGGGGAAGGTTGATAGGGTTACGTTATATAGTGGTGCACTGTCCTGTGTGTCATGATAGGGTTACATTATAGTGGTGCACTGTCCTCTGTGTCATGGTCGTTTTTGTCACGTGTCTGTTCCCAACATTGCTCATTTATCCTTTTTTTTTTTTTTTTTTTATTTCCACGCTTATACTGATGCATTCACAGGGGAGTCTGAAGCAGAATCAGCAGACACTTGACAGCTGTTCTGATGAATTGTTGTAGGTTCTGTTGTCTTAGTGTGGGCAGAGAGTGTATCTGACTTTGTGCAGAGTATACTTGTAAGGAACTCTGTGGTGAATGTGGACTAGAGAAATGGGGGGAAACCCCTACACAATACATAGAGTATGCAATCAGTTCAGATTCAGATATTGTTATCACTTGAATGATGTTATCTGTATTTGTTATTCTTTTGCTGTATGGACTTATATGTTTTTCTGGTGGGTGATGTTGGTGTAGTGATGGATGAAAGTGTCGATTTTCTTTTTTTTTTTTTTTTTTGGTTGGTGCTGATATGAGTGGTGGCTTTAGAATTAAAAGTTGCTTTGAGTTGCATGATAATACGGATGGTTTTAAAAAGGTGCTTTGAGTTGAGTGATGATTTCTAAAGATGGTTTTGAAATTTGTTTTGAGTTGATGATGTGCATGGAGTGTTCACTGGTGGACACAAAATTGCCCGAAGGGTACTGAGGCAGTTGTTGACCTTTTGTCCTGATAGATGTTAGGATGTGAACCAAAAGAATAACATGCATTGAAGGGTGTTGTAATGTTTGATGCCTTTATACACAGTGCTCCCCCCCCCCCCCCCCCCCCCCTCCCTCTATCACATCCTTTCTCCCACATACTCTGTGTAACATGTCTTCACGTTTGAAGATGTTACATCCAAACCTATGTCTCAAGATGATCATCTCTGAACTTGCAACAAATGCCCTCCATCTTCCTCCTTTCCCCTCCTGTGACCTTGTCCTTTTTGTCAAGAATGTTTGTCTCCAGCGGATAGCAGTGTTATAAAAGACACCCTTGAAGACTCCCAGGAGACGTCATTGAAGCTCCATTGAAAGGCATCTCTTGGGGCTGACACCAAGACTTCACTGAAGACTGCTGATAAGACATGTCTGAAGGCTCACAAGAAATATCAGAAGATTCACAGGAAGACATTTCTGGAAGCTCCTTACAACATATTTTTGAAGGCTCACAGAAGACTTTCCTGAAGACTTGCAAGAGGAATCTCAGAAGACTTGGTTGTAGTGTAGAACTCTGTGAAGGGCTCCTTAGAAGGCATTTTTGCAGTCGTACAAAAAATCACTGGAGGCTCACAAAGACTTGTCTGTGAAGGACCGTTAGTTGTCTCTGAAAGTGCGCTGGAAGACATGAAGACTTGCAAGATGTCTCTCAAGGCTCTCAAGAGGACCGACATATCTGAAGACTCACAAGAAAACATTTTGAAGGCTCACAAGAAGACATCTCTGAGAGGTCGTAGAGAAACATCACTGAATCACAAAAATGTTCTTAAAGACTTGCTGAAATGTATTTTTACTGGCTAAAGTAACGTAAACAAATATATATATATATATATACACACACACACATAGAAATCTAAAGATGAAGTTACTAAGGGTCATAAAGGGGAAAAAAAAAACATGCCTGAGAGTTCACAAGGTATCTCTGAAGACTCACAAGAAGACGTGCTTAAGAGCTTGCAAGCAGACATCTCCTAGAGCTCACAAGAGCTCTACAGCTCACAAGAAGGCATCTAGAGCACACAAGAAGAAGAACACTCCTAGAACCATCTCCAGAAGAAGACATCTCCTAGAGCTCGTAAGAAAGTGTCTCCTAAAGCTCGCAGGAAGACTTCTCCTAGAGCTTGCAAGAAGACACCACCTAGAGCTCGCAAGAAAGCATCTCTCCTAGAGCTCGCAAGAGGACATCTCCTAGAGCTCACAAGAAGACATCCCAGGGAGCTCACAAGAGAACTGTCTTAGAGCTCACAAAGAAGACATCCCTGAGAGCTCACAAGAAGACATATTTGACAGCTCACAAGAAGACGTCCCTGAGAGTTCACAGGAAGACATATCCGAGAACTGGCAAGAAAACATATCCGAGAGCTGGCAAGAAGACATATCCGAGAGCTGGCAAGAAGACATATCCGAGAGCTGGCAAGAAGACAGTGTGAGAGCTGGCAAGAAGACAGTGTGAGAGCTGGCAAGAAGACAGTGTGAGAGCTGGCAAGAAGACATACCTGAGAGCCAGCAAGAAGACAGTCCTGCCGTATGAAGACTCAAAAAGGCATGTCAAAACAACCACCCCCCCCCCCCTACCCCCCCTACCCCCACCCCCCCCCACCCCCAGGAGCAAGTAAGGAAATCTCCTTCATTTCAGTGTCTTCACATGTACCGCATACCACTCTGTGGTGCCTAACATCTTCTGCATTGTGTCAGAATGTGAAAGAAAATCCTGTCTTGACCAGCAGTAAGAACCTGAGGCGGATCACAGAGTGGCTTATTTCAACTTTTCGACAACAGAAACTGATCCAGCTGTGTTTCTTTCATGGGTGTCACTGATGTCTGAGTTGCTTGTGCTGGATACCTGTTATGATATCATTGTCAGTGGCAAAGCCAAATTCTTCAGACTTTCTAAATTCTTAAGATATAAAAAAACGTTTTTATTTTTTGAAATGGTGTTTTATGATTGCACCACAAAGAAGATTTTATTGGGGGAAATGCCAAAGCTGTTCAGTAATTAGTCGGGTTTAAAGCATGTCCGTCATTGGAAGGCAGGGCAGAGAGTTGTGTATGTTTGGATAGTTTTGTCTGTTTAAAACCTCAGCTTCTCAGGTTTTTGACTGGGGAGGGGATTTTAGGGACATGCTGTCCATGTATACCCCTATAAAAAATGTTGTTGGTAAAACCACCCAAAGTACATGCATGGGACTGTGTTGTTGAGGAATTGACCTATACAATCCTACTTCCACCTCCGAATAACCATATTTAGTACCTGTGTGTATTTTTATTGGTTTGTTATGTATATTTCTTAGATGCAGATTGCTGGATAGTGACTCTTCTTTATTTTCTGATCTTCTGTATTCTTGCCTCGAATCCAGTCCCCTCTTGTCCTCCTGTTTAGTCCTGTTAGAGTAGTGTATGTCCTTCTTTCCAATGGATGTTGGCACTTATTCCCCCCCCCCCCCCCCCCCCCCCCCCCCCTTCCCTGACAGTCACTCCTGATAACTAGTGCAGCGCTCCAAAAGCCTAATACTTTCCCCCCTCCATTGTAAAGCTGAGGTACAAGCCCTGCGCTTAATCAGACAAACAGAAAACGAACGAAAAAAAAAAAGAAAAAAGTCTACTTTCATCACTTTCCTGCTGCTTTTGAAAGCAAAACGAAGCCCACTGATGATCATTCAGAAATGGCCTTGATTATGTAAAAAGGAAAAAGAGAGAGAGAGAGAGAGAGAGAGAGAGAGAGACAGAGATTAAAAAAAAAACAAAAAAAAAAACAGTCAGTTAACATCAGTCTTAACTATGTGTGAAGATTCACGGTAAAACAGAAGAATGAAATTCTTTGTCAAGTTGAGTTTGTTTGATTTCTTCGCCTTTGAACCACCGTCATGGTGTAGTTCATGCAAAGCTCCTCCTGTGCCATGCAGTATGTCCAAACACTGCAAGAGGAGCTATCCCTGAATCGTTTCCTAGCTCTTGTGAGCCCCTCCTCCTCCCCCCCTCTTCCCCCTCCCAGCCCTCCCCCCTTCCTTGACAGTTATAAAGCAGCACTAAACCATGACTCGCCTCGCCTCGCCTCTGTGGGGCCACCCCTTGTTCTGACTTTGGAGGAGACCAAAAAGCAAAACACCTGTGAGAGAGTCATTGGGCCCATTTTGGGCCTGTGCACCCTTGCTTACACTTTGGAGCATTTTGTACAAATTTCTGCAACATGGGCTTTGTACTCTTAACTGCCAGAAAAGACACCTTAGTGCGTGCGAAGTCCACTCATAGTTGTGAAAGCCAGCTTCAGCGCCCCCCCCCCCCCCCCTTTTTTTTTTTTTTTTTTTCTAAGAAAATCTTACCTTTAAAGGAAAATTTCCTTTTAAACTAATCTTTAAAAGAAAATGTCTTTGGTCTCACCTTCTGTGCCCCTCCAGTGACACCACTGCCACACTCATTTTGACTTCTCTGTACACAGCTGTATCCAGACCATCCAGTCGCAGCTCCAGCGCTGCAGTCCACAGGAAGCAATCTATTCCTTTTATCTCCCCCCCCCCCATGATTTGGAAGGAGGGTTATGTTCTGGCAGTAGATTCAAATCAAGCAGGAGTTCTGAAAGAAAAACCTTGAAGCTGTCAGTTTGAAAAAAAAAATGCTGAGAAAGCAATGATAAATACATTTTTTTTTTTTTTTTTGGTTTAAATTGTTGAAGTATAAAGCAGTTTCCAGGGGTTGACAAAAAACCACAGTCGTAGCGTTCTAAGAGAAAATATCTGGACAACAGATTTTAGGTTCATGGGTTCACCTATCAATTCTTGCCTAATGAAATTGATTTAGTATGTGGAGGTCAGCTGCTGGGCTTGTAGTTAAGCTGAAGAAACAACAGGACTGAGTGGAAAGTTTGCTTTGTTAGTTTACAGACAAGTACTTTTCTTCTTCTTCTTCTTCTTTCTCCTTTTTCTTGTTGCTTTACCTTTTTACTCTGGCTTTCCCACCCACTGTCCTCACTGAGAGACTGGTTGTCATGGCAGCGGGGCGGAGTGGTGCCCGGGCCGGTGTCCCCACGGTTACCGCTGCCCCCTAGTGCCATGTCAGGTCAGGGTTCACCTGGCGGGTTGCACTACCCTCTGGGGCAGTGGGGGGTAGGGGAAGCTATGCCCGGCTTACACCTGCGCCTCAGGTTAGTAGAGAGAAGTTGTCTTTCCCGCTTGACCTGTGCCCCCCTGTATTATGGGGGAAGGTTTTTTTTTTTTTTTTTTTTTTTTTTTTTTTTTTTTTTTTTTTTTTTTTTTTGTTTGCTGCTTGACTTTTTGACCCCCATGTTGACAGAATTGGTATTCACGGCATGGGCTTTAAGTGTCGAGCACTTTTTTGTTCGATCAGTTTACCGTTCCAGCATGTCATCTTCCATCAGAAAGCATCTTCCTTGTTTGCACTTTCTTTTTTTCTTTTTAAATGGACCAGATCAATCCTTCTGGAAAACCTACCTGCTTTTGTCCAGTTGTTTTTTTGTTCTTTTGTTTTTTTTTTTTTTTTCCTTTTTAACTTTTCCAGTGTATCCCCATTGTTATTGTACGTATTGTAGCAGGGTGGGATTCTACCCTCATTCCCTCTTCTTCCTCCTCCATCTCGTGTCTGCTTCATGAGCTCTGGTTCACATGTGTGGTCACCATGTGTTCATCCCAGTTTGGTGATATCCCTTCAGAGTGTATCAGTGTGGTCAAGTCCTGTGACTTGTTCATGTCAAGACTGCTTCATGTACAAAAGATCAATGCATGCGAGATGGTGATTGGGGAAGGGGGGGGGGGGGGGGGGGGGGGGGGGGGGGGGGATTGCATGAGAGGTCTTGACTGTGCATGCAAACTTAGCATATTACACCAATGACAGAGCATTGATCACTGATTTGGCGTGTACAGGTGCATTGTTTGGCATCATACTCCAACAACAGAATAATGATTTCTGAGGTGGCATCATTGGGGGATGGGGGTAGGAGAGTTCCCACCCTCTCTTTCCCTCAAGAACTGAATGGTCAGGGTTGAAAAGAAAACCATAGTGCTGACAGTACAGGATATCTCGTTGCACTTGGGCGCCATGTTTTTCTCTGTATCTGTAAGTCTGTCTCTTCCTCTCTGCTGTTAATGCTGGTGTCCGCCACCTTTCCTTTGTTCACTAACATCCCCCAAAACACCACTCATCCCTCTCCCTTCTCTCCCCTGCTGCTCAGACTATTTGATTGATTACAGGGGATAGAGTTCAGGCTTGTGAACCGTACTGGCATGGTTATGAGAGGAGGATAGAGTTCAGGCCTGTGAACCATACTGGCATGGTTATGAGAGGAGGATAGAGTTCAGGCCTGTGAACCATACTGGCACGGTTATGAGAGGAGGATAGAGTTCAGTTCAGGCCTGTGAACCATACTGGCCGTATGGTTATGAGAGGAGGATAGAGTTCAGGCCTGTGAACCATACTGGCATGGTTATGAGAGGAGGATAGAGTTCAGGCTTGTGAACCGTACTGACACGGTTATGAGAGGAGGATAGAGTTCAGGCTTGTGAACCGTACTGACACGGTTATGAGAGGAGGATAGAGTTCAGGCTTGTGAACCATACTGGCATGGCTGTGAGAGGGGGAGCATACTGACTGGGCTGTGAGGTCACATGAATGTTGTGACAGTGTTCAAAGTCAAGTATGGCCTGAAGTGGAGGGGAACCCTTGGCAATGGGCTCATAGCTTGAACTGTAGACATCTCCAACCTGCGATTGACATTCGGAAGTGAAAGGTCACACAAGTAGGGGTGGGGGTAGTCATAGACATACACTACAGATGCCGGAGGGAGGGAGGGAGAGGGTGGGGGTTAGTTTGAACATCCTGTTCAGTTGCAAAAACAGTTTCGATCTTTTTTCTCCTGAGACAGGGAGAAGGCATGTGTGTGCTGTGTGTGCGTGCACAGATTTAGTTTGAACCTCCCTTTTAGTTGCAAAAACTGTTCCAGTTTTGTTACAGATACGTTAATTGCTATTTCAGTCATTTTTCTTTTTCTCTTTTGCGTTGGCGTTTGTGGGTGTCGGAAATGCTGTGTTAGTTTCTCCTTTTGATGCACTTGCAGAACTATACATGATCTTGTTGCTTGACCTGTGTGACGACCTTGACTGTCACATTGGGCTAGAGGTAGTGCAGTTTGTTTTGTTAGGTGATACTGGGAGAGAGGGAGAGAGAGAGGAGAGTATAGCAGCACAGTGAGCAGATTGAAAGTCAGAGTTTGAAATTTTGAACAGGGTGGATGATGTTGCACACATTGTCTGCAAGTGCGGCTGCTGGTATGGGAGAGACCAACATTGTTGATAGAGAGGTCCTTGTCTTCGCTTTCGTTCCTGAAAGTGTGTAGTGCATAATGAGCACTATGTAGGAGATCAAACAGTCTTGTTGGTATGAATGCTGAGCGGAGTGCAGTTCCAGACAAATACAGTTCATAACCATCTTGGTGACCTATTTTGATTGTTTTGTGTGCTGTCGAAACCAATAGAACTAAAAACGAATAATTGCGCTCTTTCTTATATATTAACAGAGATGATTTAATTCACCCCAAATTGCCATTTTTCATAGATTAACAAATATGATTGAATACACCCCAGTGCATTGGCTCATTCTTTCCAAACAGCTGCCACCTAGTAACTTGATTGACTGCTTTCAAACAGGAATAACAAGTAGTTTCCTGGAGTTCTTTTTCAGCAGATTTTGTGAAAGCTTTTAGCATCATTAATCACAAATTTCTCCTCTGAATGTGAGTTTGATCAAATATCTTTTGACATCTTAAGTTTTTTTTGTTTTTTTTTCATCCTCTCTTTCAAGCAGGCAGTAATTGGTATCTAAACGCATGTCTTAGTTTTGTTCCCAACAAAATTTGGTTACAGAAGGTTTAGTATAGAGCCTTCTGTTTTTTCGTATTGTAGTAACAAGCCACCATCAAGTGACACAAAAAGTAAAAAAAAAAAAAAAAAAAAACACATTGTGAAATAATTGGTGGTAATACAGCTCTAGTCACAACTAATCCTGATGCCAAACAGGATTAAAAGAAAAAAAAAAAAGGGGGGGGGGAACAAATCGATCTGTTTTTAAAATGGACACAGCTCAGTAGATGCTTTTGTCTTCATGTTGATTACAAGGCAAAAATGTCAGTCTCACTAAATGTTTGCTGGTCTTTCATATTGCCAATGAAAAATTGGTAAGCTTCAAGTCACAGACATTAGAATAATGATAAACAATCTGTGAGGTTAAGAATTTGCCACAAAAATGTGCTGGAAAATTGTTTACACCCTTATGCCCAGGAATTTAGCCAGCAACTGCACCTACCATTCATAAAAGAACTGTCAAAGTATCGGACAACAAAACCCTCCGTAGTACACTGATGGTAAATGTGAAGTATCCTTCCGCATAACTTCCGACTAACAATAACAAGCGACTCTTTATGCATAAAATAACCATGGTAGTGCTCCCTACTATTGCAAAAATATATTCACTTTTAATGGTTATCAACAATCATAGATTGTAATCCTCCCTCTGTATTTAATATATTTACTTGTGATTATCGAAAATCACATTGAACTAAATCCCTTTATCAGTTTATGCCATCCACAAATCTTTCTCTCAAAACGAATCTTCCTTACTGCAGAGGTGTACCATGGAATTGTATCCATATATATATATATATATATATATATATATATATATATATATCTGTTGTTAAAACAGAATGGTAAAAGGAAGTTTTTAAAATTTTAGAATTAAAGGAAAGACACTATATATATATATATATATATATATATATATATATACTTTGAGAGCTACCTGTTGAATTTTTCAGATCTGACTCCATTTTATCCCATGGTGCTGTAATCAGAACTTGATTTGATTGATATATTCTGTGGTTTCATCTTCCTGATATATTCTGTGGTTTCATCTTCCCTGCCCCTCTTAGTCTAGCCATCGACACCCCACTCCCCTCTTACCCCTTTCTCCTCTCACATTTCCTATACCCCCCCCCCCCCAATTCCCTAAGCTTGTTTGTTGTTGTCAGTGACCGCCTTGAAATGACCGTATGACGGTCAGCTGGACTATAAGCAACATCATGTGAATTGACATCCTCCCCCTCACCTCTCCGCTCCAGTTTCTTGTGTTTTATTTTTCTTGGCCTAGCAGGCTGGATGTGAAATAACGTTGTGCTTATTTCATTGCCTGCCATCGATGAAATATAGTCCATTATGCTCTCTGTCTGTCCGTCCGTCTGTCTGTCTGTCTGTCTGTCTCTCTCTCTCTCTCTCTCTCTCTCTCTCTCTCTCTCTCTCTCTCTCCCCCCCCTATCCTATCCTATAGTGATTGTAACATAAAAGTTGGACGGGTGTAGGTTATGGTAAGGTTGGGCAGTTCAGGTCAGGCAAGAAGAGATCTAGTTTTGTTGTGTAGGTCAGGAATGTCACATACCTTGGAAACGAAAGTGAATAACTATGTTGCAGTTTTTTGGGGGTTTTTTTTGTTTTGTTTTTTTTAAACAAACACTCCACAAACATGACTATGATCTATAGTTAAAGATATTTAACATAACATATCAGCAGCATGCATGCATGTGAATGAAAATTGCAGGGCAGCAATCCATATAGTCCCATACAAAAGTGCTGTGACACTGATTCAGAAGATTGAGTAGGTTCATCTGCATTCTTCATTTATGTACAGGCAAACTTACCATGAAAAAGATTTTTCCCCCTAGTGTTACTGTTTCAAGCCGCCTTGTAGATTTTTTTTTTTTAAGTTTATGAAATTTTCAAGGCAAAAGTTAATAAAGGTGTTTTTTTTTCTTTCTGATTTACGTTTACAGAAAAATACAAAAATGAACACCGTAAACTGCATCAAACATCTTTCTACATGGTGAAGACAAGGGAAAAAAGAACATGTTCTCTTGACGTCAAATACCAAAATTAACATCTCAAACAACAAACATGCAGGCATGACTGTTGTTGCCTTTGACATGCAGTTTGAAGCAGTTTCCCCCCTTGCAGTCTCAGGGCAGTAGCAGTTTCCTTGGCTGTGTGGTCATCCCAGTCCCTCATGTCTAGTACACCCTTCTCTTTTTCTGTGCCTTTTGTTTTTCTCTTGTCTGTCACCAGGGGTTGGCTGTGTTTGAACTGTGTGATGTACTGCTGTATGCTGCACATGAAGTACCCATCCATTGCGCCATGTTGTGGTCACCCAATGTGCTGTGGAGAAAAACTAGTCATGATGAATGTTTTATCAGAATGGATTACTTTGGGGTTTCTTTTTTCTTTTTTTTTCTTTTCTGCTTGCTCTTCTCCCGGTTCTTTTATACACTTGTCATGGCACACCATTTTGTTGACTGTCGTTTCTGTTGAGTTATTGATGTCACAAGGGAACCTGTTCTGATGCATCTGTGTCATCAAAATGAAAATGGTCACATGTGTTTTGTCGTATCTGTGCTGTTCCAAGTCTCAGTGCGACGGCTCAGCTGAGATATGCTGCACAGTTGACGTTTTCATCTCACTGTGGATCATTCATCTCTCATACCTTTGTCATTTTAACCTGGATGGTGATATTTTTGAATTGATATCTTTTCTTTCATTGTTTTTTTTCAGATTCAGTTGGTTGTTTTGATGATCTGGTTTACGTTATAACATGTAGTAATGTCTGGGTGGTGGTGACACGTCTCTAGACCTTTTGTTGTTGTCTGTCATTGTGTTCATTGTCTGGCTGATCAGCTATCAGTTGTTGAACACTGTGGTACTCACTGTGTGGTATGTGTCTCATCACTTCCAGGGACACTGTTATGGAAGCCATGTCATCACTGTTCTGTTGATAAGACATATCTTTGCAGCTGGGAGGGGCGGAGGGATCATTTTTGTTGTTGTAAGAATAAGACACTTTTTGAATTGTTCACCTTTGTGTATTCAACTTTGCACTGTTTTGTGCATTGTTTTATTTTTTTTCGGGAGGCGTAGGGGGCAATCACAATAGGGTGTCAATAAATACAATGTCCTATGGAGTTTATTTTTCTGACAGCAGGTTCATGTAGGTGTGGCAAGTTTTTGACAACAGGTTGCTTGGGAATTTAAGGCACCCATGTATTTTCAAGGGGAGAAAAAAATGTATTTGCTATAGAAGTAGCATTCATTTCAAAGCATGGCAAAACTGCAGTTAGCAGTTGAATGCTTTCTGACTGTAACATGTAAATTTCACCATTCCTGAGCATTTAAAACAGTGGTGTGTGTGTGAAATTGATTTGCACCCTGGATGATTAATGCATTTGAGTTGTATAAACACTGATGGAACCAGACCAAGATTTGGGTGATGCATGCAACATAGCTGCCGAGCCTTCCAAAATTTTAGGAATGCCTCTAATTGAGAAAGTGTTCCCCAAACCCTGAATTTAGTGGGGGGGGGGGGGGAGAGAATTTCAAAGTGGTTTGAAATGTGGGGTTTGTGTGGTCATTTTTGAATATGGATGATAAAGGATTGCAGAATAAGGCACAAATGATATGTGGGTGACGGTAATGATGTGTATGGAAAATGCATATTCCTTTTTAAAAACCCTACACTTGTCAGCTGAAAGAAAAAGGGGGTCAGAAATGCTTCTGGTTAAAACCTGAACTGCCCTTTCCTTAACCCCCCCCCCACCCCCACCCCACACCCCAATCCTCTGAATTTTGACTCCAGAAAGTTGGCAGCCTTGATACAAGTTGTCAGAGTCTGATTTAGCCATATATAGAGGTCTTCCAAAGACATGTAAAAAGACACATACAGGCAAGTCACTGTACTCTTCCTTTCGACAATGCATACGATTGTCAATGTGTCTCTGGCACTCCAGAATGTAAGACACTCTGGTCAGACTCAGACTCATGAGAAGAAAAGAACTGCTTCCTGATTTCAGAAATCACAGGAAGTGGCTTGCAAATACTGTGGGCTTTCCCAGTTGTAAAATCCGTTTTTTTTTTTTTTTTTTTTTTTGTTCATGAAGGGTGGGAGTCCATGTTAAAAAGTGAACCTAGTAGCTAAAGTAAATCTAATAGCTAAAGACAGAACATGGAGCAGAAAGGAGCAATTATAGAGGGAGGGATTTTCGTACTATTTGACACAGTAAGTGTGCAAGTGCATGGTCTGTATTTGTGTGAAATGATTGTGAGCAGTAATCATTGTGGTGTTTTGCCTCACAAGTCAGACATGGGCATGTTTTATGTCATTTAAAATTCTCTTCTTTTTTTTTTTTTTTTTTTTTTTTATTCTGTTGCTTTTGAAGTGAAGTTAATTCAAGTGAGAGTGTGTGTTGATGTTTTCTTTGTTATTCTCTTTGATTGTGAAGAGCTGTGTATTAATCTTCATTATTGCAATGTGTAAATTTTCCTGTACTTGATTTTTTAAAAAATTGTTTATGGCAACTTTTGTCAAGATCTGTATCGGAGGATTTCAGTGTGTGTGTGTATGCGTGCGTGTGTGTGTGTGTGTGTGTGCGCACGCATGTGCACGTGTGCATGCGCCATGAGATGTTAGCATGTGTTTCTCTAGAGGAGCTTTTTCATAGTCTTTGTCATTAACCCCTTCACTGCTATCATATTTTGCTAAGTCCCATGCTGGACAAAACAAAAGGAGTGTTGAATCATGACGAACGGCGTTTGTCAACTGAGCATTGCAGACGACACTTTTTATGACAAACGCCGTTCGTCAACAGCGCAGTGAAGAGGTTAATAAAATGGTTGTATTGTGGCAGACCTAGTGGCATTGATGAGCCTTTCTTTGTTTCATCATAAGATATGTTTTGAGACACTTAAGTTTGTCTGGTACAGTCAAGACGAAGTATCTGTGTTTGTAGGAGTCCATTTGATCTGCGTGAGTTCCTTTTCGTACTGTTTTGTATGTTTGTTGTTATTTTTTCCAAATGATTATAGATGATTTCAGTTGGAACTGATTTTGTTTGGGGTGACACTCGGGATATGTGTTGTCCAGTACTTTTCACTCTGTAAGATTATTGTGTCGAATGATCTGGCTGAATTCAGCTTGCAACACACACACACACACACACACACACACACACACACACACACACACACACACATATATATATATATATATATATATATATATATATATATATATATAGTATATATATATATATATAAAGAAGAAGAAAAAAAGAATTAGCAATAGATTGAGACATTTTTGTTTAATCTTACTTGGTCCATCATGACTGCTGAAAGTGAAATTGGCATTGACATTTCATCCAGTTTCACTGATTTGTTTAAAATGTCAAGGTGCCTCATGTATGCGTGTTTCTGTTTTTTAGGAGGGGCTGGTTTTGTTTTTGCAATGCTGGTTAGGCATTAGAGGTTTTGCATTAATTTGTTTGGTACTTTGTTTCCTGCTGTTTACAGACATTTGGTGTGTATTTGTGTGTGTGTGTGTGTGTGTGTGTGTGTGTGTGTGTGTGTGTGTGTGTGCGTACATATGTTTTCACATTATATATATGTATGTATGTAAACGAAACATTTCTTATGATGGACAGATGTTTGGGCACATTTGCCAGTGCCATGCACAATGGGGAAGGTTGACCTGACCTCTGTGTGTCAACAGGGGGCACAGTTCACAGGGCTACAACGCCACCGCTCGCTCTCTCAGGGAACTCCATACCGAACTCAGGGGGTCCCCAGGGAGCACGCTTCCAGTTCCCTGCCGAAGGCCAGTTTTCTGGGCCCCCGGGTCAAGCCCAGATGGGACCCATGTTCTCGCCAGGTCAGGGTCAGGGGCCAGGGTCAACGCAGCAGCAACAACAGCACATGTTCCAGAGAACAGGTTGTTGCAGAGGTCCCTCAGCATGAACAGGAGGTCAGTGGATCTTTGGGATGTGCCTGCTTGGTGTATGTCATTGTGTATGTAGTGTGTGTGTGTGTGTGTGTGTGTGTGTGTGTGTGTGTGTGTGCACACGCGCGAAGGTCTGTGTTCCACTTGTCATCTCTTGTTTGTTTGTTGCACTATGGATCATTCTGTTGGTCAGGAGTGAAGTTTCACACAGCTGACTTCTTTGGTGTAAAACCCTTGGCTGCGTGTGTAATGTGTTTCCATTTCTTCTTCTTAATCCCTCTGTCTTTTCTCCTACCTTAATTCCCTGATGGCTCGATTTTTGCCTTTCTTTCCACCCCCTTTTTTCCGGCCTGAGACCCACCAAATCATTCACCGTGTTCGCCTTCCTTTTCCTCCTCTCTATGGTTGAAGACAGAACAGCGGAACTAAGGTAACAGGTCAAACTGCACCGTCTGTTGCCCCTCTTCATCCACCTGTTGTTCGCTTCAGTCGTACGTGCTTTAAGGTGCAAGATTTTCTCTGTCTGTGTGTGTGTGTGTGTGTGTGTGTGTATTTTTTCTTTTTGGGGGTTGTGTGGGTGTGTGTGTGTGTGGGGGGGGGGGGGATGGGATAGGGGAGTTAATCCAGGGAGGATGCTGTGTCAGAGTGAAGTCATGGTATTGACAGGTCTCCTGCGTTTGGTTGAATTGCAAGGATTAATTCAAAGTGGATTTGTTTGGTTTTTGTTTGTTTGTTGCTCTGTTCTCCCTCCCTCCTCCTCTTCCCCCCCCCCCCCCCCCCCCCCCCCCCCCCCCCCCACTTTCTGTCTGTCTCCCTTTCTCTCTGCCTGTTCCTTTCCCCTCCCCCCCCTTCTCCTGCCCCTTCCGTTTCTCTTTCCCCCTTTCCCATGGAACTTAGTTCATCTGAATTGTTAAAACTAATTTCAGTGAGATAAAGACGCATACCTCTATGTAAACGCTTCACAGTTTTACCACCAGTCTGTACACTGTGAAATAAAGCCAGAGATTATGCAGATAATTCACTAGTGACCTGTTGTATGTCTGTTGACAAAAATGACAAACACAGGCATTCAGGGTGGCCTGTTTCTAGAGGTGTGGGCCTTTGTCCTGTAGGTGTGGCACTTCAGCATGGTGTGACAGACAGGCAGTGGGGCAGAACATGATGACATGAGTGCTGTTCTGCTGGCAGTGCTGACTGATGCCACTAGTAAAACCATGGCACGGTGGGAGCGTGGAGAGGGCAGGGAGAAGGGAGGGTGGAACACCGGGCAGATCAGACGATACAGTCGTCTTCCTGCCCTGCTCAAATCAGTGTCTAGAGAGAGCTAGCCTAGTGTGGGAGGGGAGTAGGACTTTGTCACAGTAGCGTTTCCCCGACTACTGGTGGGGGGGGGGGGGGGGGGGGGGACCATAACTCAAAGGGCAAAACCCATGAGAACAGCGAAGGGAAGTTGGGTAACAAAGAAAAGAACATGAATAGAGAGAAGGAAGCAAAAAATGGGGGTCAAAAAAAAAAAAAAAAAAAAAAAACTGAAAGAGAGAAAGGATAGAAGAGTGCATTGATAGGGAGTACAGACGATGGAATTCAAATTGAAATGTGATGGAAGCAAAGACCAAAGTGTAATTGAGGAGTGTGTGTGTTGGGATGAGAAGCACAAAAGAAAAGAGCAGGTGCACAGTCCATTGGGGTCAGAGATGTCTTTGGTGACAAAGGCTACGTGCATTGTAAGCCTGTGTCCCATCCGGTTGTCCAGGTCCTTGGGAGCGTGCATAGCAGACCTTGATGGAACGGTTGCCTTCGAGGACTTTTGAATCAATGTGGATGTTTCTTAGTTTTTTGCAGAAAATATATCCGTGACTAACACTTTTTGTTAATATGAATGGTATTGGATCTAAAGTTGAAGATTTATTTGTAACTTTATTCATTTGGTGGGGAAAAAAAAAGATGAAATTTTCACGACTTACCCTTTTCTCCTACTTCTCCTACTACTTTGTGTGCTATGTTGTCCCAAGCAGCACACAGAATATCTCTGTTTGCATGGTTCTTGTCCCTTTTTGTCTAAATAGATGACCTGAGCCTCACGGCAGCAATGAGTTTTTCATCATCCTTGTTGGAAAGAAAAAAAAAAAAATCAGAGGATGAGTTGGGTCCCTTCACCCGGACTGGCAGGGAAAGTAAGGTTTGCACAGTTGGCAGAATCATGGCTGTCATCACATGGGTGGGACCGGAGGCACTATGCACGGCTTTGGCCTTGGCCATTAACCCTAAGCTGGTTGTTGCGATATAAGTCGCGCCAGTATGTCATGGCTGTTACTGGTTGTCGCGACACAAGTCGCGCTGTAGGGTGAGCCTTGCGAGCCTAATTTCACCGACACACACAGATACACAACTGTGGCTCGGTGAGAAACTAATTTACATGAATGACTGAGCGAGCACCGGAACATGGATTTTCAGCGTTTTAGCTTAGTTTATGGTTAGTAGCAGCTTGTAATGCATAGTGCAACTTGACTCTGTGATGGGCAAAAACAGGTGGCGCCCAAAGGAGAATGTGACAGAATTACAAACTTGTTTGGAGATGTTTTTTGGTGAATTTTTTTTTTTTTTTTTTTGAAAAGGCAGGTGAAGAAAAAGTTATGGGACATCTTTAATGAACTGGTGTGGTGGGTGATAGTTTTGATTTACTAGAAGCTCCATGTATCATGATTTTGAGATTGACACGTACAATGACTGGATGAGTGCTTAAGGATGAGGGGAATCGCAAGATGCCATTCAGTGGTGAAGAAAAACTTAGTGTAGAGCTTCCAAATGATCCTAAACCTTTCAAATGTAAACGATGACAGTGTGGGCTAACTATTACATTTGCTGATAGCGACCTGTGTGTGTGTGTGTGTGTGTGTGTGTGTGTGTGTGTGGTTTATGAGCATGTGATTTCAGTGTGAAAACTGAACTGTGCCTTATTCATTCTTACCTGGATTACCTGCATGAAAGACGGTATAATCCACACTGACTTTCCTTTGAAAAAGGCTGTAACTTGTTTCTGGATGCTGTGGAACATCACTGACTGGATTATTTATGAAAAAGCTCTTGAGAATGACAAGCAGGATTTGCCACCTGTTTGCACCTGTTATTTTCACATTATTGACAGTCAAGCACCTAATCAAGCACTCACAAGCACACATATTCTTCATTCAATTACTAACAAGTTTTCTTCTACCTGTCATGTTCAGATACTAACCGTTGAAAGCTATACATATGATACAGAGGTAGCTATTTTTTTCAAACTTTCCTTCTGTTAGTTCACCAGACAACACACTTAATAGTGCGTTGTTAAATCACCAGAGTAAGGGTTAAGTTGGAAAAGAGATGAACCAGGGCAGGTGGTTTTTTTTTTTTTTCCCTCCCACACAGGCAGCGCACAGATGTGCCCAGTACCGCCGGGTCTGGGTCCAGGTGCACTAAAGACACAGCCAAAGGCAGGTGTTGCGTCCTGATCACCTGACCGCTGACATGTTGGCAGGACTGTGGCAACTGTCACATGACCTTGACCGTAAAGAACACAAGGTTGAAGATGAGGGGACGACGGGAATAGAAGAACAGAGCATGAGGGAACAGAAGGTTGAAGATGAGGGGAGGATGGGAATAGAAGAACAGAGCATGAGGGAACAGAAGGTTGAAGATGAGGGGAGGATGGGAATAGAAGAACAGAGCATGAGGGAACAGAAGGTTGAAGATGAGGGGAGGATGGGAATAGAAGAACAGAGCATGAGGGAACAGAAGGTTGAAGATGAGGGGAGGATGGGAATAGAAGAACAGAGCATGAGGGAACAGAAGGTTGAAGATGAGGGAGGATGGGAATAGAAGAACAGAGCGTGAGGAACAGAAGGTTGAAGATGAGGGGAGGATGGGAATAGAAGAACAGAGAGTGAGGGAACAGAAGGTTGAAGATGAGGGGAGGATGGGAATAACAGAACAGAGCATGAGGGAACAGAAGGTTGAAGATGAGGGGAGGATGGGAATAGAAGAACAGAGCGTGAGGGAACAGAAGGTTGAAGATGAGGGGAGGATGGGAATAGAAGAACAGAGAGTGAGGGAACAGAAGGTTGAAGATGAGGGGAGAGATGGGAATAACAGAAACAGAGCATGAGGGAACAGAAGGTTGAAGATGAGGGGGGAGGATGGGAATAGAAGAACAGAGCGTGAGGGAACAGAAGGTTGAAGATGAGGGGAGGATGGGAATAGAAGAACAGAGAGTGAGGGAACAGAAGGTTGAAGATGAGGGGACGACTGGAATAGAAGAACAGAGAGTGAGGGAACAGAAGGTTGAAGATGAGGGGAGGATGGGAATAGAAGACAGAGAGTGAGGGAACAGAAGGTTGAAGATGAGGGGACGATGGGAATAGAAGAACAGAGCATGAGGGAACAGAAGGTTGAAGATGAGGGGAGGATGGAAATAACAGAACAGAGAGTGAGGGAACAGAAGGTTGAAGATGAGGGGACGACTGGAATAGAAGAACAGAGCATGAGGGAACAGAAGGTTGAAGATGAGGGGAGGATGGGAATAGAAGAACAGAGCATGAGGGAACAGAAGGTTGAAGATGAGGGAGGATGGGAATAGAAGAACAGAGCGTGAGGGAACAGAAGGTTGAAGATGAGGGAGGATGGGAATAGAAGAACAGAGCATGAGGGAACAGAAGGTTGAAGATGAGGGGAGGATGGGAATAGAAGAACAGAGCGTGAGGGAACAGAAGGTTGAAGATGAGGGGAGGATGGGAATAGAAGAACAGAGCATGAGGGAACAGAAGGTTGAAGATGAGGGGGGAGGATGGGAATAGAAGAACAGAGCATGAGGGAACAGAAGGTTGAAGATGAGGGGATGATGGGAATAGAAGAACAGAGCGTGAGGGAACAGAAGGTTGAAGATGAGGGGACGACTGGAATAGAAGAACAGAGCGTGAGGGAACAGAAGGTTGAAGATGAGGGGAGGATGGGAATAGAAGAACAGAGCATGAGGGAACAGAAGCTGTCTAAAAGAAAGGCCACAGAAAATATGCAGGAAAAAAGGGAAACAAAAAAAGACAAGGTAGTAGATAGACAAACAGAAAGTGATGGAGGGGGAAATTGCTGATATGTAACAAGCGGGAAGAGGTAAGTCAGGCCTTTGCCCACAAGGAAGACCAGAGATGACAACACAAACTGAGAACAAAGCCAGTGGAAACTCCTTTTTCTTGGTAATGTCAGTCAGACAAGCAGGTGAACCCCATGATTAACATCATGAACATGACACAGATGACTGTCAAGTTCAGTGCATAATCAGCTACGCATTTTCCAGCAACCATAGCCAGTAAACTGCCAGCCATGAGTAATTATACTTATTTTAGACCACAGTCAGAAATTACCTGTTTCTTCAGCTTTTCAGTAATTTGAAAAAAGAAAAAAAAAAAAAAGGGGGGGGGGGGGGTATTGGAAGGGCAGATGGAAACTAATGGCTGAGGTAGTGGGAAAGGCTTCTGTCTGTCTAGCTGTGTCTGCAGCTGAAATGGAGGTTGATGTCTGTTGATGTCCATTATCATGAAGTGTAGAAGGAGGAACTGTGCTACTCTTCTCCCAGACCCTCTTTCCCAACTCCAGGGTTGATAGCCGAAATGGTCACCAAGGGAACAGAGGGTGGGGTCTGTTGACATGCTCATCATTTTGCTCTCCTGTGGTGGTGGCGGTGGCTGAAGAGGGTCGGTCACTCACATTGGTTCCATAATTCAGCAGTTCCTGTTGCCACTAGGGAGCCTAGCGCTAGGTGGTGTCATGCATAGGAGGGTGCCAGCAGGCGCCAGTTGCTCCATGGTAGGTTTGTAATTGACTGCTCCCAAAGGACTGCACTGCAAGGGCTGTGTCACTTGACAGCACTGGGGCTGGCTGTGTGATGGGAGCAGGAATTAGCCGAGTGGAAGTCAGGCAACCAAGTGGACATGGAAGGTGAGACAAAAAAAGTCACGTTCTGCTGTGTGCTTTCTTTCTGTGTATGCAGGCTGGTGTACTCCTGCGGGCACCGCCTATATAGACAGGCAGTGGAGTTTTTGTGTCTATAACCATTTTTTTTTATTCCGCCATTAAGGCTGTGTGCTCATACACGTTTATCGTCTTGTCATGGGAGATGCAGAAAATCATCCTTCACTCTCCCAGTGCTGTTTGCTGTTGGACCTGGAGAAGCTCGGATTGTATAGCACAGTGCTTCAACCAGTAGGCCATCACAGCCATGGTTTTTCTGGTCACATCTAGTGCCTTGTATCCACGGACTGACAGTCCTCTGCCATTCAGGATGATGAGTCAGAACAGTTCTGAACTGTACCACAGCCAAACAGTATTCTCATCTGTTTAGCACCTGTTATGTACCTGTAGAGAGCCGCATTGTCTCAGTCCGTTTTATCATGTGATCCCAGTTTATGTTATTTTCCAACTTCAATTGATTGACTTGACTTACTATTTCATCGTTATGATTGAGTTGTGGTTACAGTCATTTTTGAGTTTTGTAACTGATGTGTTTTCTGATTAATTCAGTCCTATATGGATTATTATTTTAACTTGTTTGGTTAAGATTCGGCAGGATGCTTATTTTGTGTGGGAATACTAAAAGCACTAAGCTTCTTAACATATAGTCACAGTTAGTTCATCAAAAGTGATACAAACGCATGCTTTGCATCCAACAAGAATGAACGTTGTCATATCCTGTAACGAACCTGGATGGGTGGGTGGAGTGGTGGGCTGATTAGAGGGGAGGCCAGGGTTGGCAGATGCCTGTCTACCCCACCACCCAGTTGGTGCACAGCTAGCATGGATTATCAGGTGAGGAGGGAGACCGGTATAAAACTGGGGAACACAAACCAGCAGTTCAACTGTTGCGTGACACGCACACCCAGTTGTCCAGAGTTGAACCTGGAACTGGTGGATGTGGTGCTGTTGACAGCAGGCTGGGAAAAAGGGCAGGGAAGGGACACAGGGGGTGAAGGAAATGGGGGAGGGAGGGAGGAGGAGGAGGAGGAGTGTCAGGTGTGCAGAAGGAGGGGTTCAGATGAAATGTTCACTCTGTTTTCTTCGGGTGTGCATGCTGTCTGGTCAGGTTGACTTGACAGGGGGAAAGCTGTCAGGGGATGCAGCCCAAGAGCTTGTCAGTACGATCCGTCAGCAGCTTAGAAGCTACATCTGTCTGCACTGTCTGTGGCCGTGTGAATAGCATCAGACCTTTTAAGAGATCGGCAGAATTATCTGTCCCTGTTCTTCCATCTGCTCCACACTCACTTCACATACTGTTTGATCCAAACCTTCACTTAATTAAACCACCCAACTTTAGAGATGCATGTCTGTAAAAGCTTCAGCAAAGGGGGACATTAATTTCGCTTTTTCACATTTTCAGACTTACCCAAGCCTGAGGTTTGGTGTTCATTGTCATAAACTGTCACACATCCATGTTGATTAATTGTCACACATCCATGTTGATTAATTGTCACACATGCATGTTGAT
>JADBJO010001771.1:117500-160000 GCA_016801955.1 Conus betulinus | reverse complement strand
AAACAGGAGGTGAAATGCCTGTGTTTATTGTCTGTTTTTTTTTTGTTTTTTTTTGGGGGGGGGGGGGGGGGGGGTACACACCTGTGATGAACATACAGACGCAGCTTTTATTGGTGTTAGTTTAGTTGTAATTGTGTTTCTGTTGATTCACTTGAGTGTTTCTTTAACTGACAGTAATTGGCTTGTGTGTTGGATAGTTTTGTGTGTAAATAGGAAAGAGACCGATAAGTTTACATACAGGGAGCCTCTTTGATGCCGCTCTGTTCCCTCAGCATCATCAGCCAATCCCCCCCCCTTCGGCCCCCCCCCCCCCCCCCCCCCCCCCTCCACCCTTCCTCTTCCCTCTCCCACCACATCCATGTGGAAGAGGGGGGAGAGTGAGTAGTAGTGTATGCACGGCAGTGGCGAACAAGTGGGCAGCAAGAGGCGGGTGAGGCAGACATACAGTACCTCCACCTGTGACCTTTTGAACCTCCCCCAGCTGGCCCACAGATTGGCGTAAACAGCGCCACAGAGCTGGATCAGTCAGCCGACCCTCCAGCCCCCCCCCCCCCCCCCCCCCCCCCCCCCCCCCCAAGCCAATGAGCAGTAAACAACCCATGGCAGTCAGGCTGCCACAAGGTACGGACATCTGCAGTAGGTATCTGTGACAGTCATATCCCCGAGTGGTGCCTATCCTTACCTCCGGCCAATCAGCATTGGATTGTGGCGCGTGCTCCGAGTGTTAGCGTCGAGGGCGGAGGGGAGGTGCCGTGGGGGGACTGTCCGAGTCACATGGCGGCGTGATGAGAGTGGCTGGCATGCCTGCAGCTCTGTGGACTGAGGGCAGTGAGTGGAACTGCGAGCTAGTGGTCAGTCCCAGGGTGTAGGTGGTCACTCAAGGTCACCACAACCTGGTGATGAAGCAAGAACAGGAGATTTCGTGGGTCAAACAAGGGTCATGCATTGTTTGTGGAACAGGCTTAAGTATCGGGCTTGTGTATGTGGATAGATAGATGTTTCAGACTCGCAGTTGTGCTGGTTCTAGTGTTCGTCTTCAGTGGAAAGTCATGAGTACAGACAGACAGATGTGGCTGAAAAGTGTAGCGTGTGTGATGGATTCCCATTGACTGTGTTTGAATCTTCTAATCTGTTGGTTTTTTAATGTAGAAATGATTGAAACGAAGTGGAGGCTCACAGCGTGCATCCAGGAAAAGTTGTGAATTGTGGCGTGGCATTGTCAGTATTGACGCCTTTCTCGCTTAGGCTGTCATTTCGTTGTCTTCTCCTCCTTGTTGTTGTTTTGTTTTTTTTTTCCAAGTGTGAGAGACAAAGTAAGTGAGGGAAAGATGGGTTAGCTGTTGTGAGAACTGTTCATACTGAATCATCGTCCTTCTCCAACTCAACACTCTCACACACTTACTCTAACACATGGATGCGTGCATGCACACACACAGACATGTACACAGACACATACACACACACACAGTCATGTGCACAGACACACACACTCACACAGTCATATGCACCCACATGCATTTCACTCATTCATCCCATTAGCACCACACACACACACACACACACACACACACAGGATTTGAAATGAATGCATCATATCTGTTCGGAATGAGATTGGCATCAAGTAAGTAAAATCACTATAGGTCATACAGTGATTTGATAATGAAAAAAAAGTTAAAAAGTAAACAAAGTCACAAGCAGCTCTTTACAATGATTCCATTAAGTACCTCTTACAATGATTCCATTAAGTTGCAACTTAGTTCCTGTTGTTGCAGTTTTCCTGAATATGATGCCAGCTTTCCTCAGTAAAATGGGGATAATGATTGTTATCCTTCAGAAAACAGGTACCAGGAAAACCCTAATTGTGAACTAATGAATGAAAACAGGTAAAAACAGCTAATAACCCCCTAGGGAAAACAGCTAATACCCCATATGGAAAATGGGTATGGAAACAGCGAATGCCCCTAGGGAAAACGGCTAATGCCCCTAGGAAAACAGGGAAAACAGCGAATGCCCCTGGGGAAAACAGCTAAAGTCCATATGGAAAAAGGGGAAACCAGCGAATGGCCCAAGGGAAAACAGGAAAATGGTTAATACCCGTAGGGAGAAACAGCTAATGCCCCAAGGAAAACAGGGGAAAACAGCTAATACCCCCAGGGGGAAAACACAGAAAACAGCTAAACCCTGAAGGAAAACAGCTAACCCCCAAGGGGGAAACACAGCTAATGCCCCTAGGGAAAACGGGGGAAACAGCTGATACCCATAGGAAAAACAGGGGAAACAGCTGGCACACCAAGGGAAAACAGCTATTACTACTAGAGAAAAACAATGAAACTGCTAATACCCCCTAAGGAAAACAGCTATTACCCTAGGGGGAAAAAAAACAGCTAATACCACTCGGGAAGACAACAGTGAAATTGCTAATACCCTGTAGGAAAAAACAAGGACACTTTTAATATCCCTAGGACAACAACTAAAACCCTTAGGGGAAACATCTAAAAAGCTACCCTTAGAGAAAACAGCTGATACCCTTAGGGGAAAACAGGGAAAATAGCTAATACACCAAGGGAAAACAGTTAATACCCCTATGGAAAACAGGGAAAACGGTTGTGATGCAAAAGGAAATGACTGAAGCCCTAAGGAAAAGAGAGGTGATGTTGGGGTTGAACGGTGATGATAACTGTTTTTTAGCCATTTTCCTCAGGTGTAACATTTGTTCTTGAGGTAAACAGCTAACATAGCCTTCGGCAGTTGGTATGTACCTCTAGACTATTGTGGTAATTGACCTCAAGGTGTACAGAATGGACACTCAACACGTTTGCTTAATCTCCGCATGTTCTTCCTTTCTGAGCTTATGAAATTTGAAGCAGTTGCAAACACACCTGTACAGTCCACATTGTATTGTTAGCCACCATTGTTGACCTGGCAGCACTGAGGTGCTAAATTTTCCCTGTGGTGTGAAACTGACGTTTCGCCATTCAGCAGCACACACGTAAATTCTCCACAGTGAGGTTTTAAACGTCATTTGTTAATTCTCTACAATGGGGTTAAACTGACACGTCTGTATCAATGTCGTTCACTTTCCCACTTGACACAAGTTGTTAAAAAAAGTAGTTTATAACTTTGCCCAAAATGTAAATCACCAAGGATTGCCTCTTCGGCATTAGCTGATGCTGCCAGATGCTGCGTTCTGTTGCTCAGGCAGGCCTTTTCAAAAGTTTTGGAATTGAATGTAAGGTCGCAGTGAGCAGATCGATAATTAACCGGTGATGGCCGATAGGGGTGTCAGTACTTAAAAAAAAATGATGTTGAAAACATTTTTGACTGGATTCCTTTGGTTTTAATTCTGTCAGCAGTTGATAAAGTGTCGTGTGACACCAAGCTGTCTCGAGCAAAGGTTGTGTTAGGAATGGCGCACACTAGTACTGAATAGTTTAAACTTCAGCTGTGCGTGTCATCAGGTGAAAGCTATTGCCAGTTGCCAATTGTAACAATTTTTGCATAGGAAGCCTGAAAACTCACAGCATTTTAACTAAACCATGCTATGGGTAAATTGTAAAAGAAAACTCTTTTGGTGTTATGTATTACAAAGAAAAAAGTGTGGAGACATTCTTTTGGTGTTACGCATTACATAGTAAAATGTGGATTTGTAATCCTCTGGTGATATGTATCGCACCAGGCTTAACCTTTTCTGTTGGAATGACATGTTAGGGTATCAAAAATACTGCAGAGAATTTCTACTACATGCTGGCATTACTTCTTCTGTCAGTTCTGCACTTTGTTGAATAGTGGTAAGAAGTATGGTTTATTTAACGTTGTGATAGTATTTCATTCATTATCATATTTGATCAAGACTTCCCCTTCTTCATAAGTAGTTCTGAAATCTTTGTGTCAGAACTGTGGTTGCCTGCTTCTGTGTACATGTACCCATTTTCAGTACTTCACTTAAGAATGCATCAAGTGTTTGGGGCACTAAAGATGGTTGTGACATTTTTATTTTTGGTCTTTTGTCGAGTGACCAACAGGCGGTCAAGAAGACCATACCTGGCAAAGCTACAGTTCTCTGTTACACTGGTTTGGGCTGAAGCATTCTGTAGAGAGTAAACAAATAAGCTCATTGTACAAAGGAATTCCAACTTTGAGATAAGTCTGTCCTTTTCACAGAGGTGTGTTTAGTCTGTTTGTGGAATTAACACAGATACATGTGTGATGCGATAAAAGAGTCAGAAGAGGTGTGTCCAGTCTATTATGGAGTCAACATAGGTGTGTCTAGTCTGTGTTGTAGAGTTTTTAAAAGGTGGGTCTGGTCTGTGGAGCCAACAAAGGTCTGCCCAGACTGTTAATGGGTTCTAGTCTGTTCATGGAGTCAATAAAGGAGTGTCTAGTCCATTTATTGAGACAGGAAAGATGTGTCTTGTATGTGTGAAGTCAACGAAGGTGTATTCAGTCTGTTTATGGCATCCGTGAAGGTGTATTTTGATGTTTGTGGAGTCATGGAGTCAAGAAAGGTGCATGCAGTCTGGTCTACAGTCTCAGCGAAGTGGATCGAACATAAATGAAAACAGAGCGAGTGCAGCTTCTGAAGGTGTCCCAGCAAGGAGTCTTAACCGTGGTCTTTTCAACATTGTGTCCTCACGCTTTACTTCTTCCGTTCGTGTTTACCTTTACTGTCATACTGGCAAACGCTGACATCGCTCCACCCTTGCAGGCAGCTAGACTTATAGATAAAAACATGGACCATAGCTTGCTTGGAAAGCAGTTGATGCACAAAGGCCATGCTTTGTGGTCCATCTTCATGATGAACTTTATCAGATCAGTCTGGTGTGAAAAATAAACACTCTTGCTAGTCCCCTCACTTTACAAAACTTGAAAGAATTTTGGGGGGAAAGTTTGCTGTGTGCTTGGTGCTCATATTTCAAAATATTTTTTTCAGCTGCTTATAAAAATTCGACAAAACAATTCTAAAAGCATTACAGATACGAGACCGGCAGTGTTTTTTTTCTTTTTTTTTTTGATTGGGAAATAAAGTTAAGGTAATCAAAAGATTAAAGGGATTGATTGGGAAATATAGGTTAGGTAATCAAACACATTATATCAGCTGTTGAAGGCACACACACACACACACACACACATACACACACACACACACACACACACACACACACACACACACATCAAATTACAAAACACAAGGTAGGTTGATCTTTATTTTTCCTCTCTTTTTTTCCAGGTCTATGAGAAAAAAGTGAGGCTATGAAAATAGTGAGGTGAGGGAAATGAAGCTCCCTCTTGATCTCCAATGCGCGTGCACCATTCTCTCTCTTTCCTGTCCCTGCCCCCTCCCAAAGCCTGAAGTGGACTTCGTGTGTGAGTAGACGTCATTTCCTGGAAATCTGTATTCAGGGTTTGATAAGAATAACCAAAGCAAGGAAACCAGTACTGACAGGTCCATTAGATTGGCTGTTGAAAAGAACAGGAAAACAAACGAAAACTGAAAGATGAGTTTTTGTCGCATCATGCACAGTTGGTGTCACCAACAGGAAATCTGTCAAGTATGTCTCATCCTGTACTCTCTTTTCTTTTCTGTTAGCATGTATACCTGCAGGCTCGTGCACGCATGTGATCGATTTGTTCAAAAGAATAGGGACTGGAAGTAGCATCACATTGGGGGAAAGATCTTGAACAATGAAAATGGTGAGGATTTGGCAAGACAAGTACAGTCGGAGAAGAGAAAGGCACCTACCATCACATCAGTACTGGAGGTGTGACGCAGCATGATTTTAAGTTACTGTGTGATGGAAGTAGAGGCCACCAGCTTCTTTGAAAGAAAAGAGTAAAGAAAGATGTCAACTTTGTTACCAGTATTTACTTTTCCAGTTGCCTGTGGTTCTTTGAAAAAACAACAAACAAAACAAACAAAAGAAAGAAGAGAAAAAAAAAGAGAGAAAAAGATGATTGTTTAAAAAAGAAAAGAAGAGAAAAAAAGAGAGAAAGAAAGAGAAAGAAATGGCGTGATAAACTTTGGATGAACCCAAACCAATGAGAAAAGTCGGGGTGGGAGAGAGGGGGGGAGAGAGGGTGGGGGGGGGGGGGGGGGGGGGTAGCTTGCCATTGATTGTCTGCTGCATGTCTTGAAGTGTGTGCAGTGTGTGAATGGGAGCTGGGAGGTGTTCTGTGAAGGTAGACATGGTCTCCCCCATTACTGTCTGATAGGCATTGATCTGTCACAGTGGAGAGAGGGAGAGAGAGAAAGGGGGTGGTGGAGGAAGACAGGCATGACTGTTTGGATAGTTTAGGTCATTTATTGTGTTTGCCTCTTTCTAACCATGGTAATTTTGTCATTATGCTCCAAAATACAACATGGCTGCAAAGTAGGAGTGTGTCAGGTGTTTTCAACATCGTCTTTCGTGACCACAATCAGCACATGTTTTCAGCAACAAGGAAGGGAAAGCCAACAGTTTAGAAACAATGAAAGCCCTGAAAGAATTATTTCCTCCTAGTGATGACAGAACTCCTCAGGAGATCAGCAGGGGTAGGGGATTGGTGTGAATGGAGGGGGGGGGGGGGGGGGGGGGGGGCATGCATAATCATGCCATTTAGCCTGGCATAGTCGGTAAATATTTGTTTGCATTAGTTGCATTAGTTTAGATGATGATTCAGAGTTCCCCCTCATAATGAGCATAAAGGAACAGATTTGACTCAGGAAGTAGAAGCATGTCTCTTGTTGTTGCAGGGATCATGCCTCATTACAAATCAGTGCATGGGAACACCAGTCATGTATGCACTGGCATCAAAAGAGCAGACTGGTGTAGAGTAGCAGTTGTGTTAGGTGCAGGTGCAGGCTTTGCTTTCGTCCAGGCACTGTGCTGTCTTGCTATTTGTCTCTCCTTCCCTCCCTTGCCCCCTCTCTCTCTCTCTCTCTCTCACACACACACACACACACACACACACACACACACACACACACACGCAAGCATGCAGAGGAGCATAGAATGACTGCACTCACACCCTCCACCCTTCTTCTTTGCACTTCCTCACACATACATTCCCCCAGAAACATTTTGGTCTTTTTTTTTTTTTCAGGTGCAACATGAGTAGGGGTATAAGCGCATGTGCTTTTCCCAGCCAGTTCTGAAAGGCTCTATGATGAGAGTGGAGTCCTTTTTATGATTAGAGACTTCCCCAAGCCAAAATCGGTTTGATTTTTGTTTGTTTTTCTTAATTCATTCTTTCTTTATTGTTCTTTTTTTTTTTGTTTAGTTTTACGAGGGTATTTTCTTTATTCATTCTTTATTTATTGTTTTTTTTTTGTTTAGTTTTACGAGGGTATTTTCTTTATTCATTCTTTATTTATTGTTCTTTTTTTTGTTTAGTTTTGTGAGAGTAGAATTAGATGTTGTGGAGGTGCATTGGGTGAAAATAATGATGAAAGTTTTGAAAACTAGGTTTTTTGTTTGAATTTAAGCATTTGTGGTAACCAGCCATAGCCATTAGCATCGCGGACTCCCGGCTGGGAGGTAGTGCGTTTTGATTCTCATGAGTCATGTGGGATTTTTCTTCCCTGACCAGCATCTACCCAGAGTTGAGTTTGCTATGGGCTCAGTTGGGAAGACTGGGACCACACAGGCAAGTTTTTCCCGCTAAATGGATGAGTCTGAGAGAGTGTTGCTTAAATTTCTTGACCAACACTGCAGGTGTCTGTATCTCTTGGGCCTGGTTGACGCCAGGATACATTAAGAAAGTAAGCGTAAAGTATAACCCTGTCATGCAGTCTCAGACCGGAATGGAAATGCGTAGCATCATCTTCTTCATCTTCATTCTCTTCAATCAGCATTAAAAAAAAGATTTTGTGTGGCCCTGCATAGCCTGCTTTTGTGGTCACCTGAGTTTCGATGTCCTATCCCTGTCTATGGCCTTGGCTTGTTTCCATCGGGGTCACAGTATCGTCAGGTTCGTAGGGGCTGTCGTTGGATGGATGTGGTGGCGCCCTCTGGAGGGAGAGCTCACTCATGCCAGCTCTGCGACTAAGCAATTATTTTCGTCAGAAGGGGGCTTAGCAGGAGGTGGTGCCCTGTGTTTGTTAGGTCAGAAGAGGCACCACGAACACCACCAAAGTGATTCATCAGCAGTGCAGTGTCGTCTCTGGTGGGTTGCCTCTTGACATTGACTGCTGCCTACTGACTGCTGTGGCAGGGCAGGGCCGGGTGGTGGTTTGTGAACAGGGGCTTGGAACGAGGGGCGTGGGTGCAATTGTGATGATCGAGTTGAAAGAAGCTGAAGGAAGTAGAGTGCAAGGGAGGGTGGGCATTATGAGTTTGGTCCAAGAGAGCTCAGGTCATGTCCTTAACTTTACCAACATGTTCTGGGGCAGTCTGTAGACCTGCAGTGCTTAGTTCCGAAGCTGTTCATGAGGAGACTTGTTTTTTCAGGTGACAGGTGTGCATACACAGACACAGGCACAAACCCAGGATTTTACACGCACATTGTGGGGATTTTACGTTTGTTCGTTTTATCATGAAAAACACGTATATATATTCATTTGTGTGCTACGTCATTAAAAAGAAATGCTTGTTAGCATTTGGAGACTTACCAAATTAGCACGGGGGAAGTGGGGGGAGGGGAATCCCATCTCTCTATGCTGAAGTGCTTCTCAGTACTTAGCAAGTAAGGAGAATCCGACAGCAGACCTGACAGATCACCATTTTGGAGATAACTGCGAGCTCTTCGTGCCCCCTTCCCAGATGAAGACCGGTCATTTTGTGAAGCTAGGTATTGTTTCTGGCCTAGTGTGTTAGCAGCAAGCTCAGTGGCGAGTTTCCTGTAGGCCAGTGGACGAGGAGGGAAGGGGAGGGGAGAGGGTGCGAGTGTGGGTCCACTTGGCAATGTGCGATTCGGTTCAAGAACGAGATTTTTTTTTTTTTTTTTTTTTTTTTTTTTTTTTTTTTTTTTAACAAAGAGAAGTTTTCTTTCCCCTAACCACGGTTAACAGTCGTTTGATGAGGAGACAATGGCTGTGACAGCGCGGCTTGTGACCGATTATTGAAATGACTTGACGAGTTTTCTCCCCCATAAACCAAACGGATCAGCTAGAGAGTTCGTGAAAAGGTCGGCGACGACGAGGCAAGTCACCGCCAGCTGAACTCGAGTTGACATGACCCTGTGAGGCGCACGGTACAACACAGAGAGTGGGGGTGGGGCAGATGAGGGGGGGGGGGGGGGGGGGGGGGGGGGGGGACAGAGCGACAGAGCGAGCGAAACAAAAACAGAAAACAGCTCGTGATCGACGTCTTGGTGTGTGCAGACCACGTAGGTTTACACAGCAGACATCGTAATGAAAAGATGCAACTTAAGCAGCCGGGAGGGGGGGGGGGGGGGGGGGGGGGGGGAGGAGAGGGATTAGGCGGGGGGAGAGGGATTAAGGTCTGGCCAGTTGACCCCGGGCTGAACCTTGTTGTCGTAGGTCACTACACCATGGCCTATGTGGGTCCTGTGTTTGTAAGTAATGAGTCAGCGTGCTGTGGTGTGGTGGGCAGTCGATTGCCGTACAGCTGACCCGTGTCTGAACTCGTGACTGGGGGAAGACATCCGGAATAACCGGAGACAGAGAGGGAGGGAGAGTAAGGGGGGTGGGATGTGTGGTGAGTGGGGGGGGGGGGGGGGGGGGGGGGATAAGAGGGAGAGTGGGCGGAGCTGTTGCCACGCTTGTACCGTGTTGGAAACACGAGGCCAGACGTGAACGAGTTTCGTAGCAGGCTGGTGAAGCGTCTTTTTACTTAGGGATCCAGAGTGTGTGTGGTCTGAAAAGGATTTGTGTGGAAGCATGTTCCGAGTTCCATGGCAATGTATTACTTGCGCCATTTTCCCCAAAAATGTGAAATGCAAAGTGCAAGTGCATTTCGAGAGTTTGACTGATCGGAGTAGTTCAGTTTGAACTGGCTTTATTTCTTTGTCGATATGGATAGTAAACCGCTCCTGGACAGTGTTTGCTCAGTCTGCTTTTTCAGTGTGCTCAGAAGGGTTGTGTTTAGCTCAGAAGGGTTGTGTTTAGCTCAGAAGGTGTTGTGTTCACCTATCCGTTTTTATATACAGTCACATGCATCTGCCTTGACCCAAGATCGGAAGTGAAAAACACACATCTTACGTTGTGATTCCTGCTATCCCCCCCCCCCCCCCAGTCACATGAGGAACATCTGGCCTTTGCAGCCATTCTTTGCGGCTAATGAATAAACAGTTTTGATCATGGTTGGCTACAGGTTGTGGCAATTGCCTTTTTCCATTCAGACATTGCCTTAAGCTGGTCCGGTTATCAGTCATTGTCTGTTTTTCTTTCACAGTGTTTACCTGCGGTTTTCTTTGATGGCTGCTTCCCCATTCCCTTTCTTCTTTCATTTCATTTTCTAATCAAAGCATTTATGATTGACATTCAATGGTTGGGGCAAGGGTACAGAAAGTTGGTACAGTAGATGCAAGGAGTTAACAGTATCGCCATTGCAATGCCCCACCCCCCCCCCTGCTCCCATGCTTGCTCTGTGCTCACATGGCGCAAGATGAATGATGAGCCAGGGTAGGAAAGTAAATTGAATACAGCTAACAGGAAGACAGAGTGAAGTGATTGTCCTAATGTTTATCATCATTTAATCATGGAATGTAGATGATCACAAATGTTCATTATGTAAGTCGTAGACAAGGAACAAAAGAGGAAAATGGTGGTTTTTGCCCACAAATGATTAGATTTGAGGTTTCTTTTGCTTTAAGAAAATAGGAGAGAGAATGTGTGGTGGTTTTTTTTTTTTTTTATTTCTTCATATACACCATGAAGTCAAGTGAAAGCTCTTCACACATCAGTGAAATGACTGCCAGTCTCTTGTGTACAACCTTCTTGATTAGGACTTGATAGTGTGCATCCAGTAATTGGCATTTACAGGGCATGCCATCAGGTATTTCAATGGGCTGTTTTTTCCATGGGCTGTGACAGGTGCCTTATGCACAGACGAGCAATGGAAATGGACACTGGCTTTGTGAAAACCTGATTCAACGTGTAGAATGCACAGATACCAGACTCTTTATTTCCCAATAAACTAACTGTGTAAACTCAAAAAGGAAAGGGGTAGGGTTGGGGATATCACACACACACACACACACACACACACACACACACACACACACCTCTCTCAAACACACACACACTCGCACACACACACCTACACACACATTCACTCACACACACACACACACACACACACACACACACACGCGCGCGCGACGCACAAGAGTGTACCTGTGAAGAGGGGCATGTCGGTACAGCATCGAGGACAATGTGAGGTGCAAAGGATCAAGGACACACAAGATGTGTTTATCACAATACACCACTGTCACAGGAGTGCACGCTCACACACATGTACTCTCACAGAGACACACAAATGCATACAAGATGGCAGTCATGAAACTACGGGGGGGGGGGGGGACGACGGACCATGACCAGACTTTCAGAAGGCTGGCTGCCATTGTATTGGTTTAAGTCTTGCATGGCAGTTGGGTAGGAGTTTTCATACTGAAGTCAGTGTAGTCGATGGCTGGAGTTCAGCTACTTGCCAACAGTAGGAAGCCAGAATGGTGCTACACCACTAAACCTGTCCTTGTGTGCCACCAGAATGGTGCTACACCACTAAACCCATCTTTTGTGTGCCACCAGAATGGTGCTACACCACTAAACCCGTCCTTGTGTGCCACCAGAATGGTGCTACACCACTAAACCCATCTCCTTGTGTGCCACCAAATGGTGCTACACCACTAAACCCGTCTTTGTGTGCCACCAGAATGGTGCTACACCACTAAACCCGTCTTTTGTGTGCCACAGAAGAGCAGTCAGGCAGGCTGAGGTGGGCAGACATCATGTCTGTGAGAGAGAGCGAAACACCTGGGTATAAATGTTGAATGCTTTTTGGTCTGCAACAGAAAGTTTATCAGCCTTTCAAACTTGGAGCTAGAGAGCCACCAGGATCTGTTCAGTAAGGGAAAAACACGTCAGAGATAAAACTGCCACAGTAAACAACAAAAAAAAAGGGAAGGAAAATCAAATCTCAAACAGAGAGATTTTGAGAGATTTGTGTGCATCATCATTGTGTGAAGACTCCTGAGGATAGTGAGGAGATGCTGAGTGAAGACATGGACGTGTGAGCACCGTGTGGAAATCTTCATTCTGACCACCATCCGATCTTGGTGAAGAGAGGGAAGTCGTGAGCCTCCAAACAGCCTCAATGCAACTGGCGTCGTGTATGCCTGCCAGTATGGGTCGGCGGGAAGCGCTGCTGTGCCCCTGTGGATCTCTAGAGGAAAGCTGTCAGTATTGTGCTGAAGGCCCTGCCTTGGCCACAGCCATGGAACAGTTTCTGGAACGGCTTGGGATCTGTAACCATCGACTGCGCCATTACTTCCTCAGTCACTATCACCATTACCTTCAGAGTGAGTGGCTCCTTCGCCTTTTGTCGCCTTCCCTTTTTCAGTGTCTTGCAGATGTCTTCTCTTTCATTTCTTCCCCCATTTTCGCTGTTCACTTCATCTTCCCACTGTTCTTTCTGTGCCTCCCCTGTGTTTTCTCTCTCCTCGCTGCCCCCACATCCCCCCCCCCTCTGTCTTGCCCCCCCCCCCCCCCTATTCTGTCTTGCCTTGTTACATGAACTGTAATAATGGTGTGTGACTGTAGCGAACATTGGTTGTAGTCTCATTTTGTGGCTGAGTGTATTCGGCATGCTGTTGTTTTTTTTTTTCCTCTTATACACAAGACCCTATATTTTGACATTTTCGATCAAGCTTCACTGTCTGCTCTACAAAACACTGGTGTCACTATCATCTGTAGATGAAGAGTAAATCCGTTTGTTTTTGTTGTCGCTCATTTCACAGAACACCTCACAGAACACAGTTTCATGTCGTACTCCAAGAATTAGCACACAAACACCACAGGGCACTTCCGTTGAGTGACATCACTGTCCAAACACAACACATGTGTCGGTACATCTGTACTGTTACTCCACCATTTCCTCTCGACGCCACATTCTTTTAATTCTAATCAGTTTCTGATTCAGATGAAGAAAGCGCATGTATTGTGAGTTTGTGATAATTATTTGGTTTGTGTGTCAAAGGATCCAATCTTTGAGGGTGCAGGTGTCGGGTATGCTAGCAGGCTTCTGTTAATGAAATCTCATGTAGACTTCAAGAGGAGCTGAAAGCCTCCATTTGATCTACCCAGTTGAAGGGAACGCAATGACTGATGTTGTGTGCACAGCAAGACAAGTAGAAAATGCAAGAGATTGCATACACACTGGAATTGCTCAGAATTCAGGGATTTGGGCTTTCCTAGGTGGAAGACCTGTTGCAAGCACTTTTCTGTTGGAGACGCTTTAGCTGCAAGGTCACATGTCAATTGAGGAAACCTTTGTGTGTTGAACAGGGCGAGGGTCACCACGCACATCCCAGAGTCCTTTCACCGGCTCTCCAGACCCTCTGCTGTTGTCTCCGCATGCCGCCATGTCTCCCAACTCCGCCCTTAGACAGCAGCAAGCCAGGTAAGACCAAGGTTGATTCGTGTGTTTGACTTCACCTGCCAGGTGAGATCAAAGTTAATCCATGTAGAAAGCATCTCCTGCTAGGCGATACCAAGATGACTCTTTTTTTTTTTTTTTTTTAAAAGCTCATTGCGAGGTCAGACCATTTCTAACCCACTTTGCTAAAGTTACCTTCAAGGTAAAACCTAGCTTTAAGTCATTTGTAACTTCACCTGCTAATGTCTTTCAGTGACAATGGTCCAACCTTCGCACCCAGTTAACTTTGGGAAGAAGATCGAACAGCACCGAGTACAATGCCATGTTAAAAAAAGAGTGTAACATTAAACCAGTTCAAGCAGTCAGTACAGATTGTTACTTGGACAGAACAAATGATTTTTTTTTTTAACCCTGCATGTCCCTGTATTGAGTCAGCTAACCTTGTTATTATTGCCAGTCGTGATTAGGCTCTTTTTGTTTGTCTACTTCTCTCTCTGTCCGTCTCTCTCTCTCTTTGTCTGTTTCTCTTTTGTATGTGCATTTCTCACAGAGTCACCAAAGTTTCGTGTGACCTGACATTATACATACACTGATACAGAGAAGCACCGGAGCTTTCTCTCTGTTAAATTATGCAGTTTTCTAGAGAGGTTGGGGGAGGAAGGAAGGGAGAAGTTTGCTGGTTGCCGTCACGTTGTCAGCATCTGCTGCACAATCACTTCCCAGTAGTGTAAGGTGTAAGTGTGAGAATGTTTACATCCACTCATGAGGTTGGTTTCCCCCCTGTATCTCTTGGTGTGTCAGTCCGCAGGAATATGCTGAAAACTACCAAACAGATGGTGGAAAGTTTGAAAGGGATGGAAGGATGAACTCGTTAAGTTTTACTGCAGATCCAGATTAGTGGGTAGCGTAAGAAATTTTTTGCCCTCCATAATATTGCAAGATTGGGCCTTGTTTTTTTTTTTTTTTTTTTTTTTTTGTTTTTTTTACACAAACGGGGAACTTTGAAAAAGTTACAGTTTATTAGTATTTATTCATCTCTTCAAAGTTGTGAGTTCTGATGCGGATCGAGGTCAAGCAAGATAACTGAGAAAGAGGAGGAGGAAGGGAGTAGGGATGGGGGGACACTTGATCTTGGTGGTATCTGAGCTCTCTGGAAGCCCTTCTAATGCTTCCCCTAACTGCGACATTGCTGTACACTCTCCAGCTGAGGCCCATGCTGTTAGCCCCATATAACGTGCATTGCTGTTACTACAGTAACAGTGCATTGCCGTTTTAACAGTGCATTGCAGTTATCACAACAGTGCATTGCAATTATCACAACAGTGCATTACAGTTATCACAACAGTGCATTACAGTTATCACAACAGTGCATTGCAGTTATCGTAACGGTGCATTGCAGTTATCACAACAGTGCATTGCAGTTATCACAACAGTGCATTGCAATTATCACAACAGTGCATTACAGTTATCACAGCAGTGCATTACAGTTATCACAACAGTGCATTGCAGTTATCATAACGGTGCATTGCAGTTATCATAACAGTGCATTGCAGTTATCACAGCAGTGCATTACAGTTATCATAACGGTGCATTGCAGTTATCATAACGGTGCATTGCAGTTATCATAACAGTGCATTGCAGTTATCATAACAGTGCATTGCAGTTATCACAACAGTGCATTGCAGTTACTACCATAACAGTGCATTGCAGCTGTCTGAAAGCCACTGTCTGGGAATATATATTTGAAGTTAAATATACAGTTGTCATCTCTTAAGACTGGCGATAAAAGGTGGGATTGTAGGTAATCAATACAGTGTTGGCAGCTTGATGGAGGGACAGAGCATCAAAGATTGTAGTGGATGTGGTCTGTTCACATTATGATAGCCTGCACTTTACACGTGTTAGTGACTGCTAGAAGGACAGCATCCAAGATCGTTCACATTATAATACCCTACACTTTACACATGTGTTAGTGACTGCTAGAAGCACAGCATCCAAGATTGTTCACATTATAATACCCTACACTTTACATGTGTTAGTGACTGCTAGAAGCACAGCGTCCAAGATTGTTCACATTTTCATACCCATACATTACATTGACAGGTCACTTGAAGGAGGGCAAAATGAATGACAGAACATCAAAAGATGAGAGTGGATTCTGTTTGTTGTTGACATTGTAAAGCCCTTTCCATGACTACCTTGGAGTCTTGTTTGTTGTTGACATGATGTGAAGCCCTTTCCATGACTACCTGGACTCTGTTTGTTGTTGACATTGTAAAGCCCTTTCCATGACTACCTTGGAGTCTTTGTTGTTGACATTGTAAAAACCCTTTCCATGATGAACTCGATGCATCAGAGCCACAACCATGTGTCTCTCAATGTTCTGTTCTCTTCCTGTCTTAGGTCTGTCATCCATTGTCCAGTAGGTCAGTTGTGTTTTGCCAGGTGTCTCCCCCGTTCAGCCAGGGCACAATGACCTCGTCGGGCTTCAACCCAGCTGGTCCTCCGGCCTACTCCGCAGGGGCGGTGTCATCATCAGGAGCAGCCGCGGCCGCCACCTTTAGCCCTACTACACCCCACCTGCCGATGGCAGGGCCCTCTGCCACCAGTTCCTCCTCACAGCCCTTCCCAGACTTCCCAGAGTTCATGAACACAACCTTAACCGACAGGCAAGTCAGGGAGGGGATAGATTTCGTTGAGAGAAGCGGCAAAACAATCGCTGGAGGACATTATTCACATGTCTCGGCAAAGGAAAGCTTTATAGAAAATGATGTGGTGTCATTGGATGCAAGAAAATGATTTCTAATGGTCTTCGACAACTTATATTTTCTCTAGATACCAGACGAAAAAATCAAGTGTTCGGTTACTCATTTCTGATCTCTTATCCCAGATCAGGATGTTGGAAGATGTGTTTCATTGTGTCTCCAGACACTACACAAAGAATCCTGTGTGTGTGTAATTACTGACTTCACTCCTTTTAATCCCAAATCAGGACACTTGAAGACTGATTGTTTCATGAAAAGGTTGTGAATGTTCACTTTGGTAATGCCAGTTTTACTCCAATCAAAATAATGAATAGATTTTTCATTCTTTGCGTCAGAACCTCTCTCTCTCTCTCTCTCTCTCTCTCTCTGGGAAAAAAAGGAGGGGGTATTAGACGGCTGTTTTTCTCAGTTTATTCTTTCCACGTACATCAACATATGTGTTTTGTAATCATGTGAGTGCCATAATCTATGTACACACACTAGGACTGTCCATCTCTTCAGTTTAACAGAAGACAAAACTGCCCATTCATTTGTCTACAGCAAAAAGATGCCAGGAGAGTTGCCAATGGGCGGCACACCTCCCACAGTCCAGCAGTATGTCAAGCAGGAACTGCGTAATATATGCAGTGCCCGATCAGAGAAAACCATTCAACAACATTTACAACAACAACAACAACAACAACAACAGCAACAGCAACAACAGCAGCAGCAACAACAACAACACAACAGCAGCAGCAGCAACAACAGCAACAACAACAACAACAGAAACAACAGCAGCAGCAGCAGTCTACACAACAGTCCTTGCAGTTACTACCAATGGAGTTTGATACGGGCAGCGAACTTCCACAGGATATATTGGAAACAAGTAAGTTCTGTTCTTTCCATTGCTTCCATCACATTTCATATCTTCATCTAGGAGAAGTGGCATGATATGGCATGAAATCAAATCAAGTTTTTTTGTTTTTTTTTTCAGGGAAATTATTTTACATTTTTAGTTGATATAGAACAGGATTGTATAGTGTCTGAGAAATTGGGAAGATGGCATTTTCAAGGCCCAAGGTTTTTGAGCATTCTTAGAGAGGGATTGTGAAAGTTTGGGAAGTACTTGAGGATTTGGGCATGGATCAGGAGAGGAGTTTTACACGTGCATTTTTAAGGTTTGGGAGTTGTGAGAGAGTGGATTATGATAGTTGAGGACTGGGAGTGTGGAACAACACACTGTATTGAAGAGTCAGCCACTCAGAGTTGTATCGGATGTAATCTGATCATGCTGTTTATTGTCAAGCCAACTACAAAGGGTTGATTCAGATATATGCCATCTGGCAGGAACTGGTGATGGATATAAAGCTTCTAGACATGATTGACATCAGCTTGCAGGCCCTCAGATGCAAAATGAAACGAAAATTTTGTTTGGGGTTGTGACCATGCTACACAGGTGTCTACACACCTGGCTTATTGGAATGAGTTGGTTAAAACTTGGAGGGGCTGGGTAACATGGGTTGAGGAAACGGGTTTTGAGGATGCCAAGTATTTCTCCAATCTATGCCACCCCCACTGCTTTTTTTTTGTTTTGTTTTTCTTTTGTTTTGGCCTCCAAATGATTTTGATTTGTAAAAAATATTTCCAAGTTGTTTGAAACAGTGAGCGGATTTCCATACTGAATGGACAAAGAAAGGTTGGGGGTGGGGGTGAAGACAGCAGTCATTGTTGCTGTGGAGTGGTCCTAAAATGTTGCCTGGTAGTGCCAACATCTCCACGGGAATCAGCAGCTACATGCTGATGACTTGCTTCAAGTTGTGTAAAATTTTTGAGAAAGGTTTTGACCCATGTAATCAGGTGTGATGATCATCGCGGATCTGTTCTTAGCCTTAATTACGTGATTGTGGTGGTGTTCAAAATGGCATTATTGTCTAGACAGTGAGTGGCGAACGTGAGATGGAGTGCAGACGATAGTATTATACACACACAGTGGCCGACATGAGTTGGTGTGCAGATGACAGTATTATACACACAGTGATGACATGAGGTGGTGTGCAGATGACAGTATTATACACGCATGACCAACATGAGGTGGTGCGCAGGTGACAGTATTATACACACAGTGACCAACATGAGGTGGTGTGCAGATGACAGTATTGTACACACAGAGTGGCCAACATGAGGTGGTGTGCAGATGACAGTATTATACACACAGTGGCCAACGTGAGGTGATGTGCAGATGACAATATTATACACAGTGGTGAACAGGAGGTGTGTGCAGATGACAGTTATTATACACACAGTGACCAACATGAGGTGGTGTGCAGATGACAATATTATACACACAGTGGCCAACGTGAGGTGATGTGCAGATGACAATATTATACACACAAAGTGGTGAACATGAGGTGGTGTGCAGATGACAGTATTATACACACATTGACCAACATAAGGTGGTGTGCAGATGACAGTATTTTACACAAAGTGGTGAACATGAGGTGGTGTGCAGATGACAGTATTATACACACGTGACCAAAATGAGGTGGTATGCAGATACACACACACAGTGAGTGACCAACATAAGGTGTGCAGATGACCGTATTATACACACAGTGAGTGGCCAACATGAGGTGGCACGCAGATGACAGTACAATACACACAGAGTGGCGGACAGGTTTGCAAGGACGTGTTGATGCTCTGATTGCAGTTGACAACATGACCCAGGACCACGGGGGCCTGGCAGGGGAGGACGATGTGGTGGCTCCCATTCGCCAGGAGGCCAACAAGCGCTACAAACAGTTCCGTCTGCTGTCACACTCCCAGTAACCCAGGTGGGGCAGAGCACCTCGGCTCAGAGGCAGCAGGGTCATGCTTGTGTGTATGCTCATGTAGGCATATGCATGTGCCATTGTGCTGTTCTCGTGTGTCTTCACATTTTACTGAATGTTCTTTCATGTCTTCCCGTTTTGATGCATATGCTATTGAATATTGATTCTCACACAGACACTTCGCATGCTCATGTATCATGTGTGCACCTGTGCGCACAGTCTGGAGGGAACAAGGGCACATTTCAGATGTAGTGTGAACACATGCATGACAGCAGTCAAGGAATGTATAGCCTGCTTCATGTATGAAAAGCATAGACGGGGTTCATACAGGTATTGAAAAGTCTGGAAATTTGAAGTCTATTTACCAGGCCCTGGAAAAGTGGAAAATCACACTATGGCCTGGAATAGCCTGGGAATTGAAGAATCAAGCACAATTGCTTGATATTATGCGTTTAATTTTCAGCATCATTTAGCGTTTATATGCACAAAAGAAATATTCTGTGTCCTAAATGTGATATTTCGTCTCTTGTGCATTTGTGTTTATAACATCACTTTACGACACATTGCGTTATGAACAAAGTCTTGAAAATGGTATTGAAAATGCAGGTTTTGGCCTGGAAAAAGTCTGGAATTTTGAGTTGTATTTCCTATATGAACCTTGATAGAGAGCAAGTTCCATTTTCAATATTGGGGGGGGGGGGGGGGGGGGGGGGGGGGGGGGGGGGGGGAAAGAAAAAAAAAGAGAGACCAAGAAAACAGTTCTTTGTGTTGAAGAAATTGTAGATAGCATTAATTGAAAAGACCCAGACATGAATGTGAACAAACTAGGTATTTTTCAGTGAGGTTTTTTGTGTTTATCTTGTTTGCATTCAGTAGTCTACATGGCGGTGTGGGCAGTGATGTACTGTGGTGCCAGGCACACTGTGTGCATAGAGTTGCAACACACATTGTATTATAGTAACACAGTAACAACTACACAGCTCAGGCAGTGATTTTTGTAAGACATGTGGGCAGTATTTAAGGCTATGGGCAAGAGCAGTATTTACAGTCATCTGTTGCGGAGAAATGAACTTCAGCATAAATGTTGCCAGTATTGAAGAATCATCATGACAGTTGGAGATTTCTCTTTGTGAAACGACCAGTTTAATTTGGTTTTATGACACTGACATCATTTAAGGTGCCAAGTGATTGACCGAGGCAGAACCATTGGCCAATTACATTGGAGCACATTGCTTGTCTAGTGTTGTCCACCTGGTGACAAAATGACAGATGGCAATGAATTATGTTTTCCAGTCTCTTCATTTAGTACTTGACAGAAATCAAGATTATTGCTGATTGACAGGCAGGTGGTTTTGCAGAGGGCAGGTAAAAACTTTGTCCACTTAACACCACCACCCCCTCCCTCTCACCCCCACTGCAAGGCAGGATAAAGAATATTAACACACCTTGCATACACTCATTACATCAGTAAAATTGGGAACATTCTGTGGAGAGCAGATGATCAGTTTATTGATAGTTAATCTGGCACAGTGTTTTCTGTTGACAGAAAGAACAACAAATTCCTGAGAGAACTGCTTTCCCTTAGTAGATAATCCTCTAAATGAAAATACAGCCAAATAATCCATATACCAGAAAAAAAAAGTGTTCTTTCACTGTTAAGCCCAACATTGTAATACAGCTGTACTGTTCACTTTGAAGATTACTGGCTTCAGTGAGTAAAACAACCTCTGACAGTGCAATTCCTGAACTATTCCAAATGGCACAACCAAGACTGATGGAGTAGCAGCAATGTTGTCTCCTCTGAGTTGCCTCATTATGGTGACCTGAAAATTGCCTTAATGAACGGCAGCAGCTCCGAGACTGCAACCAGAGGAAACGCGTTTTGCTGTGTATGGGAAAGATGGGATTAGTGCTGTAGAAATATTTCCAAGAGTAGCAGATGGTTTTTTTTTAAAAAGTAAAAAAAAAAAAAAAAAAAAAAAGCTGCATAGTGATGTTGAATGAAATACTATCCTGATTTTGTAAGTTTATCTTCTCGTGGAGGGAAAAAAAAAAAAATTCACATTCATCACTGAGCCCCTGAAACTTCGTCCATCATGGGGATATGAATCATTTTCTTATTTTAATGTTGTGGGCAACCACAAGTCCCATCCTCTTTGGGGAAAAAATCTGAAGGCGACCGGTATATACTATTCCAGAGCACTGTTATTAATCCACCAAAATAACCACTACCATCACAAACAAATCATACCACTCCACTAAACCAGCTACACAACCTACAAACCCCATTGTTTCACACACACCCCCACACCCCCCCCCCCCCCCCCCCCCCCGTAATCCCCTCTGTTGTTTCTGTCTTAATCCATTTTGTTCAGGTGCCCAAACTACATGGGAGATGAGAGTCTTTACGTTCTTTGTTCGTACTGTCCTAAATTGTTATTTGTTTTTGCCTGAAGAAGACCCAAGAGGTCAAGATGCATTGTGTCTTGTCCTGTGCTTTGTTTGTCTATGTCCTTGGCGGTAACTAACCCCCTCTCTTTCTAAATTTTGCTTCATTTGCCGTCCTCAGTCACTCCATTTTGAAATTTTCTGAGGTGTTCTCCGACTATCCTCTTTTGACCATGCTTGATAACCATTCGCATCTCCATATATCCAGTTCCAGTTCGTTATTAGGTGCACTGCCATGATTCATGATTTTTTTTTTATGACAGGGGAAATCCAAATAACAGCTTTGCAAAAACACCAAGGTCAGTGTGTGGTTAATAAACCGAACCAGGCATGAACCAAATAGAGTATGAGCATTTGCTTGTTGTTGCTTCAGTTCAATAATTTGATTATGTACACATCTGTTCAATAAATAAATGCTTAAAAAAAAAACAACAACAGTTTTTGCCAGTCATTGTGCTTCCCCCCTGTGAGAAAAAAAAATCAAAATGGAGTGACTGAGGACTGCAAATCGGTTTGAAAACCATTTGGTGTTGCTATGAAAATGACGGACCTGCTGAGAGTTGCCCAGCCTGATCTTGGTTTAGCACTGTTTTTTGTTGTTTGTTTTTTTGGGGGGGACAGAGTAGGAAACCTATCAAACATTCTTGCGTTAAGGCCAGGTGGGATTCAATGGAAACCAAGTAGAAATGAAGGGTTTTTCAGGTTGGTGGGTTAGTTGGTGTTTCGTTCTCTTGTGCTGTCCTAATGGAGTGAAATTGTGTGTCAGGGTCAGAACCAGAACCAGAGCAGGAGTCTGCAGGAGCCAAGGCAACAACACTGTTCCGGAACCAGCTGTTGGCTCCCCAGGCTGTCGGTGCCCAGGCTTCGGCGGCAAAACCCCCACATCCAGCACCTCTCAGCCTGTGAATGTGGTGCAGAGAGAACCACGGGTATGCACATCTTTGTCCAGATAGTTCGCATACACTGTATGTGAAGAAATGGGTTTGTGAAAAGTCGGTACATGGTGATTTGGTGTTATTTCGCTGGCGGCAGGACAGGAAGGGAATGTTATTGCTATATTAGAAACTAAAAGAGTTATGATGTTTAAAAGAACAAACAGTTCTCACTCTTCTTGATGTAGGTAACTACTTTTTTGATTTCGGTAACTGCTGTGGGTAAACTACTTTTTTTATTTGCGTAATTGCTTTGGGTAACTACTTTCTTGATTTGGGCAACTTGATTTGGGCAACTGCTTTTGGGGTAACTACTTTTTTCTTGATTTGGGTTACTACTTTTTTCTTGATTTGGGTAACTACTTTTTTTATTTAGGGTAACTCTTGATCAGGGTAACTACCTTTTTGATTAGGGTAACTACTTTTTTGAAAAGGGGTAACTACAAATTTTTTCTTGATTTGGGTAACTACTTTTTTGATTAGGGTAACTACAATTTTTTTTCTTGATTTGGGCAACTATTTTTTTTTTATTAGGGTAGCTCTTTTTCTTGATCAGGGTAACTACTTTTTTGATTAGGGTACCTACATTTTTTCTTGATTCGGGTAACTACTTTTTGATTAGGGTAACTACTATTTTTTTCTTGATTTTGGTAACTACTTTCTTTTTTTGATTTGGGTAACTATTTTGATTAGGGAACTACTTTTTTATTTGGGTAACCTTTTTTTTTTTTCTTGATTTGGGTAACTACTTTTCAAGGCACTGCTGGACAAGGTCCTGAATTGCCTTGGAAACAAGAGAAAGCCACAATCTTTGAGGAAGCCCTTATATTTTAAAGAAAAAAAAGATATTTTGAAAAACAACCTTGTGTCATAAATCATTTTTACAGTTGCTAACTCTGCAAGATCTTTTTTTTTTTTTTTTTAATAGAAATTTTTACTGTTGTGAAAAATATTTCCTAAATTAAATTTCTTTGGGGGGGGGGGGGCAGGGGGCGTCCTCTGTTTCAAAATTTGACCGTAAATGGTTGGATTTTGGAATAGGATGTTAGTTGCCAAAGACATGATGCATTGCAATGGGCTGGCAATTCCTTGTAGTGAAAGACAGGTTGTGTTTGTGACACTCCATTCATCAGTCAATAGAGTGAGCAGTTGTAAAAACCTACAATTAAATGTTTCAGTCGAAAGCCAAATGATCCTGTGCATCCCTTAGCTTCTGAATTCTACAAGAGGTTGGCTGATATTCATTGCTTTTTATTGTGGATCTTATCCCCTCCCTCAAAGAAATATGTGGTTATTAGTGTCATGGATCTATGATTAGGAGGCAGAAACCAGTATGAATATGCAGTGCTGCTCAGACAGGCAAGGCTGGGGGTTCAGTTTCTGTAGAAATATGATAGGCAAGGCTGGGGGTTTAGTTTCTGTAGAAATATGACTGGCAAGGCTGTGGCAAGGTTTCTGTAGAAATATGATAGGCAAGGCTGGGGGTTCAGTTTCTGTAGAAATATGATAGGCAAGGCTGGGGATCCAGTTGTAGAAATATGATAGGCAAGGCTGGGGGTTCAGTTTCTGTAGAATATGACAGGCAAGGCTGGGGGTTCAGTTTCTGTAGAAATATGCATTGGTGCTGTGTTAAATGTCATGATTAGTGGCAGGGGAGGTAGGGATTCGAACACCAACATTATTGAATTGTTTTCGGTCTTGGCTGGCAGGCAATATGGATGTGAATGGGAAGTGTGGAACATTACGACTCGTCCACTTTACCACAAGGGAGCTTTAGCACTGCTGGAACTTCTGACCAACACTGGGCCTGATGGAGGCCAGTTTATGTTGCCAAAAGGAAGCATCAACAATATAGTCTTGTGGGACTCTATAAGGTCATCAGCAGTGTATAAGGTCATCTGCAATATTTATCAACTGCAGTGACCTCTCACATTCATGGCCCTGCACATTGTGGTCAGACTGTAGCCTTAGTTTGATTTTTTTTTTATATCTCACCTTTGGAATCCTTGGTGATCCAGGCTGAGAGAGACTGTCCATGGAAAGACATAGGTACACATGCACATGTGCAGCCACACACACACACACACACACACACACACACACACCATATATTTGCCCTGTCTGTGAAGTTCTGTGTCCAAAAGCCTTAAGTGTCATGAGAACTGTCCTGTTAAGGGGACACGCACACGTGAACACACACACACACACATTATCCTTGTCTGAAATGGGAGCATTCTCCTTGGAAGGGCAGGCACATCCTCGTTGCCCTATTTATTAAGTGACTTTGGCTCATGTGGTCTGGCTGCAGAGAAATTGTGGTCTCCGTATGGGACTTAATGTCTTTTCGAGAAATATAGGTTTGTTAAATCATATCCCAAATATTCAGTGTATTTGTTTGGGAAGGGATTATCTTAGATGTCTTTGGTGGAAGGTAGGTGTGCGTGCTATAGGTTTTTGACAGTGGGGATTATCATCGGGGCAAATATTCAGTGGCCTGAAAGAGAGGCGCGTGTTGTGGGAAGCTTTATTTCAGTGGGGATTATCTGGGCAATGGGTTGGGATGTCTGAAAGCACCTGCCTGTTTGTGGAAGGGGGAGGTCAGCACGGGCAATGGGTTGGGATGGTCTGAAAGAGAGGCGTGTGTGTGTGACTGTTTGTTGATAGGGGGATTATCAGCACGGGGCAATGGGTTGGGATGGTCTGAAAGAGAGGCGTGTGTGCTGTGACTGTTTGTTGACAGTGGGGATTATCAGCACAGGGCAATGGGGTGGGATGGCCTGAAAGAGAGGCGCATGACAAAATAATTATCTGACCACAATATGCAGGCCCATGAAATATGAGAGCATTTTTCTTTGTCATGACAGTGCTGTGTGTTTGTGACGATTATTTACTGTGCTCTGTGTGTGTGTGTGTGTGTGTCAATGATTTACAGTGCTGTGTGTTTGTGTAGATGATTTACAGTGCTGTGTGTGTGTTAATGATTTACAGTGCTGTGTGTTTGTGTTGATGATTTACAGTGCTGTGTGTTTGTGTCGATGAATTTCAGTGCTCTGAGTGTTTGTGTTGATGATTTACAGTGCTGTGTGTTTGTGTAGATGATTTACAGTGCTCTGTGTGTGTGTCAGTGATTTACAGTGCTGTGTGTTTATGTCGATTATTTACAGTGCTGTGTGTTTGTGTCGATGATTTTACAGTGCTGTGTGTTTGTGTCGATGAATTACATTGCTGTGTGTGTGTGTGTGTCCATGATTTACAGTGCTATGTTTGTTGATGATTTACAGTGCTCTGTGTGTGTGTGTGTCGATGATTTACAGTGCTCTGTGTGTGTGTGTGTCTCCTTGAGTTACAGTGCTGTGTGTTTTTTGACAGTGATTTACAGTGCTGTGTGTGTTTTTTTTTGACAGTGATTTACAGTCTTTGTATGCATTGATTTGTGATGTGTGTTGATGATTTACAGTGCTATGTGTGTCGATGATTTACAGGGCTCTGTGTATGTGTGTGGAGATGATCGGCAGTGCTGTGTAATTGTGTCGATGGTTTACAGTGCTGTGTGTGTGTCAATGATATCCAGTGCTATGTTTGTGTCAGTGATTTGCAGTCTGTGTGTTTGTGTCAGTGATTTGCAGTCTGTGTGTTTGTGTCGGTGATTTGCAGTGCTGTGTGTTTGTGTCAGTGATTTGCAGTGCTATGTGTTTGTGCCAGCGATTTGCAATGCTGTGTTAGTGTTGGTGATTTGTGGTGCTGTGTGGCCGTGTGGTGCTGAAGGCCTGGCTGTGTTGCTGTGTGCAGACTCCTGTGGACTCTAAGCCAGTGGACAACAAGAAGAACACAGCCTGCTGCAGCAGCTCCTGGCCGACTGTTGACGATGGCGCCATCACTAGTGCAGTTGGCCCTCCTCCCTGTCTCCCCCCTGCTTGGCGTTTCTGTGGATCTCTGACACAAGACACGGTCCATGGGACCTCCCGCCCCATTGGCTTGAGGCTTGTTGTCCAGCTTGTTGGCTGAACCACTGGGCAGAGAAGGCATCACATCACAACATTCAAACTGTCTGGATCATGACAGGTCAAAGGATGGAGAAAAAATGCAGTTCCTGTTGCAGTGTTGCTGCTGGAAGCCGTTTTCCTTCAGGGTTACAAGGTCACAAGCTATCGTCCTTGTTGCTTCGGAGATTGCCGTCCTGCCCGTCAGCGATGAGGAGGTGACATAGTAGCGGTGTCTGCAGAGAGATCGTGTTGTTCTGGTGACCGTGAGGATGGCAGTGAAAGACCACTTTGTCAGACACTGGATTTTCAGATTGGAATTTGTTTATATTGATTTCCCTGTGTCCACCACCCTGGTCTGTCTCTCAGCTCAAGGGTGAGAACATTCTTGTTCTCGACTTGAACTGCAACTGAAAACAATTGCGTATGATTTGAACAGTGCACAGTAATTGGCAGTATGGGGGGGAAAAAAAAAAAAAAACAAAAAAGAAGCCTTGTGCTTTGTTTATCTTCACATGGTGAAATGGTGGCAGACTAAGGAAGATGTGTTGGTGTCCTACAAAGACAATGATCATCCCTCAGTTTGAAACGACTTCATGTCATCAAGCTGTTGTAATTTAAGGCAGCTGTGTTTCCTGACATTATATGATTTCGGTTTTCCTCTGTGCCTCCAACAAGTGAAGCAGCTGCCTTGGTCTTGTATGGGACAGTGTAGGAAGTGAGCGAGTCTGCCCATTGAAAGATGTACACATGTACCCCAAGCATTTGCGGATTAGGCTGATTTACCTGCACATGGTGGCTGCGTGTGTACACAAAGCAAGGAATACCACTCATTATGAGGATTGTCCACACTGAAAAGAAAGGAATGGAAAGAAAAAAAAGATTGCTTGCCCAAGCTGAAACTGGTGTAGAATCATAGGCAGTGAATATTTGAACATGAACATGGAAATGACAATTAGAGGACAACCCAAGCTTTTTATTCTTTTTAAAAGAAAAATAGAAAAAAAATATTGTAGCTGTTGGAAGAGGTGATTTTTTTTTTTTTCGGTTGCATTGAAAAAATGAAGTGGAGTTTTGGATACAATGGACCATATGGATGAATCAACATTGGTTGGCAGTCCAGCAGTGACTGCAGGACACAGTAGTTTTGTGCAGTCACCAGACGCTGGCTCCAACCATATCGGTGTACTTGACAAGTTGTTCTGGTGTGAGGCTGACTAGTTTCGCACCTTGTGGACTGTCTGTTAATCCATTGAGAACAGATCAGGGCAAGTGCTAAGCCTTGATGTGTATGCGTGTGATCATTTGAACAATGGTATGCATTGCTGCCTGCCCCACCCCTGAGAAACTGTAGATAACAGTGGACAAACATTGTAGCTTTCTGATGTCTGTGGGATTGGTGGGACAGTCGTGTCAAGTCAACCTGGATGGTGGGGCTAGCTCCTTTCCCCCATCGGTCCTCTTTCCCCACACAAGCCATTGTAAGCCAGTGAACTGTGGAAGTCAGCTGTCAACAGTTTTCCCATTCTGTTTGCTGTAATGCCAGGTGTAGCCCAAGTGCTGCACAGTGAAGTGAAGCCCGCCACTCCAGCCATCTGGACGGATGCTGGCTCTCTGTATCCCTCTTCAGCTGGGGAGGGAGGGATAGATGTCGACCAGCCCCTGTGGTGGAGGTCAGGGCCGTCTTGACAGACAGTCCAAACTGTGTGCCATGATAGGACGACGTGACTACATGCTGACTCCGCTGTGTCCCTGTGATGAACTAACAAGTGAACGGTGCTTGGTCACACGCCCACTCCAGTACCACCTGCACAGCATGCTGGACCCCACCCACCCCCCCAATGCATGGACCTGCTCTATCCCCTCCTGCTGTCCTCCACTACATGAGTGCTGTCCACCAGTGTACACGAGGATGGCAGGGTCATGTCTTTCTGGCAGCACACTCCCTTGCTGATGGAGGGATTCTTTTCACATACAGTGTCTAGTCAGTATACTACCGCTTAGATCGGGGAAGGGGTGGGGGTGTGTGTGGGGGGGAAAAAGAAATGAAAAAGGATCGGGGGGGGGGTGTTGGTGTTGCTCAGATCATGGATGCTAATGAAGGGTAAATAGACAGGAGTACATTGGTCACACAAGACATTTTTTATGCTACAGTACTAGACATTCATTTTCCTTCCACCAGAGGATTACCTAAATTCCATGGAAATTATTCCTCAAATTATGCCCCCTCACTCTCCCCGTGCTTTTAGGAAAGAATGTGGCCGATACTTTGTAGTGGTTTGAAAAGACAGACCATTGCTAGTATGGAGGTTCCTACTTCTTGTGGAGACAGGTTTCCAAGAGGACGTCTTTGAAATAGGGAAGATGTACATGCTATGTTGTCATGGTTTGGCATGACCATGGGCATAGGTGGTTGCAGACATGTGGAGTTTGATGACAGAAACTGCCCACTGTCTGCCTGGGGAGTGTGCTGTTGGTCACTTTGATCTCAGAAGGTTTTGGGTTGTTTGTTTCCCCCTCTGTCACCCAGTAGGCTCTGGTTTGTTACTGACTGTGGTGTGTGGGCAGTGGATGCCTCCTGTGTCATGTGATGACTATGTCCTTGTTCTGTTGCTGTTGTGAAGAACTCAGGTGACTCTTCATGTTCACTTGTCTGCGTCCTCCTCCGTCGTGTGTTCTTCAACTGAAACCTTCATCCTTTGAGACAGTGGGGTTTTTTTTTTTGTTTGTTTGTTTTTTTTATCTTGTGTGAATAAGTACACGTCTTTGATCGTTTCCACTGGAATACTTGGGGTGATGTTGAGAGCATTTCCCTTCTATGTGCACCACCACCAAGGACATGAGAGATGAGCTGTTCTTTGTGGATATCTTGGTACATAGCAGTGATTTTTTTCCCAGAAGAATGGAGCAAGTGTGTGCATCGGTTCTTGTGGAAACTGGATGGAGGACTCGGCACTGTGTGCTCTTCTGGCAATGCCACTGAAGCCTTTTTTTTTTTCTTTTAATACACCAGTAGTCATAAATCTAAATCCTGTCTGTACATTTTTTTTTTCTTTGTCATTTATATGTGAATTGTGTACACAAGTATTGATATCTGTTTGTATGTCTGCTATTACATTCACTGCTTGTCATGTGTAAGTGCGCGTGTGTGGGAATGTGCTCACAAATTGGATTATTTGAGAAATGCATTTTGTACCGGCGTTTTTATGATTTCATGGTGTTTTTCTAGAAGGGTTAATCTTTCCAATTGTGAACATCAGCTCAGGCCTTTGAAATGAAAAGAATCAGTATTGTAGCCCATGAACTTTGCTGCATGTACAGTGTATTTTGTAGTCACTTTCTTTGAAATCATTTGTTTCAAAAGGTAGATCACAGGTGTGCTTTTTCTTGGGAGCAGCTCTTTACATTTGTCAACCATTACTTGTTCAAAGATCAAGACATTTTTTTTTCCATAAACGTAAGATCATGATCACAGATTTTTAAAAAATATACAGTGTTTTACAAATCAGCTGTTTTAACAATGACAATTTGATGCTGTTTGAAAGAATAGGAAGACATTTTGTAATACCTGTTTTTTTTTGTTTTTTTTTTTTTAAAGCATCTTGCAGTCAAATCTTCAAGAACTGAAAAACTTGGTCTGAGGGTTGGGATTTGTAGAGTATGGCTTAGAAAGTACACTGGCAGATTTCACAGTATCTGTTTCTGTGCTTCACAACTCGGCGTGCTAATTCACAAAAAAATATGCTTCAATATCACCTTTTGGGTCTTTTTTCTAATCTTCAGGGAGGGAGGGGGTGGGGGGGCCTGATTTTTTAGGCGCGTTTTGTTCAGTGGATGAATGTGCATGTTCAGAGTGCTCGAAGCATCATTGCTTTACACCTAACAGTGAAAGTTTGTCACGACCATGAGAATGCAGAGCTGATGTGTTCTGTGTGTGTGTCTCTCTCACAGATAATGATCTCTCAAGAAAAAGTTTGGAGATGTCCACTCTTCTCTTCAGAAATTGGAAGCATACAGCCCGACCTTCATTTTCAGGACTGTTGATTGTATACTTTGTGACCCAGTATTGAGCCAGTAATTGTTAACTGCCAGTCTTCCCTCATTTGAACATTTCTGTTGATGTTTACGGTCAGGATTTGAAAATGCTTCAGACCATGTGACTGTTGAAGATATTTCTTAGTAATCAGTAGGTCATAACTGCCGGGCATTGCTTGCCTTCACTGGAAGGCTTGTGTGGGGCAGGGAAATGGGGTCGGTCATTGGCGCCTCTCAAATGAAACGCGATCTTGGAAGAAAGTACTCTAGGAGGGAGAGAGGGGGGGGGGGGGGGGGGGGGGGGGTGGTATTCATGTCTTGCATAAATTCTGAAACAAAAACCGAATGACAAGATCGTTTGCTTCTGACCCAGGTACTGTGAAACCAGCCATATATGTTTACATAGATTGGAATGATTGATGATTTTTTTTTTTTTTTTTTTTTTTTACTTTGGGGGAGGGGGGGAATGAGTATCTGTTTGTTGTCAGTGTGGACAGCTGAGAGTAACACTTTCGGAATTGAATGATGCCTTAAAGCCTGGGCAGGGGAGGGGGTTTGCGCATGTGGTTACCCAGTATCAAGAGCCTAGAGTAACAATTTTATATTTAACTGTAAGCAGCATGTTTTTACATGTTCATGTCAGGTTGTTTGGAAAGGAAGTAGAATCCACCTAGCAAGCAATACAGCCCTGGATAATGAAATTCTGACTATGAATTAGGTCTGGGTTTGTTTGGGGTTTTTTTGGTGGTGCTGTTCTGACAGCACAGGGCTGATAATTTAAGTAGAAGAAGAGCACTGAATAGACTTTCATTTTGAACGAAATAAAGTAAATGTGGGGAGATGGATACTAGTCATATTCACTGAACTTGTGGTGAGAGAGAAATGTAATTTTTCCTTTCATTCACAACCATGGAATAAGCTATGGAAAGTTCTGTGCACGGGTTTGGTTAGTGGTATCGTTTGTTTATCCCCTGTGGAATCAAACTGAAGGGTCCATGTACTCAGAAATATGCTTGTGCTGTGCAAGACATATGTGACAAGTACTTTATATGTATTCATCTAAGATCCCCACAATGTTCACTGGTCACTTTAGTGTTGCAGAGAGACTGCTACTTTTCATGTTGGAAGGATTCTGTTGTTGAGCATGATGCAGACATAGTTTTAAGCAGGAGAATTTTGAAAACAGCTTCTGATCAATGGTTGATTCATTCATAATTTAATCCTGTTGCACTTCTTTGAATGCGTCCTTCTTGGGAAATGTGTGGGTTGTTGGCAAGCAGATACAATTCATCTTTGAAAGTGTACACTCTGATCGGTAAAATGCATACATGAGCAAACCATTGGGGGCTTCTGGTGATTTAATAAACATTTCTGTGTAGAGAAAAGGTAACAGAGGACAATGAAAAGTCGACACATGGAATTAGGTATCGGGTCTTGTGGAGTATGAAAGCAGCTCTTGGTATTAGTGTTGTTGCATAGTTTTTTATTAAATTCATATAACTGTAGTAGAAAAGGCATTTCATGCTTGAACAGGCATGCAACTTGATGGTTACAGAAAAATGTCATGTTAACGTTGAAATGTGCATGAACAAATGTTATTTTATTGCCCCCCATCCCCACCCACGCAGTAGGAAAAAAAGGTCATTTGTTCTAAATTTGGGGAAAAAAATCTTTATCGAGGAAGGGAGATGATGGAACAGCCAACAAACCATAGCTTCACTGTTACAATGTGGCTGTTCATCCTGAAGGTGCGTTGGCACCCATTTGCCCAGCACAAATGTTGACATAAGAAACAGAGCAAGCAAGGCCTGAACCCCTGCCTGGCCTAGGCCCACAGCAGCAATTAACAGAATAGAACATTCATGCAAGATGCGCATAGCCGTGTGATTTTGAACATTACAGTGTATTACCCACCTAGTTGAACAGAAAGTGCAGGTAATTTTGGTTTGAAGGGTATAAAAGGAAACCTGAAGTGAAGTGGTAAGAAGCAAAAATAACAGGAAAGAAAGATGACCCATGGCAAGAAGACCCTCAACACTCCAATCAAATGCTGTTAAGGACACCAGTTCCGGCACAAATGCGTACAGAAGAAACTTGAAACTGCTTAGAGGATGTCCCAAGCATGCCCATATACCCTACAGATGCCATTGATCCATGCATGTGTCAGTTGATGGGTGTATGAGCGAGCTAGGAACATACCTTATTTGCGGACATTTCTCTATGGTAGGGCAGATTGGTGCCCCAGCCTGCATACATTTGGAGGTATTGACGTGCAACAGTCATGGCATGGAAGCAAATCTTGTCTGCTGTTGGCATTTCTCTACCTTGCAAGACCTCGTTTTATAACGGACAAGCCGATGTTACCTGTAGTACCTGTTCCTCATGTTCAATTTCACAGTGTTCAAGTGGAGAACTTTGCTACCAGTCTTAGATGTGTGTTTCACCCTCTTTAGTTGTTGCTGCTCTGTGCACATGGGAGGTGCTGAGTGATTGGGCAAGCTTGAAACATTCCGTTTTTAGAGGTCATGTCTTCAGTGTTATATCTGCATTGATGCGAAGCAAATTGGTACCATAACTAGTCTTCGAAAAGAAGTAATAGGTGTAAAATCTTAAGTATGAGTGGATACGTTATTCCATGCTTGTTGCTTGCAAAAAGCATCCAAGGAGTTGACATGTTGTAACAAAGGTGAGTTCATTCAGATTTACTTTAAGGGAGAAAAAAAGCATGCTCATGTTGTTTAAAGTGCAGTAATAAAATTCAGTGCATAATTATTCTAATAACTTAATACAGCAGGACTAACGGTGGACAGCTCGGGCATTCCAGCCCTAGAGACTCCTTCCATTGGCTTGAATGAATTGTTGGCTTTAATTTTTGTGTATGACAAGTGCACATATTCTTTTCGCCACTGAAAAGGTCTTGTAACAAACCAGCCAAGTGTTTAGAAGCCTGTGTCATCTGGAGATCATTCAGGTAGGTGCAGGCCACTTTCAGTTGAGAGCCGTACACTGAATTCATGAAGTAAAATGCAGGTGTACATGCTCTAGAAACATTGTAAAACAGGTTTTTTGACCGCAGATGGAAAATGTCTTTGAGCATGCATAGAAGATTTTAAAATAGACAAAAAAAAAAAAAAAAAAAAAAAAAAAAAAACAGAACAAAAATCTAGCCTTTCAGTCATAGACTGTCTTCAGGACTTGTGACAGAAAAACAAGTAAGTTACATATAGACAATGAGATATGAAGACATACGTAACAATGAGATATGAAGACATACGTAAAAGGACGAGTATGTGTTTAAAAGTGTGTGTGTGCATGCCTGCGCGCAAGCTCACGTGTCTGTGTGTATGCGTGCGCACACGCGTGTATGTGTGTTGGGGGAAAAGGAAAAAGAGAGGCAGATAGAGGGAAAAGCCAAACAGAACTAGAGATAGAGAAAAAGACAGAGTGGTGGAGGAGGAGTCTTATGCTTGGACGAGGACACTTAAGTGTACGTACTGAGATGCAACCTCTGCTCCAAGTTGTATGTTGGGGGGAACATATGTTGAGGAAACATATTGGACCCGTAACAAACGCTTTGTGGAAACACCTCAGAGCCACCATATTGTCTCATTCAACACCAAGGGGGGATTCATTTCAGTGCTGATTGCCATAGCCAAACCCATATTTCCATCACTGGTGTTGGGCAAAACCACTCCCTCAGCCACAGAAAAGAAAATTCATGGAGTCCAGGATCATCTCTAGACTTTGCACCACAATCCCTGGTGGACTCAACTCTCACATCTGACTTTTTTTTAGTTTTGAATCATTCCAGCTCTTTGCTCTCGCTTTCCTTTCCCCCGACCTCTCCTCCATCCCTTTCTCTCTACACCCCATCCCACCATATTTACATTCACACTCCATGTACATATTTAGCATATTGATAACATAACATGTAGAGCATATATATACACCCCACACACCATCTCCACCAACCACGTATGCACACGTGTAGACACACATGCCAACAATCTATATGGACTGAGTTTCCGCCCCCTCCTTCCACCCCACCCCCACACTCCCGTGTATTTTGTATATTTGGTGGTTTTTTTTTTGTTTTTTTTTCTTCTTCACACTCTCAAGCGCCCCCTTCCAAGTGAAGACTCTTCTACCTCTCTCTCTATTCTGTATCTCTAGTTCCGTGAGCCTTTTTCCCTCTGCTTGCTTTTCTTTTTCCTTTTCATCATTACACACACACATACATGCACGCGCGCACACACACACACACATCTTTAAACACATATTCATTCGTTTACATATATGTACGTCATTGTCTATAGGTATGTATGTATTTTTCTTTTTATGTCGCAAGTCCTGAAGATGGTCTGTGACAGAAACATTGTAGATTTTTGCTCTGGGTTTTTTTGTTTTTTTTTTCTATTTTAAAATCATCTAAGCATCCTCGAAGACATTTTGCATTCCATTCTCTAGAAACGGTCGGCTGTTGCTGCATTTGTTAAGGCATGGCGTCACTTGACAAAGTTGTTTGAATGGTGACAAGCTCTTCCATTTTCACAAGAGGTTGGTATTGTCCTGTCAAAGAGTCAGATTGAGAGGGGAAATGTCAACTCCTCTCCACATTTTACCGAACAAAACTGGAGGCCCACAAAGTTCAGCAAAAATGCCTTTTCCAGGCCAACAGGTCTATCCATCTTATGAATCTTATTAATTGTTTGTACAAGAAATGAATTGATCAGTCAGGATTTTTTGAAAGACGATTTTGTTTTTCAATGGTTGAAAGAAAAGGGTAGGTAAAGTGTTGTGTTGTTTTTGCATGAAAACGTTCTGTTGCCCAAGAAATCGATGATTGCTGTCCTGTTTTCTCAAACAGTCCTTTAGTGTGTTCAGTTGTAGTTTCCAACAGTATGTGCCGTCTGTTAGTTGGAGAGGTACCTTTTTCTCTCTGGATCAAGTTTTATTGCAGTCCTGCTGTCCCTGATCCCAATGATGGGGTACCTGGTTCTACTGTGAACCGTTGTCTGTATGTTGATGCCTCTCTCTCTGCCATTCATAAGATAACACTATGATGACCATGTTTTGTTGCGACTAGCCAAGCTAATCTCAGGTGATCTTTTCTTCTTCTTGACAGTGCCTCAAATATCACTACAGCAATTCACACCAAGTGCTTTGGTTGTTACGTTTCAGCATGCAATGACATCGAAAAAAAAAAAAAAAAAAAAAAAACATCAGTTTTATTTCCTAGAGTTGAATCGAGATTTAAGTAATAAACAGATTGGGATTTTTATTGAGAAAATAACATAGAGAGAAGTTGCCTTTGGTCAGTTCAGTGTTAGATCAGTTACTAGTTTTTGCATGTATGTATGGATTCCTTATACATGAATCTTGAGATACATAAATAGGAATATGGCATGATGGTATCTTAAAAAACTCGTTCAGATTGTGGCTAGGAAAGGGCTGAAGGCTTCAAGAGCTGCATTTTATCCCTGGAAGATGGGACAGAAAAAGGAGCATTCACACAGAAACAGACCAGTGATGAAGTCATGAAGTTAGTATATGATTCTGCTCGCTACTTGTCATCCATTGTTGATCATCATGTCTGGTTTTATTAGTCTTCTGTCTCTCTCGCTGTTGATGGTGCACGAGGCCTTTATTTATTTTTTTAAACTGAAAAATCCCCCTTTCTCCTCCTGACCGCTGGTAAACAACAGAAATGCTGCACACACTTACACAATGGTGGATACGTTTACATCATGAGGGATGAAAACTGGCAGTGCAAGGCGAATTCTCGATGAACACCTTTTTCTTCCAGGACTGCGATTCTAGGGGAGGGGAGGGGAGGTCTGGTGGTGCCCACAAGCTGACGTCGCTGCGCTGTCAGGGAGGGCAGGATGGGACCTTTTCCTCCCCACACTGCTCAAGTCATTGCAAGACTAAGGAGGGCTGTGTCATGACGGCAGTGTCAGGTGTGTGTGGGGGGTTTCTCTGATCCTCTCCCACACAGAGTGGATCCTCTCCCACACAGAGTGGGAGTGTCTGGTCTGTCCACTTCTCCCTCCCTTTCTCTTCTTGGAAAATCTTGTACAGTGTTGCATCGGACTTCAGTGTTCTGTTGATTCCTTTCCGGTGGCATTTATAAACACATCCAGTGCTCACAATTCTTTTATTTTTTTTTTTTTTCCTCCTTCTTAAACTTACACCATTTTCATTTTCTGTTCATTGTACACTGCACAAGAGTGTCGATCCCAAGTATGGTCGGGTCTTGTGGGCAGTAAGGGTTTTGTATTTGATTTTGTTTGTTTCAGTCATATTTTGAAAATTGTGATGGGACAGATTTTGTTTTCGTTTTATTAAGAAATTGATGCATATATATATATATATCTCTCTCTCTCTCTCCTCTCTCTCTCTCTCTCTCTCGATCATGTGGTACCTGTAGAAATACTGTATGTATAGACGATGGTGTATATAATTGGACAAGAAAAAAATGTGCTATTAGAAATATTGCGAGTGATGGGTATCTTCCACTGTGTAGGCCTGTCATGTTGTCTTTGGACTGTTAACATTGTGTCATGTGACCATTGCCTTCACAGTGAGTGTCTGTCCATGTGGATGTTTCTGCCACCTTTCTTTCCTTCAAAGACAGGCTTTGGATGGGAAGGCTTCACCAACCCACCCCACTCTTCCTTAAAATACAGGAAACACAGGTGTGCAAGCACCCCAGCTCAGTGTTCCAACACCACACCCATCCCCTGGTATGGCATCTGCCCCAGTCTGGATACAGAGGAGCAGAGTGTACCCAGTTCCTTCCTCTTCTCCCGTCCTCCCCCCCCCCCCCCCCCCCCCTCCAAGGCCTGTTTTGTTTTTGTGCACTGGGTTGAGTAAATGAGCTGTGCAAGCGTATCAGTTGGACATTGTTGGCCAAACCTGGTCCCTGCCCAGACCGATCTGGACATAGGCAGGCTGAAGAAGGTGGTTCCTTGGAGTTGCCGTGGTGGTCTTTCACAGTACAACCTGGTCAGGTCTTACAGAGGGTGTACAGTATAATCTTATCCTGTCACATGGGGGTAGTTTACTGTGTTAATGTGCAAATCAGGAGCTGGTGATCAGTCGGGAGGGAAATATGAAACATGGGGTTAACTTTCTAGAGCAAGAATGTAAACGAGGGTGATTTATTGGAAAGTAGATGTACAAAAGAGTCAGGTGTTCAGAATTACTGGTTGTAATTTGCTTCAATGGCATGTTTGTAGGCAAATGAAAATGGGAGTAGGAAAGTGCTGTCCCAGAGTTCTGATGCAAAATAAATATTCAGGAATATCTTACCAATTCTGGTAGTCGACTTCGGCACTGATGGCTTTGACAGGTGGTTTGTTGTTGTATCTGTTGGAAGACTGTCTCGGCAACAACCAGTGTTCAGTAGTGCCGGTTGGTCATGCAGGGACAGTTCCTGTTGGAGCCAAATGATGCTGAATTTGTGGAGAATGAGCAGAATGTGCGTGGTGTGACTGAGAATACATGTAAAAGGAAGGCAATACAAATTATTGTACAAACTGGTGTGTTCAGTTTCTTTTGTGTGTATACATTTATGTGTGTGTTATAGAGTGTATGCGCAAACACACACATTACATGTGTAGTGGGTAGGATGTATAGGAAAACAGGCACGCACACAACACAAGTTGAAAAGCAGGGACAGACTGACGGTTTTCAACCATTGTTAAAAAAAGGAAAAGATCAGCCGTTACGAGACATCATCTATCGTCATCCAAACATCCGCAATACAGTATGCACATGACTTTACGTACATTGCAGAAACAGGAACTCTATAAGAGATGGCCTGAGCACTCTATAATTCAAAATGCAGTGTGCTCTTAGCTTATGTAAATTTATTCTCTCTGCGTGTCTCTCAGTTTCTATGTAATGGGGAAGGGGGTTTTTTACATTTTGCTGCCTGGGTTCTCTCAGTGGGATAATACAGATTATCATTGTCGTTACATTCAGGGGGAGGGGGGGTACTGGGGGGGGGGGGGGGGGGGGGAGAGAATTGTTGTCTTTACAACAGAATAATCAAGACTGAGTAAATCTTCAATGAATGACACGTAATCGGTTAACAAGGCGGGCAACTCCTCTTAACGCCAAACTACAGCTGATTTTGGCACCCGTTTGCCCAGCTCATACAATGATGTGAGGCATCCCGATTAAAGACCTTTCCTCTCAAATAATTTGGTGGGATGGGCAGACAAGTTGCAGTCTCTGCCTCACCCTGGACTAATAGACAGCCCCCACATGGGGAACAGTACAGTTCTCCCCTGCTGGGAACAGTAGAGGAGGTGTAGATAGAGAATGGGGTAAGATGCGAGAAGAGAGCTAACTGGGAGAAAAAGTCTTGGAATTTCTCACTCTGTGAGGTTCTCCAGACGCAGCTGACGAACGCGAGGTTTTGCAAGGAAGTCGATTGAAGACGGATTGAGCGGAAGACAGTGGAGAGTAACGCCCCTTGGATAGAATACTTGGAAATGGTGTGAGAACCGAGGTGCTCAAAACACTGCTCAGATGAACGAGGTCAACACTGGGACCTGCACGGAAATATCAACTGTATGGCTGGTACGGAAGACTGAAGATGTCCATGTCCTAAGGTCGTTCACATCTAGACTGTCGTCAGGTTGTGATGGAAAGAGTCTTCGACACTGATCGGTTGGTGGTTGCAAGGATTGGGTGTTGGCTTGTTCACAAATTGAAAGGAGACATCGCAGACGATGGCATACTCATGATTTCATTTTTTTTTTTCCGCTTTGGGTACAGGTAGGACGACAATTAGAGCCATTACTTCTTGATTTGAAAATTGAACTTGAGCGAAGAGAAAACGTAACACCTGCGTAAAACGTTTGCTGTTAGACAAAGGAGTGGCCACAGATTTCAGGTGAAAGTGCAGTGGTGTAGACTTCCAAGGACAAACTACAAGCCTACACACACACACTCGCGCGCGTGCGCGCTCACTCCCATTAAGACATCCAGTGCAACGCAGAGTGCTTTGCAAGAGCCTGTCAACGCTTTCGCCATGTACAGAGCTGTGGGTCTTAGTGCTCTCTACTGCTGGGAGATTTGGACAACGTACCCCGACACATCCAACAACTCGAACAGTTCTATCAACGATGCTTGCGCAAGATCTGCAGCATCAAATGGCAAGACAGAGTGTCCACACACACACACACACATACGCACGCACACACACGCACACTCACTCGCACACTTGCACACACTCGCTCCTTGGACTTCCATCAAGATGGTCCCAACTGTCCTGCAAACACTATTCCACCAACGTTCGTAACTCGAGCCTGGTTTATAGTAGTAGTCAGCTAGGCAAACACAGACTAGCACAAACAGAATCATTGGTATTCTGTGCATGCTGTGTCCGTTTTTGTCCCACTTTTCCCATTGCTTGAACCGGTCGCAGGGTTGCTACCAGGAAACTAGCATTTAATTATGTTTATATTCCGAAAGGCCGCTCACTCCCATTAAGGCATCCGGTGCAACACAGATTGCTTTGCAAGAGCCTGTCAACGCTTTGGACTTGCAGTCAGTCTTAGTAAGACCGAGGCCATGTTCCAACCTTCACCATCCACAGCTGGCAGCGCTTCATCACCCCCTGTCGTCACCAACAACACAGAGATCAAAACTGGACAAGTTCTGGTAGTTAGGCAGCTCTGTAAGCAGCAACGGATCTCAGAGGTGCCGAAGTGGTGCTGCGCATCTCGAAGGCCAGCTCTGCCTTTAACAGACTCTCAAAGAGTCTGTGGCAAGACCATGGCATCAAATTTCGCGCAAAGGTCGCCGTACAGAGCTGTGGCTCTGAGTGCTCTCCTCTACTGCTGGGAGATCTGGACAACGTACCCCGACATATCCAACAACTCGGAACAGTTCTATCAACGATGCTTGCGCAAGATCTGCAGCATCAAATGGCAAGGCAGTGTGTCCAATCTACAGGTCCTGGAGAAGTGTGGTCTACCCACCATTGAGTGTGTTCTCGTCAAAAGCAAGCTCTGATGGACAGGACATGTTCGTATGGAGGACACCAGACTTCCAAAGATGCTGCTCTGTGAACAACTGAAAGAAGGACAACGTGACCAATGAATGCCTCTCAAGAGATACAAATACACCTTGAAGGCCAACCTCTGAAGCTGCAACATCGACACTGCTTCCACGGAAGATGTCGCCCATGACAGAACACGGTGGAAACAACGTGTACCCAGGACAAAGATATTCGAGCGCAACAGAGCAGCCGCCATCCAGGAGAAGAGGAATCGGAGAAAACGGGGCCCATCCTTGCAGGACTCCATTCCATGCAGTGTCTGTGGAAGACTTTGTACCTCAGGAGTTGGTCTTCATTCCCCCGTGAGGACCCACATCAGCAGATGACCTGTTTGCCTACTCATCCGTCTGACACGACGGGAGAATCCATCATTTCAAAGGGGGAAAAGGGAGTAAGGATTTCTTGGCCCAAGGTGGGTAAAAGCCAGAAAACGGTGAACTCGGAGAAAAAAATGCTGAGACAAAAAGAAATGAAGAAAAAAAAATTACTAACGGATTGGAATCCGGGGATACAGTTTACAGTGGACTCAGGTCGGGGATACAGTTTACATTGGACTCAGTTCGGGGATACGGTTTACAGTGGACTCAGTTCAGGGATACAGTTTATAGTGAACTCCAATTCGGGGATACAGTTTACAGTGGACTCAATTCGGGGATACAGATTACAGTGGACTCAGTTCGGGGATACAGTTTACAGTGGACTCAATTCGGGGATACAGTTTACAGTGGACTCAATTCGGGGATACAGTTTACAGTGGACTCAGTTCAGGGATACAGTTTATAGTGGACTCCAATTCGGGGATACAGTTTACAGTGGACTCAATTCGGGGATACAGTTTACAGTGGACTCAATTCGGGGATACAGTTTACAGTGGACTCAATTCGGGGATACAGTTTACAGTGGACCCAATTCGGGGATACAGTTTATAGTGCTCTCCCTCCCCTTTCCGTTCCTTCCACCGGCATCCCCACATAGCGATAAAACTGCCTACGAGTAAGTGGGCCAGTCACAGAAAGTAAGAAAAATAACGAGCACAGTGGTGTCCCTTCAAGTGGTGTCCCCTCCCGACCCCCACCTCCCCCACCCCCCCCACCCAAGGTCATACTTTTTGCCCGCGTTCCTATACAACAGAGGTTTGTGGTCTCTGGTAGTATCAGGCGATACACAAAACAAAAGTCTATTTGATGTCCAGAACAGACCATGCCTAAAATTGGATCGTATCCCGATTATACTAATTTGAGTATTTAGAGCACTCCTCTTCAAATGACCGTGACGCACTCACTAATCAATGAAATACGTGACACACTTTGAAAAAAAAAAAGAAGAAAAAACAAATAAACAAACAAAAAACTAGAAATCAACGAACTAGAAATCAACAAAGCGTGTCAATAAAACTACCATGCCAAAAAAAAAAAAAAAAAAGAGAAGAAAAATGTCGTACAAGCAAAATAGGACTGTAGGACAGACAGCGTCCGAGTGGTTAAACTATCTGCTCCTTGCCGCCAGATTAGAACTGGACAAGACGTGACATGCTATCAGTTGTAAACAGTACATGGTCAAAGTGTAAATGCCAACACGTGCAAGAAAACCCGTGACCAACAGCGGCTCACACAGCGACAAGGAGAGAATCAAAACTTCCAGGGGGCGGGGACACAATTAGACTAAAAGTCACCCCGTCCCACCCCCATCCGCAGGTTCCACACGGAATTTAAAAAAAATATAATTCAAAAAAAAATTATAATAAAAAAAAAAAACGATTTCTGTAACGATAAGAGCTAGGCTTTTAAGGAAATGAGCAGCATGGGAATACAACGTAATTTGAAAAAACTCCCCAAACTGGAATGAACTGGACCACTAGGTACCAAGTCTGCTCTAACTAAAGTGTAGACCAGCACGAGACAAATCTCGTTCCACTCTTCC
>JADBJO010001771.1:95000-112500 GCA_016801955.1 Conus betulinus | reverse complement strand
CACATCTGTGGACCTGCTGCTCAATTGCTGGGCTGTGGTGTTTTCCTCACTACCAGGCTTGCCCAGGGTAGATAGGGTCCCAGATTCTAGAACAAACAGAACCTCGTCTGTAGTTTAGTAGCTGAGAGTCTGGCTTGTCGAGTTCACACACTTGCCCGCTGGCTTTCAAAGCATGTGTGATATCTCAGCAAACAAAGGATTAGACCAGCATAAATATATCTGTCATAATTATCCCTCTCCACTTTTGTTCACATTTTGAGTGAAGTTTACAAAAGGGTTGGAGACAGTAATACAAGGCTAAACAGTTTCACTTAAACAACTCTCCAATGTTTCTTATGAATAAAATTGAGTAACTTCGAATACACTGAGCCCAAATACACATGTGGTGTAGACTTAGAGTCTTACACTAAAAATCATTCCAATCATCACCAGTATTCCTAAATCAACTTAACAGCTTTCACCAAGGACAGGTATACTACTTTTCTGATCAAAAATTTATCATTCGGTGATATATAACAGATAGAATTGCATACAGGCAAAAGTCAAATTGTACACAAAGAATGGTGGTCAGATTGTTAACAAAGAATCTTAACCAAGCATGGTTATAGCTTTAACCATGTGGTGGCAAACAAACTATTACAACAGAATACTCATTCATCGTTGTTTCTGTTAGAGTAAGTGGGAACTTTTCCCTTTTGTTATGGCGCTATCAGCTAAGAGAGAGAGAGAGAGAGAGAGAGAGAGAGAGAGGGGGGGGGGGGGGGGGGGGGGGGGGGGGACGTTGTGTTACAAAGTCATGTGAACATTTTTTTTCTGTTGTAAGAGAGGGGGGAGCAGAGAAGGGGCGGGGGAGAGCAGGGGTGGGTGGGGGTGGGGGTGGGTGGGGGGAGACGGGCGACGTAGTTACAAAGCGACGTAAACTTTTCTGTAACAAATGTCGCTAAAGCAGGGAGAGAAAGGTGTGTGTGTGTGTGTGTGTGTGTGTGTGTGTGTGTGTGTGAGAGAGAGAGAGAGAGAGAGAGACAGAGAGAGAGAGAGACAGAGATTTGAGAGGGGAGAGTTCGCATAGATTTGAAATCTGTACTGCCGTATGTGACACAAACGGAGAGAGAAAGGGAGGAAGGGGGGGGGGGGGGGGGGGGGGGGGGGGGGGGGGGGGGGGGGGGGGGCTGTGGCGTGTGTGTTTGTACAGTGAGTACACGAGTGTGGGTGAAGGAGTGGAAAGAGTGGTAATGAATAATCTCCTTGATAGCTTTTTGAATGAAAATAGTAATGAATACGCGCATAACATTGATAAATGGGAAATGTGTAAAGTTGAGATAACTTTTTATTGCAGCTAATTCGGAAAAGCATTATCATGCAAAAAAAAAAAAAAAAAAAAAAAAAAAAAAAACACGAGTCTATTATATGCTGAACCTACGAATGTCAGAACTAGATCAAGAACTCGTCAAAGATCCATCAAGCAAAGAGGATCGGGTCCAGCTCATGCGACTTAATTAAAGCAAAAATTAGATCAGACCAGTTACCCACAGCACAGGCAAGATCAACAATGAAATGGGTGGAAGATGATGAACGCAATACCAACAATTTGTGTAACTTAGAAAAGGCCACAGCTAAGGAAAAAAAAATTACTAAAAGATGAAAAGTACCAGGGGAAATAATAACCGCTCAGAAGATCATCATGAAAGAACAAGTCGACTACTACAAAACTGTGCATAATCAAAACACCGCAGCCGAAAAATACAAGAAGAAACTAATGTTTTTCTAAAGACCGAAGCTTTTCCACACTAAGACTAGGGAAGTTGCCGCCTCATGTGAAGGGTTGCTCACACTGGAAGAAACTGCCATGGCTTAAAGAAACTACAAAACGGCTCCATCGCTGGATGTGACGATATTACTATAGAATTCTTAAAAATTCTTTTTCGAGTAAGGTAGCAAAACTAGTCACCAAGTCTTTCATGGAGTCCTTTCATGCAGGTGAACTTTGTTACTTACAAGGACCATCTTACTACACAAGGAAAAGATCTGAAAAGAGACGAACTGTCAAACTGGAGACCTGTAACTCTCAACTAACTCTGAGTATGAAATCGCAGCAAATGTTTTAGTTGAAAGATCGAGTAAAATTATTCATAAATTAGTCAGTGAAGAGCAAGATGGCTATGTGAAAGGAAGAAATATAGCAACAATAATAAGTTCCATAGGTGATGCATTAATTAGCTAATCAAGAGTAGGAAAGCTGGGTATTTATTAGCTATTGACTATGCAAACGCTTTTGACTCGATATCAAAATCGTTCTTGTTACACGTGTTTAATGTTTTTGGTTTGCGCACCGACTTGCAAAGATGGGTTAGTGTCTTAAGCAGTGGTAGTTTTGGCTGTATTTTAGCCAAGGAGTATGGCCATCTGACCCGTTTCAAACGCCATGTGGTATGAGACACAAGTATACCCGGTTTAGCCTTCTGCCTTTATATTAGCAGTAGAATTGCTTGCTATCAACGTTAGGAATAGCCCTATCGAGGACATTAATGGTAGAACTACAACCTGAGTATAATCCGTTTATGTGACGGTCGAGGATTTCAGGTAAACTGCTTGATGGGCATGTGTATTGGATATTTAGAAAAGATTTAATTGAATTAGCACTGGCTGAGTCAAAATGCGTCGAACAGTTACTGATTGAATAAACATGTGTGCATTCAGAAATGATTTTCTGGTATTAAAGTAAAAAAAAAAAAAAAAAATGCTTCATCTTGCATTACTGACACATTTGTTGGAATACTACTTTGCATAATGTCTTAATGTTAGCAATCCATGAAAGATTGTGGTCTACCATTATGTCTAGAACACGGTTTTCTCTACGGACATTGTTTATAAAATCCGAAAGGAACAGTTCTATATTTCTCCTTCTTCGACGGGTTGTTATGAGCACGAACGGAGGTTTTACTGCAATTTAGTGACATGATTCACACTGCACAGCTGACTTCGGACTTTTGTAATGAAACACACATAGAATTAAGGTTATAGCTGTTTGTATGAATCTTGGCATCACAACAAAGTTCACAAGATTCCCCAATATGACGAGGGACACCGTTTACCGTTTACACAGATGGAAAATAGAGAGGTCCTGAACTGAGCCCTGGGGTACACCTTATCTGAATGGTAAAATATTTGATGTTGAAGAATTAAAAGCGACAAACTACTGACGACCGTCTAGGAATGATGAAACCAGTGGCAGCTCATTTGAAGCACACTTCCTGATACTCCCACAGCCTGAGAGAGAGAGAGAGAGAGAGAGAGAGAGAGAGAGAGAGAGAGAGAGAGAGAGAGACAGAGACACAGACAGAGAGAGAGAGAGAGAGAGAGAGAGTCCTTTTAATGATTACTACAGTTTTAGAAGCCCACATGAGATCTAAGAGCTATAGGCGAAAATAATGAACGGTATTCTCTTATTAGCACCTTCCACGTCACCGCTCAATTAAAAGGGCTCGAAAACCCCCACCAGTAAGACTACATCTGTGTAGGGGAGACTACATCAGCTCTCCGTTAGACACTCCACTGACGGAAAGAAATTTTTAGATTTCCCCGTTGAGATTAAGATCCTAGTTTAAGTAGAAAACACCCTGAACGTCCTGCAAATGCAAGCTGGCCAATGAGATGCTTCGGGGTTGATGTCTGACGGAAAGCAGCTCTCTTGCAAGGGGAAGTTATCGAATAGGGTCCATAAACTTCAGGATTATCATGACATTTCTGGAGAGAGAGAGAGAGAGAGAGAGAGAGAGAGAGAGAGAGAGAGAGAGAGAGATGAGAGAGAGACTTGACGCTTTGACACTTTGATATCTATTGTCATTACCAAAGAGGTGTTTTGACAAGGGGGGAGAGGTAACAGAACAATAACATTCCCTCTTCCTTTCCTGCAAACAAATAGTACACTTTCATTCCTAGTGTGCGTCAAATCCAAGGTTAACAAAAACAAATAAATTCGTAACATTTCGTTATGTCCTCACGGACAGGAGTAATGCAGTAAGGTTAAAAACAACAGCAAAAACAAAACCCTTAAGACTGACTCGACCATCCACTCAATCAAATGATGACATTGTATTTTACTTATCTCTTTCACATGCGATGAATGATAATATTCATTCTCTTATAATGTATTATCTGAAATTTCACTATCCTTCATCTAATTTTCAATGCTTCCGCGATGAATTTCGCAACTGATTTAATTGCAAGTTCATCATCTGATGATAACGCGACAACATCTTGTCTTTTCGCTATATCTAACTGTAAAAACGAACAATTGGTCCGCACTTCATTATAAGCAGTACAGTGGAACAGAAAGTGTTCTTCATCATCAGTAATATGTCTACATGCAGGACAAGGAGATTCTGTGGATGTTTCACATTCAAACCATCTTTGTTCGCATTAAAACCTAAAGTTCTCAACCTAAATCGTGCGTAATTTATTATGTGCCATTTTTCTGTTATGACATCGAGAAACTTTTCAGAATGAAACATATTCTCAAGTGAGAAAAACCGGCGATATTTTTCTTTACTTTCCATGAGAGAGAGAGAGAGAGAGAGAGAGAGAGAGAGAGAGAGAGAGAGAGAGAGAGAGAGAGCGGCGCACAGTGGGAGGGTGATACATAGCCACTGTCTCCACCTTAAAATAAAAGCGAAGTCTTCACATACATTGATATCAACGCTGCTTTGATACGTCGACGCCAGTTTCAATCATCGCCATCAAACTCAAGAGGGACGATGTCACAAACGAACATCAAAGATCGTCTGGAGTCTTTTCATCTCTGCAATCTTCTGTCTGTCGCTTCAGCTGCCTGTGCTCCTACACTCCCACCCCCACTCCCGCCATCATCCCCTGATCCTCACCACATCGCTTGCCCCCCTCCTTCTCCCCTTCTCCTGTGATTACCGTCGGGCGCTTATCGTATAAAAGCAGATTCTCCCTGCCAATGTTGGCGCATCCAACTCAACCAGTCGTTTGCTGCACTCACTGACGTCCACACGATGTGCCGTCTGCCTACGATCATCGTCGTAGTTGTCGCCCTTGGCTGGCTGTCCACGACCGATGCCTTCGATTCCTTCGCTGGAAGATTGTGAGTATGGTTGTCCATGTATTGTTCTCTGTGTGAAGTGACTTTTGTGCTCCATAAATGGCATCGCTATGTGCTTTATATCATTGATAACTGTCCGCACGGATAAAATGACGTCATTTTGATACAGGAACATTCAGACACTGTCAGAGATGGGCATCAACTGGATAGCCCCCTGTAGTGATTGATCCCCCCCCCATTACTCCCCCTGCTTGTCTATGGCGTGCGCGCATGTGTGTGTGTGTGTGTGTGTGTGTGTGTGCGCGCGCGCGCGCGCGCGCGCGTGTGTATGTATGTATGTATGTGTGTGTGTGTGTGTGTGTGTGTGTGTGTGTGTAGTCCTGAAGAAGCCCTTTTGGCGAAAACTTGAATTTGATAAAATTTGAACGTGTGGGAAAATCATTACCACCTTGTTTAATCTCACTTAGAAAAAAAGAAAGAAAGAAAACAGCCTCATCTGGTTTACCTTTCTTGCCGCAAAAAGTATTTTGGAGAAAATGGGCGTCATTAAAAGCGATAAATGTTCATTTTGTAAGACAGAGAAAAATTCAATGCAACAGTACTTATGGCATAGTAATTATATTCCTGGTGTCTGAAGTGAACTAGAGAAATGATAAAAACGAAAAAAAAAAAGAAAACTGACTGAGAATCAAGTTTATCATAGAACTGGTAGTGTTTGGTACTGATGAACAAATAACAACGGATGAAGCGCCTGACCAAATTATCCTACGTGCTAATTGGTAATGTGGGTTATATCTATACTGTCAAAAAAGAAAATAAAACGCATACTTTTACTATATTAACTGTGGGTGCCAAAGCACTGGTAGTATGTAACCAACCAGGGGAGAATGTTTCTTTACGTCTGTGCTTCACGTGTGCTCACGCCTTTAGCGCCTGTCGGATTGCACGTGCACAAAATGGCCACTTGGACAATTTTTCATTTTTTGATCCTGCTTTGCGCCTGAGTAAAGCAAATTTATGCACGTTTTGATGAATGAATGCTCAAAGGAAAGCAAGCAAACCAAACACACAGTGAGTCATTCTGAGTAAAACCAGTCCGTCAATACAAAGATGCTGCGACTCAGTCAGCAAGAACGTGAGAACGCACTGGGACGTTTGCAAGCTGGGCAAAGTCACCCTGAAGTCACCCGACACTTCAACGTGAGCCAGAGCACCCTCAGCAGGCTTCTGAGTCGTCATCGCATCAGCGGCTCCACGGCAGACCGACCACGCTCTGGAAGACCTTTGGCAACGACTCCGGCTGAAGAGCGCTACATCCGGGTCAGCCACCTGTGAAATCGCTTTTAGTCTCCCTCACCAACCGCCCAGCATGCTGCAGGGCTATGGGCTTGCAGACCTGTCAGAGGACCTGTCCACACACAGCGTCATCATGATCCGTAGAAAATTAAATGTCCAGTTGGATCTCCTCGTCAGTATTCAATTTTGCAGGGTAATGATTTCCTTTCGTACCCTCTCTCCCCAGCACTACCTTCTTGAAGCCATTCATTTGGCTTATAGCTACTCGCCGACGACGGTTGTGTCAGAACTGTACAAATCTTCGGCATTAAACACAGTTATTAGGAATGTGCGTCAACTAAACCGTTCTAACGGAAAGGAAACATGAAGGCAGTCCTGGCTTGGGGTTCATGTTGACACGATTGAGAAATCGTCTAGCAATATATGGGTAGTCAGCAAACATGCAAAACTGATGGAATCTTATCACGGCTATCGTTTCGGCATGCATCCAGACCCTAGCATTAATAGTTTTTTTGATTATGGCGGCCAATGTCCCATCCCTGTTTTGAATCAGCATGGCAGAAGAGTCTACTCGATACTTTGCTGTTACAAGATTAAGACCGAGAGAAGGCCAGGTCATCGCTCCCTGACTACTATTCATATTTGTGGCAGTCTAGTGATGGCAACTGACTGATGACTTGAATGCGTTTCAAGTTATCAAGTCATCAAGATGCAGTGCCGACCAACAATTTACTGAATAAAACCATACTTACAGAAATCTTTTTTTCTAATAGCATCGTTCCATTATGAAAAATTACTGATAATAAGAGAGCATAAAAACTTTAAAAACTTTTATTAGGAATACACACATTTTACTGACGTAAGGTTCGAGTATATGATGAATAAGTGCCACTACACCGGAAGACTTTTTTTTTTTTCAAATTATCCACCATGTGGGAAAGATGGGAGCTTAAAAGCTGGACAGTTGTTTTCCCGATCCCTGAACTGAGCGTTATACAAGGACGAGAGATAAACCCACAGAGTGTCGAGCCTGCCTTTCAAAGCACCGACAGGAGTACTGACCGTGCTGTCTGGCAGACTGTACCAGACAGCCATCACTTTTCGGAAGACAAAGGTTTAGTTCTCACGCCGAGTGTGCTTGGTCAACTTCTAAAAGTTGCCCCCCACCCCCCCACCCCCCCTTCGCCTGGTAGAGTCAAAACTTACATCTCTCAGCCAGGGAGGTCCTTATAAACGTCAATCATCTTAAATCTCTCAGCCAAGGGAGGTCCTTTTTAACGTCAACCATCTTAAATCTCTCAGCCAAGGGAGGTCCTTATAAACGTCAATCATCTTAAATCTCTCAGCCAAGGGAGGTCCTTTTTAACGCCAACCATCTTAAATCTCTCAGCCGAGGGAGGTCCTTATAAACGTCAATCATCTTAAATCTCTCAGCCAAGGAGGTCCCTTTTTAACGTCAACCATCTTAAATCTCTCAGCCGAGGGAGGGAGGTCCTTATAAACGTCAATCATCTTAAATCTCTCTCAGCCAAGGGAGCTCCTTATAAACGTCAATCATCTTAAGTCTCTCAGCCAAGGGAGCTCCTTATAAACGTCAATCATCTTAAATCTCTCAGCCAAGGGAGCTCCTTATAAACGTCAATCATCTTAAATCTCTCAGCCAAGGGAGCTCCTTATAAACGTCAATCATCTTAATCTCTCAGCCAAGGGAGCTCCTTATAAACGTCAATCATCTTAAATCTCTCAGCCGAGGGAGGTTCTTAAAATGTCAATTATCTTAAATCTCTCAGCCAAGGGAGGTCCTTACAAACGTCAATTTCGCATGGTCAGACTTCACTGTCCTCATTAAGCATGGTCAGACTTTACTGTCCTCATTAAGCATGGTCAGACTTCACTGTTCATTGTGCTCAGTCATGATTAAAGCCACCACCACCACCACCCCCCTGTCCCCCGCCCCTTTTCCCCCATTCTCTTTGCGTCAAACATTGCGACTGACCAACTTTGTGTATATTCCCTCGCCCTTTGTCGATCATTCTGGCCAATAACCGCCACCAAACTGTCTATGACTTCTGACAGGAAATGACTGACCAATAACTGCCACCAAACTGACCAGGTCTTCAGACAGGTTCTGGCCAATAACTGCCACCAAACTGACCATGACTTCTGACAGGAAATGACTGGCCAATAACCGCCACCAAACTGACCAGGACTTCAGACAGGTTCTGGCCAATAACCGCCACTAAACTGACCAGGACTTCAGACAGGTTCTGGCCGAAAACCGCCACTAAACTGACCAGGACTTCAGACAGGTTTTGGCCAATAACCACCACCAAACTGACCATGACTTCAGGCAGGAAATGACTGGCCAATAACCGCCACCAAACTGACCAGGACTTCAGACAGGTTCTGGCCAATAACCGCCACCAAACTGACCATGACTTCAGGCAGGAAATGACTGGCCAATAACCGCCACCAAACTGACCAGGACTTCAGACAGGTTCTGGCCAATAACCGCCACCAAACTGACCATGACTTCAGGCAGGAAATGACTGGCCAATAACCGCCACTTTTGACCAGGAAATCCCAGACCTATCATGAGGGAAGTGGGAAGGAAGGGGGAGGGGGAGGATGTCAGCGGAAACCTGTCAAAGGGCGGTTACCAAAACATCCTCTGTTACTGACCACACTGGTCGCATGGCCGACAGAGAGAATGACCAAATTAGGATGCTCGTCGTGAATGCCAGCGCTAAAAACCACCACCATAGGTGGTGAGGTATCCCCAACACCGTGACAGGGTTGTTGGTTTGAAACCCACTGTTTGTGTTGGCACACACACACACACAAACACACACACACACACACACACACACACACACACACACACACACACACACACACACACACACACACACACACACACACACAGAGAGAGCGAGAGAGAGAGAGAGAGAGAGAGAGAGAGAGAGAGAGAGAGAGAGAGAGAGAGAGAGAGAGCACGGTGGAGTATATGATCAGTGCAGTTTAATGAGAGTTGTTGTTGTTTTTTTTTTTTTTTCGCTTCTTGTACGTTTGCTGTATAAATATTTGTGTGCCCATAAAGAGAGGCCATAACTGAACCAACTTCGATATGATTTAATTAAACTGATTTCTCCGTTTATATATATATATATATATTTGATGTCCTCGCCCTCTAAGTTATGTTTTGAGATGGGCGTCGGCGCTGTTTTTAAGATGTTCTTAAACTGCTGACAGAGGTCCTGATGAAGGTTGTAAGACCGAAAATTTGACAAAAGGACTTATTAAAGAAAGGCACCAAAACGTCACCCCCCCCCCCCCCCCCCCCCCCCCCCCCCCCCCCCCCCTTCATGTGTTTTTATTTCTACCTTATATTTCACCCTTGCTAAACACGACGAGGAAAGGCTTTTTACGTGAGCGGGTTTTAAGGAGAAGTTTTTATTATTGCTTATCTTATATATATATATATATATATATATATATATATATATATATATTTGACTATAACCGATTCTACTTGATTTCTTTCGACGCGACTTGGATTTTGTGGGTTTCGGTATGCTTGGGCAAAATTTCATTGGCCATTGATTTGATTTTGAACCGGTTGGAATTCTTACTGTGAAGGGGGAAGGGGATAAATTGATTTTTAGTTGGACTTGGAATTTTGATGTGTGTGTGTGTGTGTGTGTGTGTGTGTGTGTGTGTGTGTGTGTTTCACAGTGGTTCGCAGAACTCCTACCTACCACCCCCACCACAAGATCAGCCGTTGGATCTCCTGGATAAGCTACAACAAGCTTGATGGTCTGAACCAATTTCTTTGATAGTATCACTGTCATTCTTCCTGCTTGTTGGATTTTTTCGCTGTATTTCTGTTGCTAATGTCTATGCCGTTACTTCCTCCACGGAGGCGAAGTTTTCACCCGGGTCCGTTTGTTTGTTTTCTTTCTTTCTTCGGTTGTGTATCAGCAAAATTGTGCAAGAACTGCTGGACCAAAAGACAGACTGGCAGGAAGATGGAATGCGATCCAGCTGACGAACTCACGAAATCTTGATGCGGCCACACACCACAATTAAGATTTTGCACTAAGTCACTTAAATATAAAAAAAAAAAAAAAAAAAAAGAGAGAAAGAAAGAAAAAAGTGGAAAAAAAAAACATGTAAGCGTTTTAAGGTGAAGGATAAATTTTAGTTCAAACTGGATATTAGATTAATGATAGGTCAAATGACTCCCCACCCCCCTCCCCCCTCCCTCCCATTATTTCATCTTGCTTTTAGGGATTTCTCCTTTTAGGGATTTCTCCTGATGAAATTCTTCATGACGTAGATATACAGGAGCTACCCCTTACCTGACGTCACATGTCAGGGCTTCGCACTCACGCGTGACCCTACCTTTGTGCCAGGTGCCCCCCGGCCAGTTTAACTTTAAATTCTGGCTCAAATTATTGTAGGTCTCAAAACCTTTATATGGATTACATAGCGCTGTAGAGGAAAGTCTTAACTGTGACGTGTGTGGTCACAGGTCACTGTCTTGATCTGTTCTTTCCCACCATGGAACGACAGCCGTGTTCCTCTGATTTCTTCAGAGTTCCTGCCTTTTTCTGTGCCAAGTCTTGCGTGTTGAACTGGGCAAAGTCCGCAACCGACACCCCCCCCTCCCCCTCCCTCCTCCCACCACCTTGTGTGTTCCCTTTGCCGTCCTCCCTCTCCCTTTCAGCGAACCGTTGGTATGCATGCTTGGTGCCTTAGGAGGTGGAAGATGAGCACAGCCCTGCAGCACGACATCAAGCAGGGTTTGTTGGATACTGCCATTCTCTCTCTCTCTCTCTCTCTCTCTCTCTCTCTCTCTCTCTCTCACTCACACACACACACACACACACACACACACACACACACACACACACACACACACGCTGCCATGTGTAGTATGTTTGCACCAGACTACAAATGCATGCTGAAGACAGCCAAGGAACAGCTGGACGCCTTGGAATCCGTGCTGGGGCAGCTGAAGAAGACCGTCCGCACGATCAAACTCCTCACCGTGCCTCGCCTCCACGACGTTGACCGCAAGCAGAAGGAGCTGATGAATGACATTGCATCGCACGTGAGTACACACACACACACACACACACACACACACACACACACACACTCTCTCTCTCTCTCTCTCTCTCTCTCTCTCTCTCCTCTCTCTCTCTCTCCCCCCTCTCTCTCTCCCTCACACACACACACATACACACACACACTCTCGCTCTCTCTGTCTCTCCCTCTCTCTCTCTCTCCTCTCTCTCTCTCTCTCTCTCTCAGACACACACACACACATACACACGCACTCTCTGTGTGTGCGTGTGTGTGTGTGTGTGTGTGTGTGCGCGATAAGCAGTCACAGCGAGCGGACACGTTTTTTTTCCGGTGCTCCCTTTCTATTCGTGCAAGTGTTGATGTGTCTGTGAACTGTTCTTTGAACTTCGCGTAGCGTCACATTCCGCAAGCTATGCCGTCGGCTTCCTCGGATTTCCGACATGTTTGTCGTGGCTTGTGCGGACTGTTTGGAGCTTTATGTCTCAAAGGGAAGCGTCGGTCAGGAAAATGATGATGCGAGTCATACAACTGAAGGACAAGCGAAGTGGTATATTGATTTTTTTTCCTTCATGAATGCTGTATATGTTTTCATATACTGTCTTGAAATTTGTTAATCAGTATGATTTCTTGTACACGCCTCTTCTGACGGGACTATGGCCTTTACAGGATATATTCGAGTTCGAGCTCGAGTTCTCTCTCTCTCTCTCTCTCTCTCTCTCTCTCTCTCTCTCTCTCTCTCTCTCTCTCTCTCTCTCTCTCAAACACACACACACCACACACACACACACACACACACACACACACACACACACACACACACACACACACACACACACACACACACACACACACACACACACGATGAAGAAAATAGTCGATGCTTATCTGTTGATAAGAAAAAAAAATATGTTGACGTTTTGTGAAGAGAGAGAGAGAGACAGACAGACAGACAGTCAACCAGCCAAATTGACAAAGAGAGAGAGAGAGAGAGAGAGAGAGGGGGGGGGGGGGGGGAGTCACACTGACACTGACATTTTATTGAATAAACATATGTTCATGTTCATTTCAAGGGGAGAGCAAGATAAACATACCATTCACACAATTCGGTGTCCCGCGCATATTGACATTCTAATTATCGTGGACTTGCGAATACTTACTATGTAAGTGTGACGCAATTTTCTCGATTTATACGAGAAAGTAAGCAGGAGCAGCAGTAGTGTGAAATGAAGATAGGTGACGCATGCTCATGACTCAAACTTCAGAGATCATGCACACTAACATCAAGTAGAATCTAGATCCAATATCATGATCAACATAAGGGAGGGGAGGTTAGTTGACGTTTAACGGGAGGGATTTGACACAACTGTTCCTGCTTACGTTCTCTTTTGAAGCGAGAGCATTGCACTTGCACAGCAATTATTCGCAAGTTCACGATAAGTTTAACCTCGAACTACGCAGGACAGTTGTGCCAAATGAAGCTTTTAGAGCCATAGTGCGCACGCTAGTATCATGAAATGAATGAATATATGCCATCACATGTACAGCTACTGTTTCTTCATGTAGCTGTACAGCAATGCCTGCCCTATGTTACCTGAAGGTGCCTTTTTGTAAAATCTGGTAAAAATGGATTCAGCAGACCATCCTGCTGCCTCCAGCCACTGCCGCTGATGTTGCTGCAGAACGCGTAGAGTGGGCACCAAACTGCTGTGTATCAACGCCTGCTCTGCCAAGCGCATCTTTCAGCCACTTGGCTAAAGCGTCACGCCTGACCTGTTTTATGTGGCATCTGATAAGTAATGAACAGTGACTGCACATTTCCTCGAATGTCTTGTGTTCGTTTCAGGTCATCTTTTAGCACTGTGACAACACACAGATTTCTGTTTGTTGGAAACGCTACCAATTCAATAGGTGCTAAATGTTTACCCCATCGGAATTGTTTTACAACATATCAACGTCACGTTTTGTTTCATAGCTTTTCGTATTTGTTCGTAATTGTCTGACATCTCTGACCCGACAGCGGAGCTGTTAGCATTACCAGCTTAAGAGTTAGCTCCTTCAGTGTTAGTTTTTCAAGAGGAACTAAAGTCTGCAAGATATTCGAAAACAATATTAACGTCCAACGTGACTGCATATCTGGGAAGGGCTGGTCTCAATTCAAACACACCTGTCATGAATTTCTCCACAAGTCTGTGTTCTCCAAAATTTTCACAGTCTTTGAAGTCAAAAGAATCCGGAGAGAGATGGCCTGGCTATACAAATAGAACCGTATCCTTGACCCGTTTGAAAAGAAATCCTAAAATGTTAATGCATTCACTCACAGATGGCGAACTGGGATTGAAACCCCATCTACATGCAAGGTTCCTACACTGTCTGACGTAAGTGGCGTAAGTCTTTGATGTTTCTTCCGCCACGAGGCACAGATACAGATAATGTTTGCACTTTGCTTCGAAATTACAGACTTTCTGAGTCGTTTCCTGAGACTTTACAAATGAAAAGTCTTAGAGTCTCTCGCATTCGATGCTAGTTCTGGGTTTTCTGGCATCAGAAGTAAGTTTTCCCGTGCCGACAACAGCACCGGATTTTGTAACAACTGTCGTCCTATGATGGGGGGGGGACCAGGGTTGTCCTATGATGGGGGGTACCTTGGCCAGTCCGGAACAACCATTGTATCAACAGTCGTCCTATGGGGGGGGGTACCAGGGTTGACTTGGCCAGTCCGGAACAACCATTGTATCAACAGTCGTCCTATGATGGGGGGGTACCAGGGTTGACTCGGCCAGTCCGGAACAACAATTGTATCAAACAGTCGTCCCTATGATGGGGGGTACCAGGGTTGACCAGGGTTGACAACTGGCCAGTCCGGAACAACAACCATTTATCAACAGTTACCTATGATGGGGTACCAGGGTTGACTTTATCAACAGTTACCAGATCCAGGGTTGACTTGGCCAGTCCAAACAACCACAACGCCTTTTGTCCCTGACTAATTCCTGCAGCATCTTTGGCATCACACTAAAAGGTGGGAAAGCATACAGCAGTATATTTTTCCATGAAATATCAAAATCATTCACTGCAACAGCAAATAGATCAGGTCTTTATGAAACATACTTGCTAAACTGTTTATTAATCCTAGATGAAAAGAGATCTATTTAGGCATTAAAGCCTAAATTCTAATGCTTCTTTTTAATGTATCAGAATTTAGTTGCTTGTCTGCTTCAAAATTATCCTTGCCTGGCATGTATGGCGCAGCAATCCAAATATTACGTCTCTGGCAAAAAAAGTCAGATATCTTTGACCATTGAATTACAAGCTAGAGAATGACTTGTGCCCATTTTGTTTACACATAAAATTGCGGTTGTGTTTTCTGACATGAACCTGATGTATTCCTTTCCAGATGCAAATGATTGCAAAGCAAAAAAAGACCTGCTTTTAATTCTAAAGCATCAACACTCAGTTTGGACTCTTCTGCTGTCCAGTGTCCTCCTGTTCTCACCAAGATCACAAGAACACCCCCAGCCTGTAAGCGGTGCATCAGAAAAAAAAACGACAATGTCTGGTTCATCTGGGGCAGTTATATCATCATTTCCAGAGTTCATAACATTGTTTTTCTACCCACACATTTCTTCTCCAGCCCTTCTCTGAAAACACCACCAGGGCGTCAAATTGTCCATGGTTTTCTTTCAATGCTTTTATTTTTCATCATCTTCAACGTGTCTATAATACAAAGCGCCAAACGTAATTCCTGGAAGACTAGCCACAGCAAGTCCAGTAAATTTTGCTAGTTCTCTCACTCTAGGCTTCCCAGTTCTAACAATTTGCATACTATTTGCAATATTTTTGTCTTTTCTCTCTCTGGTGTCAACGTCACTGTCATGGTCAATGAGTCGATTACAAAACCTAAATATGTGATTTTATGAGTTGGTTCAAAAACTGATTTTTCAAAGTGAATCACGGAACCTAATCTCTGAAAGAGATCCGACGAGATTAAGATGTTCTGAATACACTCGTGTTGTGAGTTTCCAATCAACAGTGAGTCATCAATGAAACTAGTCGACACAAAAGCTAGTCTATGTACGTAAGCCATAATTGGCTTCAGTAACTTTGTAAACATCTGGGGCAACAAGCTAGTGCGTTTGGGAATGCTGTGAATCTACACAATTTTCCTTTCCACATGAACGTTAAATATTTTGGGAACCCACATCCACAGGGACACTGTGATATGCGTCCTTTAAATCAAGGGAGGCAAACCCACAGTCCTTTGTTACTAGGCCTAAAGCGTTTTTTTTTTTTTTTTTTAAGGTTTCCATCTCAAAGTGATGATATTCTACATTCTTGTTGAGATTTTTCAGATGAGTGTCATCCTGAGCTTTTTTTTTCTTAGGCCTAACAAAAATATGCGAAATGTATTCCCCTTTTGTGTGACTAGATTCTGCAATTACCCCTTTATCAATGAGTCTTTATTTCTTCATCAATGGCGTTACTGTGGAAAACTGCATTTCTCTTGCTGGTTTATCTTGCACTGGTACCTCAGCAAACTCAACGTGTGCTCACTGCAAAAGCTTTATGATTTCTGTGTCTTCTGTTATTTCCTGCCACTGGTCCACGTGCCCCCTGATTGGTCCCGCTTTAAAGCTGCAAGCAGCGTTTTTCAATACCCTCTCTATGACCGCCAGCTGACTCACATAGTCACGCAGCAGGCACCGCGCGCAGCACAGGGGCGGTGCGTCGTTCCCCTGAACGCGGGGAATCCCTTGCTCTGGCCTAAAAATGGTTGGTTGAGGTGTTTCGGCGGTATGGGTGACACCTATTCCCTTGACCCTGGTCGGTTCTATTTTGGGAGTTCCTGAAGGCTTCTTCAGCCGTTTTGATTTTGTGTTTTTTTTTTCCCCTATGTCTTTCAACGAACAGTTTTATCAGAAGCTGCGTTTTCCCAGTGCAGAAGGACTGAATCTTTGGGCAGAGAGGATTGGAGTTGAAACCTATTCAGAATTGCGAGTTCCTGCTGCACGGAATCCAGTAATGCAATGATGTCTGCATTAGCATGTAGTGTGTCGTTCATCGCCCTGAATGACTTCTTCACCTTTCACATCACCAAGCCCCTTCCCTGCCACGCCTGTGGTGAACTTGTGCACCCTGCCAGACCGTGAAATGATGGTGACCCCTGCTTTGGACAGGATCACTTGCACATTGTACAGTCTGCTGTCCATTTTCCTGCCATGAGTGGTAGTCTATGTGTCTCTGATTTCATTATTTATTTGAGGGGCTCTAACGTCCTGACACTTCTCCGGGTTTTGATATTTTCCACACTTTTCCACCAAAACCCTTATCTGACAACCTGACAGTGATTTTCTCTCTTCTACTTCCAACTCTGTCCCTAAGTCATCAAGTACTCCTGTGTATTCGTTCTGGTAAACTGACACGGCGACTGTGAAGTCCATTCTACTCTCACAGCTGTGTTCTTCAGTACTATGTGAAATGGTTGTGGCTCCCTTCTTATCACATCACACTGTAGGTCCCTGACGCCAGCTTCACCATCACCCGTGGCATGGCTGCTGGGTGTGCTAGCATCTTCTAAACATGTGCTGGGGATGAAAGCGCAGCTGTCACTGTTCATAAAGTTTTCGTCCACCCCAGTTTGCTGTTCTCTTTCTTCCAGTTTAAGTAGCCTGGAGCTGATGTCTTTCATCATGGAAAAGCCATTTGACATAGAGGGTTCTGTACTGTTTATACCATCATTTTCTTTACCGCCCAAATCGTCTGCCATTTTGGACACTAAAAAAAGGGCGCCCCAAAACCTCCCTTCTTTTAATAAAGCAAAGAAATAAAAAGGTCAGGTCCTACCTCGTATTTCAACTTGGGAAAAAAAAAAAAACAAAAATAGTGTAAACACAAACCAACCACTGTAGTTTTCAACACACACAGAGAATGATAAATATCGATCCATTTTTGTAAACTATCCAGACCAACAAACAAAGCTCGTGTGAGCCCTGCAGAGCGCAATCCAAAAGTGTGTCTTGCGCATGCGTCACCTATCTTCATTTGGCA
>JADBJO010001771.1:67500-90000 GCA_016801955.1 Conus betulinus | reverse complement strand
TACAAGTCTGGCAGGACGACAGGGAAGTGAAGGGTCATGTGGATCGTGCTAGCATAGAAAAAAGAACCGGACACAAGATCTGCCTCAGAGTCAGGCACGGTGTGGGTCAGGGGCTAGAGTCAGGCACGGTGTGGGTCAGGGGCTAGAGTCAGGCATGGTGTGGGTCAGGGGCTAGAGTCAGGCACGGTATGGGTCAGGGGCTAGAGTCAGGCATGGTGTGGGTCAGGGGCTAGAGTCAGGCACGGTATGGGTCAAGGGCTGGACTGTGTGAAGATATGTGTTGGGTACTGGCTGATCTGATGAGAAAAGCCAGGTGCAGATCTGAGCGTAATAGCGTTCTGGACCCAAACTGCAGCCGTGAACCGGGACCTGTACATACTGCCGGAGATACGAAGCTGTGACTGGAAACACCGGAAGACTCTCCAGCTCCGAAATGCACGACCCTAACCCTCACCCAGACCAGACCCAAAACCCAGACCTAACCTAACTCTAACCCGAACCTTAGCCCTAACCCCCTCACCCAGACCAGACCCAAACCAGACCTAACCTAACTCTCTACCCGAACCTTAGCCCTAACCCTCACCCAGACCAGACCCAAACCCAGACCTAACCTAACTCTGACCCGAACCTTAACCCTAACCCTCGCCCAGACCAGGACTCCAAACCCAGACCTAACCTAACTCTAACCCGAACCTTAGCCCTAACCCTCGCCCAGACCAGGACTCCAAACCCAGACCTAACCTAACTCTGACCCGAACCTTAGCCCTAACCCTCGCCCAGACCAGATCCAAACCCAGACCTAACCTAACTCTAACCCGAACCTTAACCCTAACCCTCGCCCAGACCAGGACTCCAAACCCAGACCTAACCTAACTCTAACCCTAACCCGAACCCTAACCCTAACCCTAACCCTCATCCAGACCAGATCCAAACCCAGACCTAACCTAACTCTAACCCGAACCCTAACTTAATCTTGGATGTATAAATCACCGTAAGAACCTTCCCCCCTCAATATAATCAATGTATGCTTGCCCGCAGTGCGGGAGACGTAAGAGTTGTCTTCCCTTCCTCCAACAGTAAAGGAGTGAAAGCCACAGATCTGACGCTTTCTGTGTGGGTCAGGTCATCGATGAGGATAATGATAATGATGATGCATGGAGGTCCATTCTGGTCTGAGATTGAGTGACAGGGCTGTTCTCTACGCTTACTTTCCTAACGTTTTCAGGCGTCAGCCAGACCCAAACATGCCGTTATGTATATGCATGTCGTATACACGTGTCTTGTCCCTGTGCCCCCCCAATGGAATTCAACATGACTCTCAACACTTGTCTGTGCTGTTTGCACTGCAACATGTTGTGTGTGTGTGTGTGTGTGTGTGTGTGTGTGTGTGTGTGTGTGTGTGTGTGTGTGTGTGTGTGTGTGTGTGCGCGCGCGCGCGCGCGTGTGTGTGTGTCCAATGCAATGTTACGGTTTCGTATTCATGTTCGACTTTGTTTTAGAATCGCTTTGAGCTACGTCGCTCAGATCACGATGTTTGGTGAGTGGAGACTGTTCGATCGTCAACACATCGATCTCACAGACGCTTCCGGGTTCTACTCCTCCCTAGTTTTCATCCTAGACTCACTGTGGGTCTGTGTCATGTGGTGCCACGTTGTGTCATGTTGTGCCGTGTGTGTCACGTTGTGCCACGCTGTGCCATGTTGTGTCATGTCGTGCCATGTTGTGTCATGTTGTGCCATGTTGTTTCATGTTGTGTCATGTTGTGCCATGTTGCGTCATGCCGTGCCATGTTGTTTCATGTTGTGCCATGTTTTGTCATGTTGTGTCATGTTGTGTCATGCTGTGCCATGCTGTGCCATGCTGTGCCATGTTGTGTCATGTCCACCTGTTGTTCACGGGTAAGCAGGAGTGGCAAAAGAAGGCGAGTGGCACCAATCACCAGATTCACTTATGTCACAACGAATCGCTATGCCTTCCTCAGTTTCGCCACCCGTTAAGATAGACGGGGTGGTGTTGCACAGTTAAGATAGACTAGGTGGTGTTGCATCATGAAGATAGACTGGGTGGTGTTGCACCGTTAAGATAGACAGGGTGGTGTTGCACCGTTAAGATAGACTGGGTGGTGTTGCATCGTGAAGATAGACTGGGTGGTGTTGCACCGTTAAGATAGACTGGGTGGTGTTGCATCGTGAAGATGGACGGGGTGGTGTTGCATCGTTAAGATAGACTTGGTGGTGTGTTGCATCGTTAAGATAGACGGGGTGGTGTTTGCATCGTTAAGATAGATGGGGTGGTGTTGCATCGTGAAGATAGACTGGGTGGTGTTGCACCCGTTAAGACAGACGGGGTGGTGTTGCACCGTGAAGACAGACGGGGTGGTGTTGCACCGTGAAGATAGACGGGTGGTGTTGCATCGTGAAGATAGACGGGGTGGTGTTGCATCGTGAAGACAGACGGGGTGGTGTTGCATCGTAAAGATAGACGGGGTGGTGTTGCACACGTGAAGATAGACTGGGTGGTGTTGCACCGTGAAGACAGACGGGGTGGTGTGTTGCACCGTTAAGATAGACGGGGTGGTGTTGCACCGTTAAGATAGACAGGGGTGGTGTTGCACCGTGAAGGTAGACCGGGTGGTGTTTGCGCCGTTAAGATAGAGTGGGTAGGAAGAATCTCGAAGAAAATGACAGACGGTCACCGGCCTGATGCTCCTCAGCCTTTCGTTTGTCCCTGTCTGGTGTTACCCGCTTTTGTCCCTGTCTGGATACCCGCTTAAGTCCCTGTCTGGATACCCGAAGCTGTTTGTCCCTGTCTGGATACCCGCTTTTGTCCCCTGTCTGGATACCCGCTTTGTCCCTGTCTGGATACCCGCTGTTTGTCCCTGTCTGGATACCCGCTTTTGTCCCTGTCTGGATACCCGCTTTTGTCCCTGTCTGGATACCCGCTTTTGTCCCTGTCTGGATACCCGCTTTTGTCCCTGTCTGGATACCCGCTTTCGTCCCTGTCTGGATACCCGCTTTTGTCCCTGTCTGGATACCCGCTTTTGTCCTGTCTGGATACCCGGCTTGGACACTTGCGTGGAATGAGCCCGGTGACATCCAAGGTGCGTGCCGGTGGGGGGGGGGGGGGGGGGGGGGGGGGGGGGGGGAACGGTGGGCAGTCCCTGTCTGTGTGAGTCAGGATACTTGGATCGTTGGCGGCCTTCACTGCGCACGAAGACATCATGGAGTCTGCAACGCAGAGCGCAGCACTCTCTGCACCAGTCGACGGGAGTCCTGCAACAGAAGAGGCAGTCTACGCTGGCTGGTTTGAAAGATGACAATATTTTCATTTCCAGCCGCAGAGTACATCTCGTAGGAACGCGACTCAGAGAGAGAGAGAGAGAGAGAGAGAGAGAGAGAGAGAGAGAGAGAGAGAGAGGCGCAAGGCGTTTACACCACAGAATCACAAAAGAAAATAACACGTGTGTGTGTGTGTGTGTGTGTGTGTGTGTGTGTGTGTGTGTGTGTGTGTGTGTGTGTGTGTGTGTGTGTGTGTGTGTGTGTGTGTGTGTGGTGGTGGTGGTGGTGGTGGTGGTGGTGTGTGTGTGTGTGTGTGTGTGGTGTGGTGTGGTGTGTGTGTGTGTGTGTGTGTGTGTGTGTGGTGTGGTGGTGGTGGTGGTGGTGGTGGTGGTGGTGGTGTGTGTGTGTGTGTGTGTGTGTGTGTGTGTGTGTGTGTGCAGGTAATTGGCAATGAGTTTGGACTACTCAAGGATCAAATTGCCGACGTGTCGGGGACAGTGACCACCACACAAGCGTGCGAAGAACAAAAACATTGTAAGTTGTACGTCATTCAGGTTAATGATTTATTGTTGTTACCATTTTTAGTTCTTTACGTTTTTGATTTTTTTTTTTTAAATTGGGCTTGGAATGTGATTGTATGCAGATTCTCTGTGTGTGTGTGTGTGTGTGTGTGTGTGTGTGTGTGTGTGTGTGTGTGTGTGTGTGTGTGTGTGTGTGTGTGTGTGTGTGTGTGAGAGAGAGAGAGAGAGAGAGAGAGAGAGAGAGAGAGAGAGTGTGTGTGTGTGTGTGTGTGTGTTTGAGATGCGTGTGTGTGTGTGTGTGTGTGTGTGTGTGTGTGTGTGTGTGTGTGTGTGTGAGAGAGAGAGAGAGAGAGAGAGAGAGAGAGAGAGAGAGAGAGAGAGAGAGAGAGAGAGAGAGAAACGGCTACCACCATTATCACCATCTGCATCATCATCATCACCAGTGCTTTATTATCGTTGTCATCGTCGTCATCACCAACATCATCCGCTGCCGTATGTTGGGGTGTCAGGTTCCTGGCATTCAGCGATCTGCTGTCAATCATTCCATTACTACCATCATCAGCGATCTGCTGTCAATCATTTCCATTACTACCATCATCAGCGATCTGCTGTCAATCATTCCATTATTACCACCATCATCAGCGATCTGCTGTCAATCATTCCATTACTGCCATCATCATCAGCGATCTGCTGTCAATCATTCCATTACTGCCATCATCAGCGATCTGCTGTCAATCATTCCATTACTGCCATCATCAGCGATCTGCTGTCAATCATTACTGCCATTACTGCCATCATCAGCGATCTGCTGTCAATCATTCCATTACTGCCATCATCAGCGATCTGCTGCAATCACTCCATGCTGCATCATCAGCGATCTGCTGTCAATCATCCATTACTGCCATCATCAGCGATCTGCTGTCAATCATTCCATTACTGCCATCATCAGCGATCTGCTGTCAATCATTCCATTACTGCCATCATCAGCGATCTGCTGTCAATCATTCCATTACTGCCATCATCAGCGATCTGCTGTCAATCATTCCATTACTCCATCATCAGCGATCTGCGTGCCCACCACAGCCATTACTTTCGGTCGTTGTTGTTTCTTCTTCTTCAGGGGGTGTCTTGGGGCACCACAGCCATTACTTCGGTCTTCTTTCTTCTTCTTCTTCTTCTTCTTCTTTGTCGTCGTCGTCGTCGTCGTCGTCCTCCTCCTCCTCCTCTTCCACATCATCATCATTATCAGCAGCAGCAGCAGTGGTAGTAATAGTACGATCACTTCCACTGTCATCATCATCATCATCATCATCATCATCATCATCATCACAACAACAACAACAACAACAACAACAACAACAACAACAACAACAACAACAACAAGAGATGATGATCGATATCATCAGTAAGAATTAAGACAGCATGTCCACAGACATCGACGTCAGTTATGGTTTCTGTAGAAAACGAAGAAAGAAAAGAAAAAAAACAAACAAACAAACAAACAAAAAACACTACTACTACAACAATTACTGATGCAAAAAAAATCCGGTCAGCATCAGCACCACCACTTCTTCCTCCTCCTGCTCCTCCTGCTGCTGCTGCTCCTCCTCCTCCTCCTCCTTCTCCTATAAACATTACCGCTTGCATTCTTATCAAGCGTCATCATCACCGCCATCACCCCCCACCACCATCACCATCATCATCAACCACCCACCACCACCCAGACAACACATGACCCTAACTGTCAGCCCCCTCCCTACCGTCCCTCACACCGGCAGGCGAGACAGGCATAGTGGTTCTGGACAGCGATGACAGGCGAGGCGAGTACCTGTACCAGAACAGCTACTACCCGACCATTCCGCACGTGACCTACACCCTCTCCTCCTACAAGTTCCTGCTGGACACCCGCCCTACGCCCCCGCCCTCTTTCGGCAATTACCGCCCTGGGAGGAGCCCAATCAGATCGGGGTGTTCGTGGCGGCCATTCCCAGCCGCACAGGAGTCACCTTCGAGAAGTTCAACCTGGCCTTCGGCGACACGGCCAACCAGAAGGTGTCCGTGTCTTTCCTGGCTTGTACAGTGGGCGCCGCACGCAAAGCAAGCACTGAGGGGTACAGGCCGACCTCGCATTCCGTGTCAAACAGACGGCGCGCTGACGTGTCTTCCTGGCGAGCGCGTCAGTTTGGAAACCACGTTGTTGACGGATCGACCGTTTCTGTGGTGGTTTACATTTCCGGACGTGATCTGATCAGAGGCATGACGATTAGTTGGTTTGTTACTGACTCATTGTTGTGACTCTCTCTCTCTCTCTCTCTCTCTCTCTCTCTCTCTCTCTCTCTCTCTCTCTCTCTCTCTCTCATAGGCATTGGCAGGCATAGTGAACATGTTTATTAGATTCAGACAGACTTTCGTGAAGATAATACGAGTTCCGACTTGGCTTGTCCGTGCTAAAACTGGCAATATTCAGAGCTGAAAATTTTGCTGGTTTCTGTAATCTGACTGTGAATAGATGTCTTTGTATAATGGAAACTCTGAAATACGCTGAACAACAACAACAATAATGATAATGATGATAATAATAATGATAATAATGATTATATGATAATAATAGCAATAACAATAATAATAATAACAGCAACAAAAACAACGACAATGATAATAATGACAAAAATCTGTTGAGTATTGGAAATAATTTGAAAGTGTCGTTCGAAGTTTGCATAAATGATTTCTTGTCGATACATAACACAGAGGCATGTTGCGCTTCAGTTGTTGTTGCCTTCCATTCTGCTTAGTTTGGAAGGGGTTAAAGGAGAATTCAAAATATGCGTGAAATGGACAGGCATTGAAAAAGCCACGGCAAAAAATAAGAATGTAAAAGTGTATTCGGAAACAAAAAAAAAAAAGAACATGAATGTGGATAACAGAAAGCCTCTTGACAATTGTGACAGAATATAGTTATAGCTCCACTTTTACTTTCAGTTTCCTTGTGAATCACCATCGATTGATTAGTGAAAAAATGGGCCTGGCATCGTTGAGGGGTACCATTGTAATAATGATCACATTTTATTCCCCCCTCCCCCCCCCCCCCTCTCTCTCTCTCTCTCTCTCTCTCTCTCTTCTCTCTCCCGATCTTCCTTTAGCTCTCCTTCTTTCACGAATTTGTGACGCAGACGTTAGTAACTAAACAAACAACAGTTGAATAAAACATATTACTTCCTAGAGATATATCAGTGCTAAACAGCAGCTTCACAATGATCTTGTTCAGTAGAAGAAATTATTGCCATGTTCACATCAACAATGCGTTCAGTTCTGAATCTGCTGTAGGGGAAGTCCTTGTTGGAACAGAGTATAGGAGTTACTCCCCTTGTATTTCAAATCTTGCTCAACGATCGTACATCCGCCGTTTGACTCGGCTCCACAACACGGAGTCCGACTAATTCAGTGAGTCCATCCTGGGGCCCTAGATGCGGGTGGCTACACAACCGGTTGTAAAGCGGACGTCACACATGCACTGAGCGAGCGTTTTGTATGCATTAAATGTCTTTGTTAAGGAGTGGGAGAGAGGGAGGGTGGGTGGGTGGGTGGGGGATGAAGATGATTACTGATTTTACAAGCAACCGTATGACATAATGACTGCTGAATGAAATAACTTTAAAATCCTTTTTTTTTTTTTTTTAAAAAAAAAGAACTTTGCTCAGATCAGGAGTTGGGAAATAAAGAAGTTTGGTCTCGAAGGAGTGTTGCGTTTGGTCTTTGGCTTATAGTGAGTGAGTGAGTGAGAGTGAGTGTGTGTGTGTGTGTGTGTGTGTGTGTGTGTGTGTGTGTGTGTGTGTGTGTGTGTGTGTGTGTGAGAGAGAGAGAGAGAGAGAGAGAGAGAGAGAGAGAGAGAGAGAGAGAGAGAGAGAGAGAGAGGCGTTAAATCGGTGTAGAACTCCACGGAGCGAGCAGGCACCAGCTACACCACCACACTATTCCAACATAATTCTGAGCGGTCCCACCACCTATCGATAGAAGGGGAAAATCCGACTCGTCGCCAAGCCTGACGCACTTATCAATATCAATAGAAAAGCTAAGAGACGAAAAAAAACACAGGTGAAAAATCATACTGTCTGAATACTGTTTTCTGTTTAAAAATCTACGTAATCTTCGTTGCTCACAAAACCAATGCTTTTTTTTTTTTTTTTTTTTTTTTTTCTAAATTTTACATTTAGAACGGAAATCTTTTCATATTACGAATCGCCCTTTATTTCTTTCCCTCGAAGAACTATCAATAGTCTTGTCCAGTGATTGCAGCCATTATGTTCGCATTAATGCGTTTTCTATAGCCTGAACTGAATACTGCACTGCAATCATGAGAATTGGCGCGATACAGGCGCAATAAAACAAGAAGTCGGGCTTTAAACAACCAATGTTTGTTTGTTTGCCAGGTTGTTTGTTGTCACATATTGATAATGTGGTCAATTACTTGGTTCGTATATGCATTGGATGGTATTTTTTTGAGGCAGACATCCAGGTATATTCACTCACAGACGGAAAACCCTCTCAGGAGATACATATTTACTGCTTAAACGAACGAAAATATGGGAGATAAATCTGCACGAAAACCAACAGAACAATATCACTGCATTTACCTCCCTTTATCTTTTCCTCCCCCTCGTGGATCAGCTTCAATCGGACACGCGGCCATTTTCACACACACACACACACACACACACACACACACACAGAAAAAACAAAAAACAAAAACAAAAACCAGCGACCCTTCGGAGCCGCCAACCCAAAACCCATCTCCCCCACCCACTTCACCACACACACACACACACACACACACATATATATATATATACATATATATATACATATATACACATATACACATATATATATATATATATATATATATATATATATATATACATATATATATATATATATATATATATATATAAAAAGCGTGTATGTGTGCAAGTGCATTATATGAGTGTGTGTGTGAGCGCGTGTGTGCGTGTGCGTGCGTGTGTGCATGCGTGCGTGCGCGCGCCCGTGTGTTTATGTGTGATTGTGTGTGTGTGTGTGTGTGTGTGTGTGGTGTGAGAGAGAGAGAGAGAGAGAGAGAGAGAGAGAGAGAGAGAGAGAGAGAGAGAAAGTGTGTGTGTGTGTGTGTGTGTGTGTGTGTGTGCGTGCGCGCGCGGACACAAATACATGAAAGTTTGCCTATTAACGACCCAAACAATAATTATAAACTGATAAATCAATTACAACAAATGAATAATAACAGAACTCGATATAGCCTTTGCTATATCAATCATTTTGGGGCTGTAAAGTATTTCATGCAAAGCCCCTAATGAAGCAATATCTATCTTTAGAATATTATATAAAGATGTTAGAACTGGACATACAAAAGAATATATTGAATAGATAATGGGAGACCACAAGCCCAATCTACATCTTTGGAAAGTTTGGTTTTCCACATGTTTAAAAGCATTTTATAAATTATTATACTGGACAATGATCTTTGACATAATAACACTTTCGTTTTTGCAGAAAGTTTTTCATTGTTCATACAAATTTTTCTAATAGAGAATTGATTTCATGTTTATCCAAGTTTAATCTACTATCTGGATTTGTTTTCTAAGAGCACCCTCTTTTGCCAATACAAAAGTTCCTTTCGCCGTAACGGAATGTATCATAAATTTATATAAAAAAATTAAGTCTTTCCTTACATTTGCATCCCAGCTTCGTAAGCTACACAGAACAGATTTACAGTCAACACAGATTAAAATGCTGTAAATTGCCACATTAAGATCAGGTATCCAAGATAAGGCCATACGGATTGCATATAGTTCAGCAGTGAAAACTGAAAAGTTTTTTCCCAAACAAAATGATTTCTTTACTTTTAAATCGGGGAATTACAAATCCAGCTCCTGTATAAGATTTTAAAACTGAACCATCCGTGTAGATTTTAAGATGATGTGGATATGTGTTTACAAGATGTTCTTTTGCTTCTACTGATATCAAATGTGTGTGTGTGTGTGTGTGTGTGTGTGTGTGTGTGTGTGTGTGTTGTGTGTGTGTGTGAGTAGTTTTTAAGAGTAGTGTAAATCTATAACAAAATTTGGAGAAATATGCTCCCATTGAGGAACTGTGGGGATAGTTGGAGGTTTTGAAATGGATGTAATATCGGTGTCACATTTTCTAAATAAATCATCAGTATAATTTCGAATGGGCCGCAGGTAAGATATAGTCTGTGCCTTTTAGGAAAATCCGATTTGTATAAAAAAAAATATTTCATTTATTGCTGAATTTGATACAGAAAGACTTTGGTTGTTGCTAGTTTGCGTTGATCATCAAGTGACAAAATATTAGCTTCTTTATATGTTTTAAAAGTATTACAATGCGCTGGAACACCAGGGGCTACTTTAATAGCTTTACTTTCTATACTTTGTAACCGCTTAAGTAATGTTTTTGAGAAGCTGAAAAATATACTTCCTGTCCGTACGTCAATTTTGAACGAACCAGACTAATAGAAAGAGACGCACAAGAGTTTGGGTATCTTGACCCCACGATTGTGCACTGATTATTATTTTTTTTTTTTAGTAAAGATAGCCTTTGTCTGGCATTGTTTAGAAGATATTCAATATGGAATCTCCAGTTTAATTTAGGAGTGAAATGAACACCTACAAATTTAACATTATTGGAATATGAAGAGTTTTATTTTCTAGCACAAGTTGAGGCAAAACCTTTGGATTTTTACCATTGTTAAATAACAATAATCGTGTCTTTTCCCCCGATAGTTCTAGTCCATTTTCGTTCATGTATTCATTTAGTTTGTCAATTTCAATTTGATATAGTTTTTGTATTTATAATATGGTTCTCTTATTTGTCTGTTTTTTAATGTTCGTGTTCATCCATTGCAATATCATCGGCATATTGCACTACATGCGTATTTTTAGATAGTAGTATTTTAGGAAGATCGTGAATGAGAATTATAAATAGTGTGTGTGTGTGTGTGTGTGTGTGTGTGTGTGTGTGTGTGTGTGACACAAAAAAGTCGGGTACGGAGGAAGGGGGAAGGGTGGGGGGAGGAAAGGAGAGGGCAAGGGTGGGGGTGCAGGAGAGACAATATGACGTCACTGGAGAGCCTCATGTTTAGGGATAACAGAAGTGTCCCACAGAACCGTTCGTTGGGTGACGAAATGCTAGGAAGGACTCGTGTTGTCACTACAGTCATTGGGGGTGTGAGGGGCCTTTCTCATCTTCGGAAGGTAAGAACTGCTGCACACATGTTGAGCAGTTCTGACTTCAGATCTTCTGTGGGATGTTCTCTTACCAGGTCTTACAATCTTTTTGAAATTTCAAGTCGTTATAATAAAATTGTAAAGTTAAGTTTTTGTTGAGTTTAAGTACGGAAGCGTCACGTAGTTGCGTTGGGGGTCGGTTTAACGTCCCTAAAGTTAAGTTTGTTCAGTTTAGGTCAGGAGGCGTACCGGCGCTGCGTTGGGGTTGGTTTTACGTCTTGTCAGCGTAAAGCTCATTGGGGTACCTTGTCCAAGGCGTGCAGGCTTGTCCATATACGCTACACCGTATCTGTTAAGCCATGGGGTTATTGTAGGTGGGTTATCTTACTTTGGATTATATAAAGAAGTGAATGAATACCAAGCAAAGAGCAGGAACAGAGAGAGAGAGAGAGAGAGAGAGAGAGAGAGAGAGAGAAAACAGATCAGTGACACGCTCAGAGTGGTCCTAATGGACATTTATTTATCAAAATTATCCGAACATCTCAAACAATTGAAAAAAAAAAAGTGTGAAGACACAATCCAAGTGCCCAGTGTACATAACACACAGTTTCATATAGGTTGCCTGTGCAGCCTGCAAAAATGGATAAAAAGGAAAGAACAACCCCCAAATATCAACAGTCCCACTGTCTAGGATACCAAGCGATCACATCTTTTTTTCTCACACAAATCTGAAAAGAAAAAATAATCGTCAACTATACCAGAGGTCAACACACACGAGCTACGGCAACGTGTTTTAATCTTCATCTGTTTGGAAAACAAAATACAAAGCGTAAAAAAGGTTTTCCGTAAACCTTAAGAATCCATTCATAACTACTGAACAAGAATGTTATATATCAGAAAAAAGAGTTGGTCATAATTTCTGACCAAGACATCTCTCTCTCTCTCTCTCTCTCCATCTGGATCTCCTTTACCTGCATCGTGTGTATATATATATATATATATATTGAATTATAAACAAAAGCTTGTTCTTATGTCTTAGATTGTAGAAATAGGGGGGTGATAAGCCTTCATATCTGCAGTGGTAGATGATTCTGCCTAACTGACAGTATGTGCTTGAGTGGGTGAATGGGGAATAATAATGCTTCTCAAAATGGACCTTCAGCAAGCTTATATAGTCTCCGAAGCGGGAGACAATCTCCAATGGGGAGGAAGCTCACTAACATACAACTCTCCTGGTCAGATACCGGTATTTCGAAACCTGATTGTTTCTCCTCAGTGACCGCGGGAAGTGGTAATTTGACTCCTCTGCCTTTTCGGTTTTAAGAAGAATGCTATACCAGAAAAAGGCTGGTGTACAATACCGTAGTATGTTTGTTGAGTTTTCAAAAAACCAACCAAAGGTGCCACCTAAGAAGCAAAAGAAAATCATGAAAGAGCAAAACAAGCTACATTTTCTTGTGAAAAGTAGAAAATATAAAAAGATAACCTCTTAAGACACACAAGTGCTGAGGGCCAGTTCTTGGATAAATCCACAGGGGACTAAATATATATATATATATATATATATATATATATAATATATATAATATATACATATATATATATATATAAGAATAAAATACAAGAATAAAAACAACAGTCGGTTCATGTCTCAGACTTGTATTTTTAACAAATTTTCGCTGTTAACAGCTTCGTCAGGCCAAGGTACTGTACTGTACCTTGGCCTGACGAAGCTGTTAACAGCGAAAATTTGTTAAAAATACAAGTCTGAGACATGAACCGACTGTTGTTTTTATTCTTGTATTTTACCGTTTCTGGTTTCTACTTCAGTCAATTCTGCAGGGTGCGGAGCTCAGGACAACAAGACAGCATTATTTTTAATATATATATATATATATATATATATATATAGATAAAACAAAAAACAAGAGTGTTTTTAATCTTTAATGCTTGTTTTTATTCTTATAATTTCATTCTTGTATTTTATTCTTTTATTCATATATTATTCTTGTATTTTATTCATTTATTCTTGTGTTACCGTCTCTGGTTTTTTTACCTCAGTTTATTCCACAAGGTGCAGAGCTCACGACATCAACGGAGCATTATTTTTAACTATGTATATGCCCTCAGACTGTTCCATATCTTTTGATCTCCCTTGTATCCTTAAATGGATCCTCAAGCATAGGCTCAAAGATTGTCCCCTACATTTTATACTGTTTGCATAATGTTTTAGTTTTTCAGCAACTTTTTTCATCTCCACACTTTCGTTTTGTTTTATTCTACTACCTTTCGCTGGCTACTTTGGGGGGTGCTGTTGGATTCTTTCTCGAACCCTTGGCAGCCAGAACACCACAGAATTATGGACTGTGGTGTGTCTCTATTTGACGCCAAGAGCTCAAACGTAATCACCTGTGTCTCCCTGATGAGTCCGATCCAGCGGACGAAAGGCCTCGGAGCAGGTGATACATATAAATCTTCCTTCGGGAGCAGGCGATAAATATAGATCTTCCCTCGAAGGCCTCGGAGCAGGCGATACATATAAATCTTCCTTCGGGAGCAGGCGATAAATATAGATCTTCCTTCGGGAGAGATTGCGATGGTTTCCTTATGCAGCCAGTGAAGGGTTTTCGTATTTACTTCATTTTCAAGTATTATATTGTTTCTCAATTTCAAATCTTTGCCAAGTCATTACTACAATGATGGAAGAATTGTTAACCTGCACTTGTTTATATATATATTTATATACACACACATACACTACTTGTATACACACATAGCTGGTGTGACAGCTAACACACGCCAATAATCGTTTGAACCTCTATTGGAACGGACACCCAACCATTCTTCTAATCATAGTTTGAGGGTTAAGATCTGCCTATAATAGTTTGACAGATTATAAGTTCAGTGAAAACCGACAGTTCAGTTCAGCCCATAATCGCTCGACAACTATATATAAACTTAAGCTTAAAATGTAAGCCCGTAATTGTCTGACATAGGTCTACATACACGAAAACCTAATGTTTTGTCAATGTAGTTTGACAGCTGACGATCCACACATAATTGTTCGACGGATATACTAACATGAAAACCTTATGTTCCGCCCATAATCGTTTAAGTGCTAACGACCAGCCAATAATTTTGGGGCATGTACACACGTAAATGTAACCCTAACGTTCTCTTCATTAGGAGTTGCCGTCTATAAGCCTACTTGTATGAAAACCTCATGTTGTGTTCACGTTACTATTGACTGACAGCGATTCGTATGAAAACCTAACGTTTGATCATTAACATTTGACGGCTATGCTTAAATGAAAAGGTCAATTTTCTTCGTTGGTTTGATAGCTATCCTGAAAGGAAAACCTAACGGGCGGTTCATTATTGATCAATGGCCACACTCAAGTGACAATGCAACGTCCCATTCATTCTTTCAACAGCTATACTAAGCTAGAAAACCCAACGGTTTGTTCGGAATTCTTCGATGGCTATACGTACTGGAAAATCTAACATATCATTCATTATCATTTTTAGGTATATTTCTATTAAAAATATGCTTATTGGAAATACTAACGTTTCATTGATTACCTTTGACGGCTAACGGTTATTAGTCATTGTTTGAGACGATGTTTAAACGTTCATTTCACTTTGTTTAAAGTCTATACTTGTATTAAAAACATCTGTGAGAAATATCATGCTTACGTAATGGCCAAAATGATAGTTTTTGTTTCTCTAGAAACCTAAGATTATGGTCACGATTACTTGACGGCTATATTTACGTAACAACCTGGCACTCCTTACATTATCAGTCGACAAACATACTTCCATGCATAACTCAACGCATCGTTAACAACGATACCAAACAAAACAAAACAAAAAAAACAAAAACAAAAACAAACAACAAAAACCTCATTCTTTACGTTCTCGTTCGACAACACACTTTTGCGAAAACCTAGCGTGCCTTCTTCTTAACGATTGTCAAGGATACGGGAATAAGAAACATTTCGTTCCGAAAAATGGCTCAGCAGATAGACACAACCAAAACGACACTTTACTTTATGAAAAAAAAAAAAGAAAATGAAGTACGGACATTAGTTTCTAAAAAACAAAACAAAACAACGAGTTACCGGGATAAACACAGCAACAACAACAACAACCACCACAACAACAGTAGTGGAAGGACCTCAACAACAACTATAGGTACTACAAGTAGAAAATGTATCAAATATGTGGGAAGTCGTGCTTGAAATCATAAAAACATAACCAACACTGAAATCTGGAAAAGTTCGATCACTATTCTGACAACCAGAGATCAAGAACAACCAAAGTATTAAATTGAGAAGCATGCTAAGTAAGACTGAGACAGACATGCATTCTTACTGCACGGAAAAAAAAACACATAAATAGAAAAAAGAGAAAATATCAGCATCAGAACTCATGCCATGAATTGAGATGAAATCTGTCAGGATTTATATCAGTAAAGAACGACAATGAGATCGTTAAAAAATTACCAGTGTCCACATACATGCCCGATACAGTTTCATTTAAATCGTTATTAAGCATTTATATATATATATATATATATATATATATATATCTCGTAAAAACAAAATTAAAGTTACCATTGACAGAGGACTTTTAACTTTTATTTACAATTTACGTAACGTGCGTACAGGTGAGTTTAGCTGGCACATGGAAGAGGATGAAGATGGGGAGGGGGTTCCGTGGCAATCACAACTAAATGAAAATTCGCATTTAGCATTTTTTTTTAAAGTGAAAATCTCATTTAACGAGTAACGAGCCGCCCCCCCCCCCCCCCCCCCACAAAAACACACACACACACACACAAAACCCCAACCCATAACCGCATATAAAAAAAACACCAAATAACCCCTCCCCCCCCCCCTCCAACCAACACCATCACCAACAAACTAACGCTGTGTATACTTTACACGAGCATCACACCGAAACGGTGCCCATATTACCTCCTCCCCAAAATTCAGCATAAAGAAAAACAACGAACCGCTTAAACGATCTCTGTCAATCAAAATGAGGTCTGCACACAACCTCTTGCCATGCCTGAGAGCTATTCGTGGATCCTCAAGCGTAGGCTCAAAGATTGCCCCCCTACATTTTATACTATTTGCTTAATACCTGTAGTTTTTCAGCAGCAACTTTTTTTCTCCCCCACACTTTCGTTTGGTTTCTTTTGCTGCTCTTCGCTGGCTGCTTTGGGGGTGCTATTGGATTTCTTTTTTTGCACCCTTGGTGGTGAGAACACCACGGTATTATGGACTGTGGTGTGTCTCTGTTTGACGCCGGGAGGGTAGATGCAGCCAGCCGTGTCTCCCTAATGAGTTTCCGACCCAGCGGACGAAAGGCCTCGGAGCAGGCAATACAAATATATCTGCCCTTTGAAAGGGATTATGATGGTTCCCTTATGCGGCCAGTGAAGAGTTTTCATATTTTTTAATTTCATGTTCCCAGTTTTTACATCTTCAACCTCCTTCCCCCCCCCTGCCCCCCCCCCCCCCCCCCCCCCCACCTCTCCCTCCTTGGATTCAAAGTTTTGCCAAGTCATTACTATGAAGACAATTTAGTTGTTGGCCTGCGCTTGTTTTTCCCCCCACTATTAGATTGTTCGTCTTTGTATTTGTCTGACTTTATTCAAGTTTAAAGGCTGTGCCAGTCTTGAATAAAAGTTACTCTGTGTTAGGTTTCCTTATGGGAGCAAAGACTACCCCACTTGTTTATTGTTTACTGTTCCCTGCCTCATTTCATTTCCATATTCGTGAGCAAGTCTGTTGTTGTTGTTGTGAGAATCAAACAGGAACTGATTGAACTTGGAGTGCAAACTATCTCTTAGAAAGGCTTCAAGCGTACGCACTTTTAAAACAACAACAAAAATTGTTGTCACTGACAAAAAGAATGGTGTGTAAAAGTATGTGACAAATCCACACAGAATTCGCTTAAGAAGTGAAAAAAAAAACCATTTAATTCAATGAAAAGTGGTTAAAATAAAACAAAACAAAAAGCAAAAACAACAAACGAACAAACAACAACACACCCTAAAAACAACAACAACACACACACATACATACACACACACAGAAAGAATACTGTTCACGAAGTTAACACGCCCCCTGCCCCTCTCCCTCACCTACCCTCCTCGCTGAAAACGCTCAGCATACGAAAGGCTAGGAACAAAAAGAACCGAACCTGACATGGGTTTGATATGGAGGTGGTGGTGGTGGTGGTGGTGGTGTGTGTGTGTGTGTGTGTGTGTGTGTGTGTGTCTGCGCGCGCGCGCGTGTGTGTGTGTGTGTGTGTAATGGGGGAGATGGTGTGGGGGAGCAAATACAAGCATTATCAATAACTTATTCTGTGTGTGTGTGTGTGTGTGTGTGTGTGTGTGCGCCGTGTGTGTGTGTGTGTGTGTGTGTGTGTGTGGGGGTGTGTGTGTGTGAGAGAGAGAGAGAGAGAGAGAGAGAGAGAGAGAGAGAGAGAGAGAGAGAGAGGGTGTGGGGGTGGGTGGGGGTGGGGGGATTTATGTGTGTCTGCATATGTGCGTGTGTAATATTCATGCTCGACGTTTTGCTGATTTCATGAACTCGACGAACACGTCGCTAAGAATACACGCGCAATTCCTTCAGTGTCAATATTACAGGGGCGTGGGGGTTCTGAGACTTAAGTCTCCGTTCACTGAGAAGAAACAAGTTTCCGTTATGTTTTTAGAGGTGTATTTTAAGGGGTTGCGTGACTTTTTCTTGGTTTTGTTTTTGTTTTGTCGAATGACTTGTGTGAGTTGATTTCCAGGCAGCGACAGCCCTGATATGGCCCTTTGAGGTCGGCTGGGCTATAAGCAGCATTACCCACCTTATCTCTGTTTACCGGACGAAGGATGCTCACCAAACACACTTGCTGAACGGGAAAGGGGTGGCAAGATGGGGGTGGGTGGTGGGTGGGGACTGAATGTGGAGGGCAGGGAAAGGCGGGGAAGGGGTGGCAAGATGGGATGAGGGGCTGAATGTTGAGGGCGGGGACGGGCGGGGAAGGGGTGGCAAGGTGAGGGGGGGGGGGGGTGGGGGCTGAATGTAGAGGGCAGGAAAGGCAGGGAAGGGTGGCAAGGTGGGGTGGGGGGGGGGGGGGGGGGGGGAGGGGGGCTGAATGTGGAAGGCAGAGACAGGCGGGGAAGGGGTGGCAAGTGGGGGGGGGGGGGGGGGGGGAGGGCAGGGACAGGCGGGAGGGGTGGCAAAGTGGGGGGGGGGGGGGGGGGGAATGTGGAGGGCAGGGACAGGCGGGGAGGGGGTGGCAAAGGGGGGGGGGGGGGGGGGGGGGGGGGGGGGGGGGAAGGGGGGGGGGGGTGGGGGGGGGGGGGGGGGGGGCTGGTATGTGGAGGGCAGGGACAGGCGGGGAAGGGGTGGCAAAGGGGGGGGGGGGGGGGGGGGGGGGGGGGGGGGGCGGGCGGGATACAGACTTATCAAAGATTCCCGATATTTCGACTTTCTTCGGGTATTCTTCAGGGGACTTTATAACATATACGTGTAACCGAGACGTTTGTACTTTTTATGCATAATTGTGTTTTGTACTTTCTATACAACGAACCTGATCTCATGACTGATAAACGAACACAGTAAAGGGCGATCATTTTTTCCACAATGTCACAGCGCACAGTGTTTAGTTATTAACCGATAGTGAAGGAAAGGGCGCTATTTACTGTGGGCGTAGCGCCCAGTCTGTTAACCGATAGTGAAGAAGGAAAGGGCGCTATTTACTGTGGCGTAGCGCCAGTCTGTTAACCGATAGTGAAGAAAAGGGCGCTATTTACTGTGGCGTAGCGCCAGTCTGTTAACCGATAGTGAAAAAGGGCGCTATTTACTGTGGCGTAGCGCCAGACTGTTAACAGGTGGTGAAGAAAAGGGCGCTATTTACTGTGGCGTAGCGCCAGTCTGTTAACAGGTAGTGAAGAAAAGGGCGCTATTTACTGTGGCGTAGCGCCAGTCTGTTAACAGGTAGTGAAGAAAAGGGCGCTATTTACTGTGGCGTAGCGCCAGTCTGTTAACAGATAGTGAAGAAAAGGGCGCTATTTACTGTGGCGTAGCGCCAGTCTGTTAACCGATAGTGAAGAAAAGGGCGCTATTTACTGTGGCGTAGCGCCAGTCTGTTAACCGATAGTGAAGAAAAGGGCGCTATTTACTGTGGCGTAGCGCCAGTCTGTTAATAGGTAGTGAAGAAAAGGGCGCTATTTACTGTGGCGTAGCGCCAGCCTGTTAACCGATAGTGAAGAAAAGGGCGCTATTTACTGTGGCGTAGCGCCAGAGGGTTAACAGGTAGTGAAGAGAAGGGCGCTATTTACTGTGGCGTAGCGCCAGCCTGTTAACTGATAGTGAAGTAAAGGGTGGGTGCTGGGCTATAAGCAACATTACTTACCTTACTTTAGCAATCTATTAAATTTTGCAGTTCCAATTCAGACATTGTTTTAAGGGAAAGGTGTCATTTAATTATCATTCTGTTATGTAAAGGAACTGATTTAAGTTTTCAGAAGGACATACAGAGAGAGAGAGAGAGAGAGAGAGAGAGAGAGAGAAGAGAGAGAGAGAGAGAGAGAGAGAGAGAGAGATAGAGGTAGTTGACGTCTTTTGAAACATTGACGTAGGGCCTTGTGCTGGAACTACGTTTCTACAGAAGTGACGTGAAACTACTGAAGAAGGCATCACAGAGGAGCCGAAATTATTTACAGTAATTTATCTATAGCTTCCTTAAAGTAGTCGAGTTTTCTTTGTTGTTCTTAATTATATATATATATATATATATATATAAGTCAACTCACAAGTCGTCAAAAAAAAACAAAAAAAAAAAAAAAAACAAAACAAAACCAAACAAAACACACACAAAAACACCACCATTCACACATCTCTTTACAATACATCTTCTAAAAACGCACCAGACACTTCATTAAAAAAAATCTTTCTTCCGTAAAATCTTAGATCATATGAAAAATGTTCACCTCTTTCAGGAATTCAAAGATTGTTTCTTCTTTCAGTGATGGATACATCGACATTTTCCAACATGATTGTTTCTTCTTTCAGTGATGGATACATCGACATTTTCCAACAAGATTGTTTCTTCTTTCAGTGATGGATACATCGACATTTTTCCAACATGATTGTTTCTTCTTTCAGTGATGGATACATCGACATTTTCCAACATGATTGTTTCTTCTTTCAGTGATGGGATACATCGACATTTTTCCAACAAGATTGTTTCTTCTTTCAGTGATGGATACATCGACATTTTCCAGCATGATTGTTTTCTTCTTTCAGTGATGGATAGATCGACATTTTCCAACAAGATTGTTTCTTCTTTCAGTGATGGATACATCGACATTTTCCAGCATGATTGTTTCTCTTTCTTTCAGTGATGGATAGATCGACATTTTCCAACATGATTGTTTCTGGTTAAGTGATGGAATAACAAAAGCAGACCCGGCCCTCTTTATTTATTTATTTTTTTTTTTTTTTGTCAGTGAGTCATGTGTACACACCTTAAGATGGCAGCTATTTTTGTTTTCCATATGCGTCTTTGTCGGATGCAAAAACAGATCGGCTTTCTTCGCATCAAGATCGAAGTTCGCCCCGTGTCTTTCCCAGATGGGGGCTGTACAATACGTCTTCGCCAATGATTCAATACTCACACCAGCTTTCTTCAACAAACAAAAATTGCAGTATACAAATCAACCGTAGGGTACATCTTGTGCTCTCTTTGGGAAAGCAGACTCTGGCTTCGCAGATTTTTTAAAAATCACATTTTCCATTGTCAAACACTTCACAACATATCTTGCGAATGTGAGTTACTTATATTCTCTGAATGGTTAAACATCGATTTCTCTGTATATTCCAACACTAGAAGCATGCATTGAGACTCCAAGGTGTTATTTAAGGGCTTTACTCTCAACAGTTTGCAATGTTGTAACAAATGTTAGGGCGCACTAAAGAATGTCCCTTGAGCATACGATAACATTGAACAAATTAGTGATATTGTTTAGTGCTTTAACGTTTTTAAATAATGACACCAGTTGTGTGCGTATGTGTGTGTGTTTTTTTGAAAACACAGAGAGAGAGAGAGAGAGAGAGAGAGAGAGAGAGAGAGAGAGAGAGAGAGAGAGACGTAAACCAATAATTGTGATGATCGAACAGAATCACACCAGTTGTAAGAAAGAGAGAGAGAAAAAAGGAAAAGGATATACAATCGATTTAATTCTTTTGCCCCTGTCCACAGACTCTTACGGGGGAAAAAGAATCACATAAAAACAGAAAACGAATCAGATAAATGAGTTTTGGAATTGAAAAATAATAAACAAGAAGATGAATGACAGAAGGACATATAGATAAGAGAGAGAGAGAGAGAGAGAGAGAGAGAGAGAGAGAGAGAGAGAGAGAGAGAGAGAGAGAGACCCCGGACAAGCAAGACGCGACAAACAAACGTGAGATGCTGACGCCATACAATTGTTCCTCAGTTGTCGTGATAGTAAGCCAGTTAAGTACAGTCATTGCCACGGCAACGCTGGCATTTACTGAAGGTCACAACCGGGGCATGTGCCTGTTATTCCTTCAACTCCACGAAGAGCCAAAGAGTTATTCCCCCCCCAAAGGGAGATAAACGGCACTGAAAGAAATCCCCATCAACTCCGCCCACTTGGCCCATCAAAAGAGGGAGAAGCAGCGAGCACCCCGCCTCTCCACCACGTCTTGTCCATGTGTCCCCTACCCTTTGCGGCGCCTCATGGCTTTAAACGCGTGTGTCTCCTGGACGAAACGTGCAGTTTCATAGCCAAGTCGCCGTCACGGGGGCTCTTTCAAGGTTGTCACCACGCCAAGAAAAAAAGTAATACCCTAATGACAAAGAAACAAAAATATTGGAGCTATCTGCGAAACACCGACAGCAGTTTATAGCACATCTGAAACTATTGCATTCTTCCACATGCAGGGCCGCTCGCCATTCCATTTAATTATCATCTCCCACTTTATAAAATCTTATAGTGAAAAAAGTAGCGGCACGAACAGTGGTGCCGCTAATAGCGTAAAAGACCACAGAGACAAACAAGACACTGCAGAATGGTTAGCGTCCACTATGAACAATGTACACTATCGCTACCCCATGTTTAGATTACAACGGAAAGGCTGCTACGTTTTAACTGTGAACAATGTACACTATCACTACCTAATCTTTACATTCCAACGGAAAAGCTGCTACATCATTTTCCTGCTACGTTATAGCTTATGTCCAGAGGAAGAAGCATACTGTCTTTCGAAAACAAAGACAGAGGGGAGAGGCCCTGACAGCCAGCGCACAGCAGTAAAGAAGAAGGAAACCTCAAAGACAACGACAGAAGACAGGAAATTACCAGCACAGAACTGCCAGAACAAGAGGAAACAGTTGATAGCAAAAAGCCTCCCTAGGATTTCCATG
>JADBJO010001771.1:57500-62500 GCA_016801955.1 Conus betulinus | reverse complement strand
GGGGATGACCTCGTCGTCCAGCCGGATGGAGGTAATGGCCGCCGTGGCTGTCTCCATGTCGGCGCACTGATCTGCAACAGGCAACATGGATGGTTAGAAACATCATTCTCGACAGCTCTCTGAAATCTGAAATGCCCCCCCCCCCAACCCCCCACTCACCTTCTCCTCCTCCTCCACTTCCCACTCCCTGTCTCCCCAACTCCAACCCCGCTGCTGATTTCAAACGACCCGGAGTCGTCGCTTTCTGTGAGCCCATCAAGCCTCGCCGATTCTCATCGTGCGATCTGGTTGGACAGGTTTTTTTTTCATTTTTTTTTTTTTTTTAGCTGCTCTGGAAACAGACTTCGTTTCGAACATGCCGATAAAGGTGTCTTCCTTTCTTTCTGTTTTCGTTTTCTTAAACCTGCTTGGCGAGTTCAAGAATCGATTTGTGAGCGGTTAGGGGAGGGGCGAGACATGGGTTGCCAGCTGTAAAGCACAGGAATCGTGATCTTGATAATCCAGGGATCGTGCGTTTGAATCTCCCCAGGCCGTTCCCGTCCGGACTTTTTCAAATGGAGTTGAGACGAGTTTTGTCTACATTTCTTATAAAAAAAAAAAAAAAAAAAAGTTCTTTAACTGAGACAAGGAACACATGTTCTATAAGTGAACGCACGCATAACATCTTGCACAGTCGTAAAAATCCCGTCACCAACTTTCGGAAGAGGAGGCCAGTCTGGCTGTTGCTATGGATGACACATACACAAATTAGATTTCATCCTTACAAATTCTGAGGACTGACTGACCACCTGATGGACAGTGGGCTGAGGGACACAGGAAACAACTGATGGACAGTGGGCTGAGGGACACGGGAAACAACTGATGGACAGTGGGCTGAGGGACACAGGAAACAACTGATGGACAGTGGGCTGAGGGACACAGGAAACAACTGATGGACAGTGGGCTGAGGGACACAGGAAACAACTGATGGACAGTGGGCTGAGGGACACGGGAAACAAACTGATGGACAGTGGGCTGAGGGACACGGGAAAACAACTGATGGACAGTGGGCTGAGGGACACAGGAAAACAACTGATGGACAGTGGGCTGAGGGACACAGGAAACAACTGATGGACAGTGGGCTGAGGACACGGGAAACAACTGATGGACAGTGGGCTGAAGGACACGGGAAACAACTGATGGACAGTGGGCTGAGGGACACAGGAAACAACTGATGGACAGTGGGCTGAGTGACACAGGAAACAACTGATGGACAGTGGGCTGAGGGACACGGGAAACGAATGACCGGTGCTAGCAGGCAGCTCTTCAGGCTGCTGTGCTCAGGCAGACCGCCCGTGGTTTGAAAGGCAGCGTGGACTGTGGATCGCTTACAGTCTGGTCTTCACCGACGACAGTCACTGTAGAGGTACACTCAACACTCACACTGATCTCTCCGGTGTGCATGAAATAGGACAGACCTGCGAGGGAATGGCCACACTGAGGGAACCGGTGGACAAGAGGGGACGACAGGGTCAACCCTGCATCAAACTACTTTTTTTTTTCTCATCCTCCGTGCGTTTCAGAGGGTTTACTTCTATACCGCTCATTCCTCCAGGCACAACCACATCCGATTACCTCCTCTCGCAGCCCCTGCACCGTAATCCGCAAGGAGCGACCGACATCAGGTCGTCAGCAGGCAACCCATCAGAGCAGACTCTGCACTGCTACGGACTCACTTTGGTGGTGTGAGGTGATGCCTGTTCTGATCGGCGCCACATCTACCACGCCACCTACGGACGACGATTATTGCTTCGTGGCTGAAGCAGCTCGAGAGTGTGTTCCCCTCCCTCAGGAGTTTTGATGCTCATTCAGCGACGACCCCTCCCCAAACCTTTTCGATACACAAGACTGAAAAGTACTCGCTACGGAAATTACGGTTGAAACCGAAACTAAAGTCTTTACGAAGGCAGGGCACGAACAGCCACACAATTTCGTGACTTTCTTTAAAATGATGAGTCATGGGGATTGGGACGCTTAATAAAGATGCTACGGAGTTTCTGTTTGGCTAGAAATTCACATAACGGAGCTGTGCAACATGATTCCATTCACAAGATACCGCGACATATAACCAGGCCCGAGAGATAGCGAAACACTCGCAGTGTTGGTCAGGAAATTGAAGCAAACATCTCACAGACGTATCCATTAAGTGGATGAAAACTCGACCGCGCGCTTCCTCCCCCCTCAATCCCCATGGAGACTAAAGCACCCTCAGCTTCTACGGGCAGAGGCCAGGCAGGCCGATGCAACGACGATGAGATTAACATGCCATTAGCCACAGCCTTCCACGGCCACTGAGCGTGCCATTAACCACAGCCTTCCACGCCCTCTTAGCGTGCCATTAGCCACAGCCTTCCATGGCCACTTAGCGTGCCATTAGCCACAGTCTTCCACAGCCACTTAGCGTGCCATTAGCCACAGACTTGCATGGCCACTTAGCGTGCCATTAGTCACAGCTTTAGCGTGCCAATAGTCAGAGCCTTCCACGGCCACTTAGCGTGCGGTTAGCCACAACCTTAGCGTGTCGTTAGCCACAACCTTCCATGGCCACTTAGCGTGCCGTTAGCCACAGCCTTCCACGGCCACTTAGCGTGCCATTAGCCACAGCCTTCCACGGCCACTTAGCGTGCCATCAGCCAGAGCCTTCCACGGCCACTTAGCGTGCCATCAGCCAGAGCCTTAGCGTGCCATTAGCCACAGCCTTAGCATGCCATTAGCCACAGCCTTAGCGTGCCATTAGCTACAGCCTTCCACTGTCACTTAGCGTGCCATTAGCCACAGCCTTCCACGGCCACTTAGCGTGCCATTAGCCACAGCCTTAGCGTGTCGTTAGCCACAACCTTCCACGACCACTTTGCGTGCTACTAGCCACAGCCTTCCACGGCCACTTAGCGTGCCATTAGCCACAGCCTTAGCGTGCCATTAGCCACAGCCTTAGCATGCCATTAGCCACAGCCTTAGCGTGCCATTAGCTACAGTCTTCCACGGTCACTTTGCGTGCCATTAGCCACAGCCTTCCACGGCCACTTAGCGTGCCATTAGCCACAGCCTTCCACGGCCACTTAGCGTGCCATTAGCCACAGCCTTAGCGTGCCATTAGCCACAGCCTTCCACGGCCACTTAGCGTGCCATTAGCCACAGCCTTCCACGGCCACTTAGCGTGCCATTAGCCACAGCCTTCCACGGCCACTTAGCGTGCCATTAGCCACAGCCTTAGCGTGCCATTAGCCACAGCCTTCCACGGCCACTTAGCGTGCCATTAGCCACAGCCTTAGCGTGCCATTAACCACAGCCTTCCACGCCCTCTTAGCGTGCCATTAGCCACAGCCTTCCATGGCCACTTAGCGTGCCATTAGCCACAGCCTTCCACGGCCACTTAGCGTGCCATTAGCCACAGCCTTCCACGACCACTTTGCGTGCTACTAGCCACAGCCTTCCACGACCATAGCGTGCCATTAGCCACAGCCTTAGCGTGCCATTAGCCACAGCCTTAGCATGCCATTAGCCACAGCCTTAGCGTGCCATTAGCTACAGCCTTCCACGGTCACTTTGCGTGCCATTAGCCACAGCCTTAGCGTGCCATTAGCCACAGCCTTAGCGCGCCATTAGCCACAGCCTTCCACGGACACTTAGCGTGCCATTAGCCAGACCCTTAGCGTGCCATTAGCCAGACCCTTACCCTTAGCGTGCCATTAACCAGTCTTCCACGGCCACTTAGCGTGCCATTAGACACAGCCTTCCACGGCCGCTTAGCGTGCCATTAGCCACAGCCTTAGCGTGCCATTAGCCAGACCCTTTAGCGTGCCATTAGCCACAGCCTTCCACGGCCACTTAGCGTGCCATTAGCCACAGCCTTAGCGTGCCGTTAGCCAGACCCTTAGCGTGCCATTAGCCACAGCCTTCCACGGCCATTTTGCGTGCTACTAGCCACAGCCTTCCACGACCACTTAGCGTGCCATTAGCCACACAACCTTAGCGTGCCATTAGCCACACCTTCCACGGCCACACTTAACGTGCCATTAGCCACAGCTTCACGGCCACGTTGGGTGTCGTGGGACCAGCCACCAACCTGGGCCAACAACTCCTGCAAGAAGAGCATGAAGCTAGTTTAACACACTACAGCTGTGGCAAGGAAACAAAGAGTATGCAGGTCATGTGTATGCCTGAGGAAGCAGTAGTGGACAGGCCATCTATGACCGGTGACAACGGAGTGAGCGCGCCGTTCAAGTGAACAAACATTATTAACCCTTTGTTAATCATTGTACGCCATATGATGAACACACACAAAACAACCTACCAACCACCAACCAACCAACCAACCAAACGAACAACCCTATTACTTCCGTTTGGGACCACATTCAGTCTCCACTTTCATGGCTGGATACTATGTTGCAATAGTGTGTGTGTGCGTGTGTGTGTGTGTGTGTGTGTGTGTGTGTGTGTGTGTGTGTGTGTGTGTGTGTGTGTGTGTGTGTGTGTGTGAGAGAGAGAGAGAGAGAGAGAGAGAGAGAGAGAGAGAGAGAGAGAGAGAGAGAGAGAGAGAGAGTCGACCAACAACAGACAGGACAGTAAATTGGTCTGAAGAGGCATGGGCCCTGCCATTTTCAGCTGTAGTTTAAGCCACAGATCCCGTCCCGATCTCAGCAGTTGAGAAATGAAGCGTGCAACGTTTTCTCAGCCGGCACGTTGGGCAGGCAAAATGACAGACACACTAACAGGCACACTGACAGGCAGGACGCCCACTGTTGAGGCCAGAGTGCAGAAAGCTTGCCAAGTACAACAAACACACGTCAAGGAATACAAAAGAATTGACAAAGAGAACTACGGGCTTGGATGATGTATTTAGCCATTTTGGGCGTTAGCGATTAGTCTTTTAATCACTGAACACACCCCACACACACACACACACACACACACACACACACACACAACACATTCACACACACACACACACTTACTAAATT
>JADBJO010001771.1:32500-52500 GCA_016801955.1 Conus betulinus | reverse complement strand
GCGGGCAGGGTTCACAGCCGGGGGTAGGAATGCCAACTGACAAGAGGACTAAGGAATAGCCTGAAAGGCGGGGCAGGGTTCACAGCCGGGGGTAGGAATGCCAACTGACAAGAGGACTAAGGAATAGCCTGAAAGGCGGGCAGGGTTCACAGCCGGGGGTAGGAATACCAACTGACAAGAGGACTGAGGAATAGCCTGAAAGGCGGGCAGGGTTCACAGCCGGGGGTAGGAATGCCAACTGAAAAAAAGGACTGGATGCTGAGGACAGCACTGGAAGATGTGACGGAAACACAAAAGATGAGGCTGTGTGTGTGTGTGTGTGTGTGTGTGTGTGTGTGTGTGTGTGTGTGTGTGTGTGTGTGTGTGAGTGAGTGAGTAGTGATATGAGAGAGAGAGAGAGAGAGAGAGAGAGAGAGAGAGAGAGAGAGAGGGAGGGAGAGAGAACACTCGCGTACGTGTGCACAAAACTAGACGCACTCGGTGAAGGACCACTGGCTTCATAAACCACGGGTCGGAAAGCAGGAGCTACCCCTCCCAATACGGTTCAATTTTGCCGTCACAAACTCTGAAAGAAAACAAAAAACCAGTTAACAGTCTTGTCCCTTGAACGCATGATGCAATCTGAAACAACATACACACATCTTAAACGTGGTCGTGACTCATCGGTGAATTCCGCAATACCCCCCCCCCCCTTCCTCTCCTCACCCAGCCTGTCTTCTTCCCCACGCACCCCCCCCCCCCCACCCCCGTCCGCCCCCCCCCCCCCCCCAACTCCAAAGCAAATAACAAAATTATGTTTAGAGTCCAACGTAAATTGTGTCTTTATGTGGCTGTTCGTTTTTAAACGGAAAAAAAAATATCACATCCGAAAGAAAATTTAATGAGCATGTCTGCGTTAAATGGGTATTTAATCCAAAAAATTATTTCATCTGAAGAGAAAATTAACAAACATGTTTGCGTACAGCGCGGCGTATAAATATAAAAGACATCTACAACAATCCAAAGAATTTGGTAATGGCTTTAAGACAACAACACGTCACAACATTCAAAACACACTTGACATTCTTCCAAATAAACATGGACATCGTAAAGATTTAATCCAACGCCCACAGCGCAAGAAAATCCACACGATATTTCATTTTTCAGGGGTCCCAAATGACATGGCAACGGCCAGTTGCTTTGTTTTCTCTGTTGGAATTTAATTCATTCGCTTGTTTCTGATTTTGTTTTTATCTATTTAACAATCATTTTCGTGTGTATGTGCATTTGTCCTTTGTGGTTATTGCCATGTATGTAGACGTCTGTGATTGGACAAAGAAAACGCACAAAATGCTCATTAAGGGACTGAAACTGTTATCATTTTATCATCATAATTATCAGTAGTAAAAGAAGTGGTGGTAGTAGTGGTAGGTACTAGTGTCAGCAATCACAGTAGTAGCATGGTGATCATGTTGATAATGACGATGACGATCATTATGATTATGTTTCGTTGTGGTTTATGATTGTCAAATTACCTTACGTAAGCGTTTTGTAGTCTTATTTGTAATTTGTCGTTTTTAAAAAAAAAAAAAAAAATATATTTATTTAACAAACAACAAAGAAAAGAAAAAACCTATGACATGTTTCAGGCCTGTCTAGCGGAAGCAACGACAGCACTGTGAATGACAGGTCCGCCAAACAACTTGACCGGTCCACTGAAACAGCAGCGCGCAACCGGCATGCTCCGACCATGAACTTGCCAACAAGGCAGACAACATGGACACACACGAACATCGGCAAAATGCACCCTGTTACCATTCAGACCATACCGCCGGCTTTTGCTTTTCGCTTTTGTTGTATTTTCTACATCGTTTTTGTTTGTTTGTTTGTTTGTTGTCTGTGGTGTTGAAGGCCTAAGGTCGACACGTATTGCGTTTGTTCTTGCCGCAGTATTCGATCGGTTCGTCTGGCGGGGCTATAGCTTATTTTCCGTCGATTGTGTCTGTTTACTAACCTCATCAGTCCTCCTCTCCTACACTCCCGCCTCCCCCTAAAGCCCAGCTAAGACTGACTGCTTTCTGGGTACGATGGTCGGACCCACCAAAGGTCGTATGTATGCAAGACGCGGTCGTCCCAACCCAACGGTCAATATCAATATCATGTGCAGGCCCAAATGGAACGACAGCGGATTAAAAATTTTAGACACCAAATAATTCTCTCGGGTACTTCAGAACAAGTTTTACAACAAAACAAAACTAACAGGATTTGGCTTACGCTGTCTCCAAAACGCCATAGCCAACACACACACACACACACACACACACACACACACACACACACACACACACACACAGAGAGAGAGAGAGAGAGAGAGAGAGAGAGAGAGAGAGAGAGAGAGAGAGAGAGAGAGAGAGATAGAAGAACGAAGCTGTACACTCGTGCATCAGTTGATGAGAAAACTTTGAAATAACTTCCTTTTAAGGTCACTTTGTCTGCTTTGCGTGCCTCTGGACTGCCTGTGTTTCAGGTGAATGGGTACTGCACATAGCATAAGCCTGGAAGGAAAAACGTTGCCTTCGGTATCAGTTATCTACTGTCTACTCCCTCCCCCTCGCCTACCCCACCAGCCTCACTCCAGACTTCTTTTCCTTGCGTTGGGCCAACTTACTTGATTCCGGTGTCATTTCCCACGTCGGTTCAATATTGCAACAATGTTCCACTGTGGATAGGTTTTTTTTTCATGATGACAGTTGACAAATTCTTTTTTTTTGACAATGTTTTTATACATATAATTTCAACATTTAACAAATGAGAAAATAAGGAAAAACGTAACTTAACTCTGAAAATTTTCATGGAAAAATTCAGAACAAATCAACATAAACAAATCGAAGACACGTATACACTCGAAAGTAGAATATTAATAGCCGCCAGCTATTACTGAAAACAACAACACATCATTACATATTGATGGCATCTTATCTACAGTATCAAGAAGTAATGCAGAATGAATACGCAGACGCTATGGCCACTACTCTTCACTGGCTTGGAGGTTTTTGTTGTTGATATTTTAAGAAGTATATAATTAGCTTCGTTTTCCTTTTCCTTAATTTTCAATGAATTCTTTACATTGGTGCCAGTCAGTGTTAAACTTACCCGTGTGAAAGCCAACATAAGCGACGTACTTCTCTGTTTCATAAACTGTGGACTGGGTTATGATCAGGGATAAAGCCAAGCTTTTCTAGCTGACAGCCGAAGGGGGGATGCTTTTTCTGCATTTTTTTGTCATGTCCGTTATTTATCACGTGTGACGAAGACAGAGAGTGGTCGGAAGTTCACTTTTCTATTTTGCGCTGTGCATTAAAGCAGTGTTCCACTGCACGCCGTGCATGCGTTTATTGTTTTGTGGCGGCTTATAATATTCAACCGCAACAGAACAGAGAAAACCGTCCCCCCAATGGCGAGACTCAGAGAAACGCATACAAAATAAAACATAATTCTAAAAAGCAGCTTTGGTGCAGTGGCTAGCTCAGCGGATTTTGGGTTGGGAGATTGTGAGTTCGCGTCCCTTCTAAAGCATGTATTTATGGATTCTAGCCAGAGCTGATTGAGCGAAGGACTCAGCTCTTAAGACTGGGACCACGCAGCCGGGTGCCATCCACTTTAATGGACGCGTCTTTCAGAGTGTTGCTCGGATCTTCTGATCAATGCGGACGTGCCCGTATTGCTCAGGGCTTCTTACTTACTGCCTGGATGAAGTGTGAAAGCAAGCAGACAATACAGCCTTGTCACGCCGTCTGACGTCAGAATGGAACCCCGCAGCATCCTCATCCTTATCGACAGTCATTAACAAAAATCTGCTGATGCAAAGTTTGCTCCATACACTTTCGTCGACAGCAAGAGACATTTATTTCTTGAAAAGGACGAAGAATTGCCGAGCCCACCAGTCAGCTTGATGTTAAAAGAAAGCTTTTCTCTAAGTTCCACAGAAGGCTTTTCTCTAAGTTCCACACAAGGCTTTTTTCTCTACCATACACAGGGTCTTGTTTTGTTCCATTTAAACCCTTCCCCACCCCCCCCCCTCTTCTCGGGTACACTTCTCTCTGGGCCCATCCGTTTTAAAATTCAAAGAGTTGCGGTGAAGTCAGCCCTATTCATCTCCGTTCCAGCAGCACCGGCCTTGAATGGAAGGACCTTACCGTTTCTGAAGGAGAGTGATTTCACAATCCTCTCCATCTCTCAATTCCGCCCTTTCTCAAGGCGTGATTTCACAATCCTCTCCATCTCTCAATTCCGCCCTTTCTCAAGGCGTGATTTCACAATCCTCTCTATCTGTCAATTCCGCCCTTCTAAAGGAGTGATTTCATAATCCTCTCTATCTCTCAATTCCGATGGTGGTAGTTTCCGAAAGCCACCTCTTTACCTGAGCCCAGAGTCTGTTCTCTCCCTTGACGAAGCCATTCTGTCTCTGTCCGTCTTTTCTTCTCCGTCACTCTTTTTTTTCCGTTCAGACACCAGGAGGAGGGGAAGGGAAGGAGGAGCAGTTGAGGGTGGGGGTGGGGGTGCGGGGGGGTTTTCGGGGGAGAACGGAGCCCTCCAAGGTGATAAATTATACATGCGTTCAGACTGGACAGCGCGCCCACGCCATCGACCCGTGATTTCGCTCCGAATGGCGCGTGTCCCTCGTCTCCCTGCCGACCTCCGGATGTGCCTTTGTCCTGTGGCTTGGCACGTGCAACAAAAGGTGCAGGGATGGTACTGAGCCACGGAACACTGGGCGACGACAGAACCCGATGCTGGCAGATCAATAACCGAAGCTGTGTGACACCCCCCCCCCCCCCCCCTCCCTCCTCGCCAGCCAGACTGGTATCACCACCACTTCCACCACTTCTTGGCGGCTTTTCAAGACACTTTATCACGGTATCCTTTTATTCCCTTTTCAGCAGCAAAGAATTAAAAAGAAAAGAAAAAAACGATTTCAACTGAGACAGTGTGCCAGAGATACGGCCTGTAGAAGAAGACATCCTCTCCATTCGTCCCCCAACACACACACACACACACACACACACACACACACACACACACACACACGCACGCACGCACGCACGCACACACACACACACACACACACACACACACACACACGTACACACACACACACACGTACACACACCCACACCCACACCACCCACACACACACACACACACACACTTTGCACACATTCGCACACACACACACACACACACACACACACACACACACACACACACACACACACACACACACACACGATGCGCACACACACACGTTTAAGGAACTCGAATGTCAAGTGTTCAGATCTCCTAAAAGACAGTTCACATGGGACACGTTCTAAACTCTCGCTGTCCACCTGGCACTATTTGGGTAACTCAATCAGTTTAGGAAAGCTATACACGCTGAATCTCATACACGTTCAATGTACTGTCATTAGGATTTCGGATTTTCCAGGTTTTTTTTCTAACCTTTTAATAATACAACCATATAGCAGTTTGTGTTTTCCAAAAAATCAAACGTAGAAACTTGTCCCACGACGAAAATGTACGAAATTGTGTCTTTCACCTTACAAACTGTAAATTTAGTCTTATCCAGGATATGACAAGAAGACATTATCTGTGTTTTCTTTAAAACGCAAAGAAGAGATTATAAAGTCAGAATCTACTCACATCTCTAACACACGATGATCTCTTATAGCTGAAATCTCGGCCCCCTGGTAGGATGATCTCGAATAGCGCTTCTCGGCCCCTGGTAGGACGATCGCCAACAGGTCGAATGCGCTTTTTCATGGAACTAATCGCACGCACGAGCCTTAGAGAGAGAGAGAGAGAGAGAGAGAGAGAGAGAGAGAGAGAGAGAGAGAGAGAGAGAGAGAGAGAGAGAGAGAGGAGAGTGAACAGAATTTTCAAAGGTTGTTCCATCAATCAGCTAAACGTGTGACTGATCATTCATTTGCAGCCTTCACAGAATAAGATGCAGATATAATCGACATCAGTATTCTTTGCCGCCCATCTGTACCCAACCCCGGCCCCCCGGTCCCCCTCCAGCTCCCTACTTTCATCTCACCCCCACTCCATTCCGAAAGGCCAGACCCTGAGAACGGAACGGATCAGAACGGTTGCCTCGAATTATTCCACGCTGCCCAAGTCATTGGCGCGAACTTCAGAGATGTTCTGAAGGGGAACGATCCACGACATTATTGTCGCCATGATCGGGATGATGGGTAGCGAGGTTATGCGTATGCCGGATCAGAACAGGCATGGTACAACAGCAACTCGGGTCACTTGTACCGTCATACACCCATTTCTCACACGTTCAACCCTGTGTTGAGGTACGAACGGAATAAAAGTCCCTGATAATAACTTAAAATCTAGTCACAATAACAAAAAAAAAAAAAAAACAAAAAAAAAAACAAAAACAAAACAAAAAAAAAACCCACCCAACACAGCATCTATACACAAAAATACAAAATCAAATTAAATCAAATCAGGGGTCAGGTTGGGTAAGGCCCTCATACTCTTGTGCTAAGGTCTGGGGTTCGAGTCCCACCCCAGAAAGCCAGGTTGGAGGAGATCTTGTCAGTTACGGTTTGCGCAGACGCTAATCATCTTCTACCCTCTCCAACGACACGTTGAACTTCAGCGCAAGTTCATCCCCATTCCGTCTTTCAAAGAACAGCAAGTCATCTTGCGCCGGCGGGATAGATGACGAGACAATAAAACATGCACTGTTTTAGATATCATCCCCGAGCATGGAATGTGGCTGCCTTAATGACAGGATTACAAACGGTCACATAAGCAAACATCTCGCCAATGGGGAACCTTGGAGCTCTAAGTGAAGAGAAGAATGAAAACGAAAATCATATCAACAGGAGTGGGACTTGCAAAGACTGTCTTTTTTTTTTTTTCTTGTGTCAAGTTAGTTTGTTTTTTTAAGCGGTTTTTTTTTCCCCACACCTGGTGGCTTAGTTGTAGACATTTTGTTCAGCTTAGAGCGCACCAGTAGGTCTTTGAGGTTTTTGTCTCGTTTGAAAGTGATTACTACCTTGACTCACACATTACCTCCCTTCTGACAGCCTCGTTTTCATTCAACGCTTCTCTTGCGCTGAAGAGATTGAAGATAAGTGATTGCTCGTTCATTTTCCTTGTAATAATTGTTTTGTATCTTGTTTGAAGAAGACCTAAGAGGTCGAAACGCGTCGTGTTTTCTCTTGTGACTCGTTTACCCACGGTTTTTTTTTTTTTGGCGGTTCGCTAACATTTATTTAAGATTTGTTAAAAACAAACAAACAAACAAAAAACAAAAAAAAACAGACAAACAAACGTTCACACCCGTCATTTGCATTTTTATCTCATTGTGTGCGTTGAATCACACGTGGGTGGATAAAGCTTGCCGCTCTAATTCATGATGAGTATATCCCTCATGCTCAAACTCGCTCGTTTCACTCTTGTTTCTGTTTTATCCTTCTCTGCTTTAGTCGTTTTTTTTTCAGGCCTACCCCCATCCCCTCCCTTTCTCTTCCCGCTTCTTATCCCACTTCTTTCTGCCCTCCATTATCCAGCCAAGGAACATACTATGCAAAGTTTGGAGGTCGTTTGAAATCAGAGAGAGAGGAGAGAGAGAGAGAGAGAGAGAGAGAGAGAGAGAGAGAGAGAGAGAGAGAGAGAGAGAGAGAGGTTTGTTGTTGTGTTTACTGAGGGAAAGGAATAAGCACAGATCAGTGGCTTTTTTCATCCAGCCCTCAAACACGGAAAGGTATCTGAATGAATATATGAGAAAACATTGCATAGAACGGCATAGGAACACATAAGCACGAGAAGGAATGAGAGAGAGAGATACGGACACAGATACAGTGAACGTTGAACGACAGTCCTCAGCCCCACCCTACACCTCTCTCTCCATTCTCTCAGCTGCCTACCCCCTCCCATCATTCCCGCTCCAACCGCCATTGTCGTCATTGTGTCTCTGAGAAACTGCAGTGGCCAGGGTCTCTCTCTCTCTCTCTCTCTCTCTCTCTCTCTCTCTGCGCGCGCGCGCGCGCGTGTGTGTGTGTTGTGTGTGTGTGTGTGTGCGCGCGCGCGTGTCTGCGTGCTTGCATGCGTGTGCGCGTGAGTGTGCATGTATGTATGCGTGTGTGCATTCGTGTGTGCGCGCGCGTGCGTGCGTGCGTGTTCAAGGAGGAAAGCTGTGGGAGTGGGGTTTAGAGTGGGAAGGAAGGAAGGGGGGGGGGGGGGGGGGGCGGTGAAGGAAGGGAGCGAGGGAAGAAGGAAGGAGGGTGCGGGGGAGACAACGGACCGCGGGAGGATCGATAGGAAAGCGGCGGCCGTTAACAAGCCTCACAGGACGGTCGGCCCGTGTTCGAACCCATCGACATTCGACATGAAAATGGTCACCACAACAACAATGGCCGATTCACTCTCATACACACACTACACACACACACTACACACACACACACACACCGAAAAAAAACCATGGTACGCGTGTGCATTTCATCACACAGAGAAGAACCATGGGATAAAATCTCAACATGCACACTCACGTAACTGAACATATGTGGAACACACACACACACACACAAAAAAAAAGCGATATATGAATTCCTAACAGCACACATGCATTGAAACATGCACACAGAACACGCTCCAAACGCCGCGATGACTTACAGTTCATATTTATCTCGCATACAACAAAATTATGCACAGACATCCTGTGTTCACAGTCTTACAGTTCCCAGCGTAAACGAATCAAAACGCATCCTGTGCCAAGTTCTTTTTTTCTGTCACTGCTCCTACGGGGTTGTCGGGGGCTGGTTGAATAGTCACCCCACTCACGGGAAGATCTGTGCTAGCCATTTCTACTTTCCGCCCTCTCTATAACCGTTCTTTTTTCTTCTTCTTCTTCTTTCTATGGGTTGTCTATCTTTTCTTCTTTTTCATTCACCTGTCCTTCTGGGCCATGCTTCTGATTCTGGAGAAAGACTTTTACACCTTTTGACCCAGCCACAATTCATAAGAAGCCATTCGTGTTGCGCCCGCGTTCGTGCGGGTGGGCAAGGAGTGATCTCAAAAAGGACTATTTTTCATATTACACACCAGCATCCATCTAATCAAGCCCCTTTCTTGCAAACCCATCGAGGCCACAACTCTAGACATGCGCGCATTCCCCACAAACGTTACACAAGCCACTTTTTTTTTTTTGGGGGGGTCATTTGATGGTTAGAGTTTTCTTAATTTGGCCGCTTTTTTTTTTGTCTTTTATTTTTTTTTTCCTACTATATCATGACACTTATTTTGTTTATGTATTTTTTTGTTTCCTTATTTTTACAATTTTTTTTTCTTCTTGTTTTTTTTCTTTCTACCCGTAACTTTTTTATTTGTTTTTATTTTATTTTTTTTGTGTTTTTCGTCTTTGTTTTTTTTTTTTTTTGCCTTCTTTGTATTTTTTTTTTGTTGTTGTCTATTGTCTTTGCTTTTTTTTTTTTGTTTTTCTTTCTGCTTTTTTGCTTCTTTTTCTTTCTTTTATTCTTTTTTTTTGGGGGTTCCCTTTTTTTTTTGTGGGATTGGGGGGGGGGTTTAGAGTGTGGGGGGGGGGGGGGGGGGGGGTTTTTTTTTTTTTTTTCTTTTTTTGATTTTTTTTCTGCCGTCTATGGTTGTTATGAGAAAAACATGTTAGGCCAAACTACAAAATGTGTGGCGGACGCGGATGAAGGGGAGTCTGTTCCCCGGAGACATACCCGACCGCGACGGGGGGGGGGGGTGACACTGGGGCTGTCTCCTCTGTGTTCCTTCATAATAGTCACTCGAATCTGGTCCTTTTTTCTGAGGAGTCTGTGATAGACTCAACCCAAAGCAGGAACCGGTGCGTGTTGGGGGGGGGGGGGAAGGGGGTAAAAAGAATATTCTCGCCACGTTCTAAACTGGGGGAAGGGTGGGAACACACTTTGCGGAGTGTTTTCGGTCTGTCTTTTCCCCTGAGTGACATTCGGGGACACGACAAAGGGGATCACTACCAAGGACAAGGACGTGGGGGGGGGGGTGGGGGGGGGGGATAATAAAATGATGAACCAAAAGCCATCCAGAGAAAACACGAGAGATCAGAGTGCGAAACTACAGGAAGAAATCAAAAAATGCTGAGAGCGGACGGGCACTGATCTTTCCTCACGCACAACGGCTCCGAACGTTTCATATTCTCTCGCCTCCTAAAAGGGGGGGGGGTAGTAACCTTTTCGCCTATATTGTTGCTCCTATGATATCCTCATTCTCCATATATCTTCTCTATTGTTTATTTTCCTCTGTCTTTCACCCGTCCCTTCCTTCTCTCTCACTTAGCGGCATATTCTTCCTGTCCCCACTCTCCTTTCTCTTTTTCCTCTTTTCTTTTCTTTTCTTTCTTTTTTTCCTTTTTTTTTTTTTTTTTTTTTCTTTTTTTTTTTTGTTGTTGTCCTTTCTATTATTTTATTTTTTTTTTTGGTTTTGGGTTTGAGTGGGGTGGCATGCATTCATCACACAGAGAAGAACCATGGATAAAATCTCAACATGCACACTCACGTAACTGAACATATGTGGAACCACACACACACACACAAAAAAAAAAGCGATATATGAATTCCTAACAGCACACATGCATTGAAACATGCACACAGAACACGCTCCAAACGCCGCGATGACTTACAGTTCATATTTATCTCGCATACAACAAAATTATGCACAGACATCCTGTGTTCACAGTCTTACAGTTCCCAGCGTAAACGAATCAAAACGCATCCTGTGCCAAGTTCTTTTTTTCTGTCACTGCTCCTACGGGGTTGTCGGGGGCTGGTTGAATAGTCACCCACTCACGGGAAGATCTGTGCTAGCCATTTCTACTTTCCGCCCTCTCTATAACCGTTCTTTTTTCTTCTTCTTCTTCTTTTTCTATGGGTTGTCTATCTTTTCTTCTTTTTCATTCACCTGTCCTTCTGGGCCATGCTTCTGATTCTGGAGAAAGACTTTTACACCTTTTGACCCAGCCACAATTCATAAGAAGCCATTTTTTTCGTTGTTGTTTTAATTTAGCAACTACATGTTGGGACGTTACAGACTGTCTTTACAGAGCACCATCTGTCTTTTCTGAGGAGTCTGTATGCCCAAGAGGACCTACGAAACCATTCTACTGTTGCCACATTGAAATGTTTGTTGTCCTTCATGACACTTCAAAACTATGAATGAAGAATGAAACGGAATGCTGGCATTTTTTTTTTCTTTTCCTTTTCTTTCCTTTTTTTTTTTCCCCTTGCTGTCCCATCTTCTGTGTCACCTCAGTGGCAGTGCACCCACGCCGCTCATTTCAACACCCCTCCACAACCACACCCAAGCCGCTCATTCCGACACCCCTCTACAACCACACCCACGCCAATCATTCCGACACCCCTCTACAACCACACCCCACGCCAATCATTTCGACACACCCCTCTACAACCACACCCACCACGCCGCTCATTCCAACACCCCTCTACAACCACACCCACGCCAAATCATTTCAACACCTCTCTACAACCACAGCCACGCCGCTCATTCCGACACCCCTCTACAACCACACCCACGCCAATCATTTCAACACCCCTCTACAACCACACCCACGCCGCTCATTCCGACATCCCTCTACAACCACACCCACGCCAATCATTCCGACACCCCTCCACAACCACACCCACGCCAATCATTTCAACACCCTTCTACAACCACACCCACGCCAATCATTCCGACACCCCTCCACAACCACACCCACGCGGCACATTCCGACACCCCTCCACAACACACCACAGCCCGGCCCAGCGCCGGCACCGGCAATCCACAGGGAGCAGTCAATGTCAAGTCGTCAAGAGGCAACCCACCGGAGGTGACACTGCACTGCTGCCGAGTCACATCGGTGGTGTTCGTTCAGTGGCGCCTGTTCTGATCTAACAGACACAGGACACTGCCGTCATTTACCAAGCTTACTCTCTGGCTCATCTATGTACACTTAGGCTGAATACGGGATTGTAGATATCTCTCTCTCTCTCTCTCTCTCTCTCTCTCTCCCCACGCAACACACTATCAATCTTGCAACAGTAGTGTCCCTTCAGCACCCAGCCTTGATGTTGTCGTATTGCCATTTTGAGAGAGAGAGAGAGAATGAGAGAGAGAGAGAGAGAGAGAGAGAGAGAGAGAGAGAGAGAGAGAGAGAGAGACAGACAGAGACAGAGACAGAGACAGAGAGAACGGTAAAACTGCAACTCATAACAAAGGGTTAAACAAAAAACCAGGTTTACGAACACGGTAGCCTTGCATTTAATACTCTCTCTCTCTCTCTCTCTGTCTCTGTCTGTCTGTCTGTCTGTCTGTCTGTCTGTCTGTCTCTCTCTCCCTCTTCTCTCTCTCTGTGGTGACAGCGAAGTTTGAGCCACCGGAGCTATCACGCACCTCCCACGACGAGAAATGAACCACTCTGAAGCCACTGTGTCCGACATGCCAGCCCACCAGCACAGGCTCTGTCAGGGTGCTCACCACACAGTTGAATAAAACCCTGTCCTGCGAGAGGCACGAACAACAGAGTAGCTGGCACAATTCACACTGTTTACGCCATGACAAGAAAGTTATCAATAACTTTAAAGAGCATTATCAATGTCCGTACTGATGGCACCCTACATACCCCCTTAATGTATCACACTCAGTTTTACAACGCACCGCCACCACCAACAACAACAACAGAAAATTGAGAAAAGGGGGGGAAAAAACAGAAAATAAAAAACAACACACAAAAACAAAAACAAACAAAAAAAAAACAACACCTGAACAGACAGAAGACAGACAGACAGACAGACAGACGACTCACACACACACGCACGCACGCACGAACGCATACAGGCACGCACGCACGCACGCACGCACACACACACACACACACACACACACACACACACACACACACACATGAATGGTGCTGCAAAAAGAGGCCCTATGGACAAACAGCCACAGCCTCACTGTGGTTTCCGTCCCGGCAGCCATTTTGATCGTGCGCGAATGTGAGAAGAAAAGCGGTTCTCGTTCTTCGTTTCCACTGTCCTAAAAGTAAATATTCGTTTTTGCCTGAAGAAGACCCAAGAGGTTGAAATGCATTGTGTCTAGTCCTGTACTTTGTTTGTCTATGTCCTTGGCGGTATCTAAACCCCCCCCCCCCCCCCCCCCCCTCTCTAAATTTTGCTTCATTTTCCGCCCTCAGTCACCCCGTTTTGAAACTCACTGTATAGTTAACACATCACAACCCAAAAAGCTGGCACATTACAAACTGTAACGAGGAAAAAAAAAAACAAACGCAAAAACAAAAAAAAACAAACAAACAAAAAAAAAAAAAAAAAAAAAACCCACGAAAGTACAGTTGACTGGCCCAAAGAGACTGAACCGATCACCACCACCTTCCCTTCCTTGGACAAGCGTAACATGATATTAAAAAATAAGGGCGGGATGGTGTGTGTGTGTGTGTGTGTGTGTGTGTGTGTGGGGGGGGGGGGGGGGGAGCAAAGGAAGTGGCAGAGAAGGGGAAATCACTGACACAGAATTTCCGGAAGGCAGAGATATACATTGAAAAAAAAAAAACAGGCATTCCCATTCATGGACACCCCCCCCCCCCCCCCCTTACCCACCGCAGAAAAACAGAAAGTGGGGGCTGGAGGGAGGGGGCACTCGTAAAATACTTTGACTAATGATCCATGCTGAGCAAGCAGACTGCCTAGACTGCCTGCCTACCCTCCCCCCCCCCCCCCCCCCCCCCTCACCATTCCAACTGTTCCTACTGCACTGATTTGGGTCCTGTCAAAACCATGCAGGCATTTTCAAACAGTGAACCACATCTCATCTTACCGAAGGACACTACGACTTTAGGTACAAAGCACGGGATAAAGGGCTCAGAGAACGAATCGCCAGTTCAGTTCAGTGCCCCCCCCCCCCCCCTTCACTCTCTCTCTCTCTCTCTCTCTCCATCCAATCCCTCCTCTTACGGCCCATCGCATTTCCTCTGGCTATACGTCGCAGTTAGGTGTGTGCACTGAAATATCATAGAATTCATGCTAGCGTTTTGAGGAGGCCTACCATAAATTTGTGCCAGCATTTAATTTTAAAACTGATATATGAAAAACAAAACAAACAAAAACAAAACAAATCAAAACAAACAAATCAAAACAAAACAAAAAACAAAAACCCCTTCCCAACAAATGGTTTCCGTTGATTTGGGAGATTTACACTGATGAAATCACATACAATATTTAAATACATGACCTTCCCCGTAGTTGACGTCACAATCCAGACCTTTGCACTCCCCCCGTGACCCTATCATTGCGCCAGCTGAAAATCCCATAATAGTTCCATTCCTCTGATTCTTAATGTGTCTACTTGGAACCACTGGCTTGTACCTTGATGGCCATAGGAAAGAAAATGAGTAAAAAAAAAACACTTTCAGATACAGGAAAAATTCTCAAAACAACCTAATTGCACCAGTCTATAAATACTTGACTCCTGACGCAAAGCCTCGGCGCGCATCATTTTTTTGGTGAGCGACCACTCTACTACACCACTTTGTTTTACACCACTTTGTTTATCATCCCCCGCCCCCTTTTTCTTCCCCCCCCCCCCCCCCCACCCACACACACACACAGGCGCATGCACAGAGTGATCTATCAACCGAACAACTATCGCTGTCAGAGTCTATCCCCATTTGCTCAATGAAGCCGACTGGTTGACGGAAGACTCCGCGGAACGACTGTGCAAATCACCCCGCCGTTGATCGACCCCTTTATGTAGTTGTTTGTCCGCACATGTTTATTTCTTCTGCGTCTGCCTCGCTACCTGCCACCCCCCTCCTCCTCCCCCCCCCCCCCCCCCCTTCCCCAACGCTTCCCTCCCTCTCATGCCTACTGGTACCTCTCTCCTCCGGGACTGTGGTCGGGAGGGTGGCGGTGAAACTAGCTGGCTGACCAGGGGAGTGAAGAGGCAAACGAGAACGAGCGAGTCGTATGGATTATTGTTTCTCTCATTTGTTTCTGTCTCTCTGCCTTGATTCCAGGACTGAAAGTGGTTCAGTGTTTTAGAACGTGATCCTGCGAAGGTTTGACTCCCACCCCCATCCCACCCCCCACCCCAGTATTTTTTTTTTTTTTTTGAGTTAGTCTCTGTTTTTGTTTTTCAATTTCACGTGAATAAATTCGGAAAATATATGTTCGTGGTTATTTCTGTTTAACACACACACACACACACACACACACACACACACACACACACACACACACACACACACACACACACACACTAGTACTTGTAAATATACCCATTCCGCCGTTCTCATTCTGTCATACGCTTTCCCCGTTTTTTCTAGATTTTGAACCATCTATGTATTTATTTTGCCGTTTGCAGTTCTAGAGTTTGAACCATCTATGTATTTATTTTGCCGTTTGCAGTTCTAGATTTTGAACCATCGATGTATTTATTTTGCCGTTTGCAGTTCTAGAGTTTGAACCATCTATGAATTTATTTTGCCGTTTGCAGTTCTAGAGTTTGAACATCTAAGCATTTGCAGTTGGCTGGGCTGCAAACAACGTGAACAGAACTGAATCTCTGTTTAGAACCCCCCACCCCCTTACCACTCATACACACAATGTACGCCAGGGCTTTTAGCACAGAAGAACGAACGAACGAGTGAGACTCCCCAGCTCCCCCTACCCCCTCCGCTTCCCCGAGTTTGCAGGTAGAAGCTGCGAGTTCCGATCCACCCATGATCCATAACTGCACTATAACAACATTCGCCCAAACATTCCATAGACGGAAACACCGTGAAGTGAATATATTGAACACACTTCGACAGTTTCAATAAAAGGAGCACACACACACACACACACACACACACACACACACACACACACACACACACACACACACACACACGCACACACACACACACATACGCACACACACATACACACACACACACACACACTAAAATATGCACACATAGACACACACACACGAACACACACACACACACACACACATACACACACGCACACACACACACACATACGCACACACACATACGCACACACACACACACACTAAAATATGCACACACACACACACACACACACACACACACACACACACACACACACACACACACACACGGATCAATATCTAATTGGTTTCCAACATGTTTGGTTGCAACCGAAGAAATAAACTCGGTCTCTGAATGGAACACACTAATCTGAAACGAAATTGCTCGGGGGGCGATTGCGGGGGGGGGGGGGGGGGGGGGGGGGGGCGCCTCTCTTTACCTCGCCTCATCACGGTTATCCAAACCAGCCTTCACGTGATTTACAGCGGATGCTTCGTTTCCTGAGCTAAGGTGAGGTGATGTTGTTTGTAGCCCAGCAGACTAAACAGTGCCACCATATCAGGGTTGTCATGGCATTAAGCTAAGGTAAGGTGATGCTGCTTGCAGCCAAGCAGACTACACAGTACCACCGTATCAGGGCTGTAATGGCACTAAGCTAAGGTAAGGTGATGTTGTCTGTAGCCCAGCAGACTACACAGGGCCATATCAGGGCTGTCATGGCACTGAGCTAGGGTAAGGTGATGTTGTTTGTAGCCCAGCAGACTACAAACTCGACAGGTGTATATAGGCGAGCACAGATTAGACGAGCCGTGATTCAGGCGAGGCCTTGTTTGGCAAGACATGACCAGGCGAAGCTCTATGTGCAGAACTGGTCAAGATCCACGTATCAATGAGAAAAAACAAAATCGTTCGAAAAAAAAATCACTTTAGATAAAACATCTCGGAAAGCCATTGTCCTTGAAGTCTACAGTGAAACGCCTGTGCTGGACATCTTAACCATCCCAGCATTCTGTAAAATTGGCACTCAGGAGAGCGCAGACATCCGCCAAGGTCAAACGGATCCCAGATACACCCTTTCATTCTGTTGACATGCCCATGCGTCCACAAGGAGACCTGTCTGTGGGAAAACAAGGAGCCGTCCACACGGAGACCTGTCTGTGGGAAACGAAGAAGCGTCCACCTGGAGACCTGTCTGTGGGAAACGAAGAAGCGTCCACCTGGAGACCTGTCTGTGGGAAACAAGGAACCGTCCACACGGAGGCCTGTCTGTGGGAAACGAAGAACCGATGGGAGAGAATTACACCTCCATCTCACACAGACAGGGATGACGTAACTTCCAATGTGCTTTCCGTGAAAATGAATATTGCGCACAAGAGAGCGTTATTTTAGGGAAAGCGCGCACACGTAAGCACGAGCGCGTGTGTGTGGGTCAGAGAGAGAGAGAGAGAGAGAGGTACAGAAGAGAGAGAGAGAGAGAGAGAGAGAGAGAGAGAGAGAGAGAGAGAGAGAGAGAGAGAGAGATGTGTGTGAGCGTGCGTGCGTACGATCTCTCTCGCGCGGGCGCGGGCGTTTTTGTGTGTGTGTGTGTGTGTGTGTGTGTGTGTGTGTGTGTGTGTGTGTGTGTGTGTGTGTGTGTGTGCGTGCGTGCGTGCGTGCGTGCGTGTGTGCATGCGTCGTGCGTGCGTGCGTGTGTGTGTGTGTGTGTGTGTGTGTTGATTTGAGGGTGAGCGTGGGTGGGCACATGTGTGGGATGGCGACCTCTGACCAGGCGAATGGTGAGGGAAAGGCACATGGGGTGGCGACCACTGACCAGGCAAACGGTGAGGGAAGGGCACATGTTGTGGGATGGCGACCTCTGACCAGGTGAAAGGTGAGGGAAGGGTTTTGAATGAGAACCATTCTCATTCAACGCCTTCCTTGCGCTGAATTCTGAAGCGATCGAAAGCTTAGTGAATTTTCGTTGCCCTATTTGTTTGTATCTTGCCTGAAGAAGACCTAAGAGGTCGAAACGTGTAGTGTGTTGTCTTGTGACTCGTTTACCCACGTTTCTCTGCGCGGTTTGTTAACATTTATTTAATATTTGTTTAGATTTCCGCATGCAGTCGTCTCACTTTGCAACCAGAGAGGACAGGTCAGGGAGGTCTGAACTGACCAGAGAGGACAGGTCAGGGAGGACTGAACTGACCAGAGGACAGGTCAGGGAGGTCTGAACTGACCAGAGAGGACAGGTCAGGGAGGTTTGAATTGACCAGAGAGGACAGGTCAGGGAGGTTTGAATTGACCAGAGGACATTTCAGGGAGGTCTGAATTGACCAGAGAGGACAGGTCAGGGAGGTCTGAATTGACCAGAGAGGACACAGGTCAGAGAGGTCTGAATTGACCAGAGAGGACAGGTCAGGGAGGTCTGAATTGACCAGAGAGGAAAGAAATTCTAGGGAAGAAACAAGGATAGTTGTGAAGGCAGCTTGACAGAGAGTGAACTGCTAACAGCTCTTAAAGCCCTCAAAAATGGTTCTTCGCCAGGAAGTGATGGGCTTACAACAGAATTTTTAAAAGTATTTTGGTGCCATGTAAAAAGTTTGTTAACGTCATCACTGAACTCTGCATTTGAAAAAGGGACACTTTCTCCTTCTCAGAGAAAAGCAGTCATTACATTAATTCACAAAGGCAAAGATCTACCTAGAAATGTTTTAAAAAAAACTGGAGACCAATTTCGTTAACAAATAGCGATTATAAACTTTTGTCTAAATGTTTGGCAAATCGTTTATGTCAAGTAATTAGAGATTTAGTAAGTGAAGATCAGGTTGGGTATATAAAGGGACGTCGAGCAGCTACGCTATTGAGACTAATTGATGATGTTATTGATCATCTAAATGTAGAAAATATTCCTGGTTTGCTTTTAAGTATTGATTATACACAAGCTTTTGATAGTATATCTAAAGACTTCATGATAACAGCTCTCAAAAAGTATGGGTTCGGGGAAGAATTCATTAGATGGTTTCAAGTATTAATCGCTGATACTCGTAGTTGTGTTTTGTATAGTGGCTGGACATCAGAGTATTTTGCGGTTGAAAACAGGAATCCGACAAGGATGTCCTTTTTCTCCCTTAGTATTTGTGTTGGGCTGTAGAATTGCTAGCAATAAAGATAAAAGACTGTAGAAACATTAGAGGAATTGATTTAGGGGGTTCAGGAGATACGCTTGTTAATGTAATCAAAATTGCGCTTTATGCAGATGATGTTACTTTATTTTTGACAGATCAGCATGACATGATGCAAGCATTAGATATACTCAAAGACTTTTCTTTGTTTTCTGGTTTGGTTATGAATAAAAATAAATCAGCAGCTATGTGGCTAGGTATAGTAGAAAACATAGCACAGACAGCTTCTATGGCTTTACGTGGAAAAATAAACTAAAGATTCTGGGTATTTATTATGAGAATGATAAACCGGCATCTTTAGTTGAGGACAATTGGTTGCAAAGAATAGAAACTATTCAGAGAATATTCACTCCTGGGAAAAAAGAGATCTTAGTGTAATGGGTAAAATACATATTATTAAAACATTTCATTTCTTATTTCACAAATGGTCTATGTTATGCAAACATTTGTTATTCCTGACAAGATCTTATCAGACATAAATCGCATGCTTTTTAGATTTCTCTGGCGTAAAAAAAAGCATTGTAATCGAAAGGCATTTGAAAAAGCTAAAAGAAGCGTAATGTGCAGTGAATATGAAAAAGGAGGATTGAAAATGATAGATTTAAGACAGATGCAATCTGCTTTTCTCCTGTCATGGGTTGTAAAAATTTGTAAGGCCACAAACAATGAAAGATGGACTATAATTCCGAGAAAAAATATTTCTACCCTTTGGTGAGAATCTCACGTGCTTTTATGCAAATACTAAAAAGCACACTTTTCAAAGGGTTAGACAAGATACATTCACATTTTTGGAAAATTACTCTGAAAACATGGCTAAATCTTAATAAACATGAAGATGTGTCTCACCCTTCCCTCTTTACTGTGGAATAACCAATACTTAAAATATCGAGAAATGTCCTTTTCTTCCTGACTGGATAAAAGGAAATATA
>JADBJO010001771.1:25000-27500 GCA_016801955.1 Conus betulinus | reverse complement strand
CCTACTGTGTGCTTTTTCATGGATTTTTTTTTCAAAATATTTTGTTTATTTTTTCTTAAAATCTTGGTTATCTTCCCATGATTGTGACTAATCTCATCCCGTCAACATGAAATATATAATAATTATATTCTCCATTCATTTTCCTTCAATAAAATGTATGCTTCTTCTGAATACTTCAGGGCAATACTTGAATTTTTATGATTTTTTTTTTGTAAGGTGGGTGTTCCCCCCCCCCCCCCCCCCCCCCCCCCCCCCCCAAAACTACAAATACTTCTGGGAGTCAAAGGGTTAACGACTGTGCAAATCACACCACTGTTCGCCCCTGTATGTGGTTGTTTTGCCCGCTCATGCTTTTTGCTTCTGGGTCTAGCTCCGTCTCCCACCCCCCACCCCCCACCCCCACCCCTCACCTCCGACGACCATCCTGGAACCCTCCCTCTTGCCCCAGGTCCCGTTAATCTCCCTCATCCAATGCTTTCATTGGGGGTGAAGGCATGTCACTGACTGAGTTCCGGAGTAGACAGGGTTTGAAGAGTGCGAGTGAGACTTGTATCAATGATTGTTTCTCACTTGTTATTGTCTCATGGTTTTTTCCCCTGTGTTTAGAGTGGTTCAGTGTTGTAGAGCATAGCCCCAGGACAAGTTGATCCCCATCCCCAACCCATAGCCATCTCTCTCTCTCTCTCTCTCTCTCTCTCTCTCGATATATATATATATATATATATATATATATATATACTTATAAACATATATTGCTTTTAAAGTTTTAATGAGATAGTTCGGAAAAAAAAACAAAGGCAAAGAAGCAAAACAAAAAATAGTATCTTTCTTGCCGTTCTTTTTTCCCGTCATCCATCCCCCCCCCCCCCCCCCCCCCCCGCACACACACTCTTCCTATTTAAAAAAAAAAAAAGCTATGTTTACAAAACCATTTTTATCTCTAGTTTTAACATACACTGTATGTGGCATGACTTTTAACGCAAAAGAACGAGCGAACGAGTGAGACTCCCCCCCCCACCTCCCCGTCCCCCGAGTTCGCAGGTAGAGGCTGCGATTTCGAGCCCCTTGGCGCCTAACACACACACACGCGCGCGCGCGCGCGCACGCACGCACAAGCACGCACGCACACACACACACACATGCACGCGCAAGCATGCACGCACATACATACACACACATACGCGCGCGCGCACACACACACAGGCCACTTTTGCTGGCTATCTGAACATATCATTCTGGTGATATCAGTGGTTCCCCTATGACATGAGGTGGGCGTGGGTGGAACTGTTAAAGAGGAGAAGGGCAGGCGGCGGTGGTGGTGGTTGGATTGTATGTGCTTTGGCAGTGTTTGTTGCTGATGGAAGTAGACGCGAATCTGTGACCGTGAGCGTTGGTGGCTGTGGTGTCCATGGTGGGCGTCATGGCTGTGGCGGTGGTTGCGTTTGTATGAGTGATTTGTGTTCCCGTTTTGGTGGTCGACTGACGCTACGATCGTTTCTGTTGTTCTGCGTGATCATTTTCTCATTTGCTTTTTTCATCTGTTGGTGGTTGTGTCTGTGGTTATGAAAGTGTCATCTGTGGTTGTGGGTGTTTTTGTGTATGTTGTTTCCGATGGGTTGTGATGTTTGTAGTTGTGCTTTGTGGCAAATCTTTGTGGTCAGAAGCCCAAATGGGGGTGGTCGATTGGGAAACAAGAACAAGAATAAAAACAACACTTGCGAGTTTTGAAAAAAATGATACATTATTATCATTATTTATATTACCGTTTTCAAAATTATCACAGGAAACTTTTATAACACGTATCCCTTTAGCGTCAGGAGCTTTACACTCATAATTGTACAAATCAAAGTTCTCTGTACATTATAAATATGCAACCAACAACATGCGAATACGTTGCGCACACCCACACATATTTCAGCACAGTGAGCGCAGTCAGAGAGAGAGAGAGAGAGAGAGAGAGAGAGAGAGAGAGAGAGAGAGAGTTTTCACTAGCCAGCAAGCATTTGTGTCGTTAAAAACCAAAACAAAATCAGTGCCTGAGACGAACAGTTCAGTCTGAAAGAACACTCAACAGGCGTGCCTGACCTTGCCCTCGCTTACCGACGGGATCGCCTCCACCGTTGCGTTCGTGCTTATATACAGGTGCTCCCTTGAAGAGCGCAGCAACTCCAACATCTCATCTCACTTGATCCCTAGCAGAGAGATTCAACAAGTGTTTTAGGCCAGCCATGACGAGGCGAGACGTCATAATGGCAAGGCGTGATTAGACGGAGCGTGGTGTACGTAAGTGATGGCGGTCCACGTGTCAATGACATAAAAGTAATCTTTCCTTCGAGTAAAAAAACTCCCATCGGGTGAAACATCTCAGAAAGCCACTGTTTGCCGAGGCCTGTAGCGACACGCTGGTGCTGGATGTCATACAGATCCCTACACTCAACTAAAGCCACTGTTGTTGAGGTCTGTAGTGACACGCTGGTGCTGGATGTCATACAGATCCCTA
>JADBJO010001771.1:0-22500 GCA_016801955.1 Conus betulinus | reverse complement strand
TAGGTTGGCTATTTCCTGCTCTTCTCCTGCTAGCTAGGTTGACTAGTTCCTGCTCTTCTGCTGCTGCTAGCTAGGTTGGCTAGTCTCCTGCTAGCTCTGCTGACTAGTTCCTGCTCTTCTCCTGCTAGCTAGGTGGGCTAGCTCCTGCTCTTCTCCTGCTAGCTAGGTTGGCTAGTTCCTGCTCTTCTGCTATCCCATCGACGTCATCAGCAAAACGTAGGTTTGTTGCTGTCCTGCCGCCAATGCTGACTAAGACCCCCTGGGATAACAGAAACATCACAATCAGTTCCAAGATCAGATTGATGCGCTCCCTGATCATTACCACATTTCACTATGCCTGTGAGACGTGGAGTCTGACAGCTGAACTTGAGAGAAGGATTCTGGCATTAGAGATGAGATGCTTCAGCAAGATCCTTGACATTTCATACAAAAACCACACTGCCCAGACCAGAGTAAGGCAAGCCATCGAACCATACTAAGACTTGTTGTCCACAGTGAAACGAAGGAAAATGAGATGGGATGGTCATGGATCAAGATCAACAGGACTTGCCCAAACCATTCTACAAGGAACAGTGCCAGGAGCCAGGAGGCAGCAGGAGAGAAGACAGAGAAAGAGATGGGAGGACAACATCAGGGCATGGACTGGCCTCACACTCAGCACTATTTGACAGCGTCTGAGAACCGGGAGGAATGAAGGAAGCTGGTTGCCCCAACGGTCTTCAAGACTCCGGGATTGGTGATGAGGATGACTATCGATTTTCATCTTGCGTGCAACTCTCTTTCCATGCCTCTTCCTTTCCATCCACATCTCACATACACACACGCGCGTGTACGCGCGCCCATGCTGGGGTGGGTAGGGCGGGGATGGAGTGAGGATGAGGGAAGGGGCCGGAATGTCTCTGCTGGCATACATGGGAGAGACAGTAGAGTCTCGTCAAACCGCAGTGAAATTGGAGACTTCGCGGTGTGTGTGTGTGTGTGTGTGTGTGTGTGTGTGTGTGTGTGTGTGTGTGTTTGAGGGGGGTGGAGGAGAGTGTATGTGGGTACGGGGGGGGGGGGTGGAGAAGTGGGGGGGGGGGACGATAGATTTAAGGGTGATGGTGGGTGGGGATCATGTTCCTGGGTGGGTGATTATGACGAGAAGTACCGGCGCGTCATGAGGGAACGACCTGATCCGTTGTAGACGGCATGCCAGTCCGCCGAACGGACTTGCCGTGCGTGAGAACAGTGTTTCTGCTGAGGATGACACCCAGTCTAAGGGTGTAGGCAAACGGGAGGGATTTGGGGCCATTTCACGTGCTGAATTCAATCATGAACTAGAGAATTTCATACACACTCGTCATATAGCTGTGTTCTCAGTTAAGCTAATGATTTTCCTTCTGATGTATCCGTTCATTTCAACTCGGTTTTGGCATGCCTGTATTTCATAAAACAAAAAAATCAGGCTCTGCATGTGCTCGACAGCGTACGCGTGAGTATGTGCGTGCGTGTGTGTTTGCGCGGCGAGCGCAGTGTGTGTGTGTGTGTGTGTGTGTGTGTGTGTGTGTGTGTAATTTTATACGAATCATTTGAATTTTAATCATGGTAAAAAATATGATGTATAAAGGTGATGACAAATCCAGTTTTAGCATGCTGCCATTGAGCTAATGCAGGCAGATGGTGGGGGTGGTGTGGAGATGGAAGGTAATGGAAAGGGTGAGCGGTGGGTGGTGGTGGGGGGGGGGGGGGGGGAGTGCAGGAAGAACAGGACAGGGACCACGGAACTGACTGGGGAGGGAAGAAAGACCAGGGAGGAAACAAGTATCTCCCCGTCGTCGGAATTTTCCTACTCTCGCCCCAAAGCAGCCAGGATCGACGGCTATAATCTGATCTTATTCATCATTTATCCCGTTGATGGCCTGGTCGTTCCATGAAGCACTTCACATAAAAGTGGCCGCCCGCCACGAAAATCAGACAGATCCCGATTTCGCCGACGCCTGGGAGCATGTCGGTCTGTCTGTGTGTGCCCTGAACTTGTGAATAAGTGACTGCACCTGTGGGACGTGTCAATAGCCCCTGTTTCATCATTCATCACTGCATGTCTATATAGTGATGAATGAGAATATTGAGCGTGGCAGCATGTAACCACTCCCGAAAACATACCGCCCTCCCTCCCAGGCATCCTTACCTCAAAACAAAACCACACTTCACACGTACGAAAATAAAGCAAACAATCAAACAAACAAAAACGAACAGAACTCAGTCGTTTTGTAGCATTCTGGGCCCAAGTACTGACTGCACGGAAAGAAAATAAAAGTAATGAAAACTCACCGACGATCTTGGCTAAAATAACTCGCTTGGTTTTGGTAATTTGCCCCCTGTTTGAAGTCTGGATGGGCCTGTAATGGTTAGAGCATTTGTCTATGGAGCTGATTGTAATGGTTAAGGCGTTTGTCTATGGAGCTGATTGTAATGGTTAAGGCGTTTGTCTACGGAGCTGACTGTAATGGTTTGGGCGTTTGTCTGTGGAGCTGACTGTAATGGTTAAGGCGTTTGTCTATGGAGCTGATTGTAATGGTTAAAGCGTTTGCCTATGGAGCTGACTGTCTATGGAGCTGACTGTAATGGTTAAGGCATTTGCCTATGGAGCTGACTGTATTGGTTAAGGCATTTGTCTATGGAGTTGACTGTAATGCTTAAGGCGTTTGTCTATGGAGCTGATTGTAACGGTTAAGGCGTTTGTCTATGGAGCTGACTGCAACGGTTAAGGCGTTTGTCTATGGAGCTGACTGTAATGGTTAAGGCGTCTGTCTATGGAGCTGACTGTAACGGTTAAGGCGTTTGTCTATGGAGCTGATTGTCATGAGTTCCAGCCACAAGTGTGGTCGGATTATTTTGGCTTCAAAACAGTCTCTCCATTCAGCAGTACCCAGGTCTCTTGATTCAGTTCAGGAAAGGTTAAAGGTGGCCGAATGAGAGTGACTGCCTCTGCTTTACATCATGCTGTACCTTTGGCACCATGAACCTCTGACCGTTCACGGTTCCTACGAACAATAAGCTATGGGAACTTTTAACATTTAACTTTTTTTTTTCAACGTTGCATATAATGTGCAGGAACATGAACGCAGATTGAAACTTCATCGTGATTTCTTGCTCAGCAGAGGGAAACTGAAGAGGCGGATGAAAATGACAGAGATCTGTCATTACTTTAACGTGTGCGAGCGTTCTTCGTTTCATTCAAACAAAAATTACCTGTCATACATAAAATCATGTGCTAGCTACTTTAAAAATACTTTGAAGATAGGTCAACATATATTTAGGGCCTGATTCCGTTTAGTATTGAATGGATCAGTAAGTGTCACAACAGGTGTATAAGAATTCTCTTATCAAAATGGACACACACAACACACAAACGCATGCACACACACGAACACATACATCACGAACACACACACAGACAGACACAAACATACACACGAAAACACACACGCACACATACAAATACAAGAACACACACACACACATGCACACACTTGCACGCACGCAAACACACACACACACACACACACACACACACACACACACACACACACACACGAACACACACACACATCGTGCTGATATCTTTGCCTGTGGGTTTGGGAAAGTACTGGCATTAAAAATTTGATTTATAGAAAAAAAAAAATCTGTCATCGTGAAAGACATAAATCACGCAGCACTGATATCACTTTCTTCTGACAACATTACAGTTTTTATGCACTTTTTTTTCTATTTCCCAGTCAACCAGCAAGAGCGCATTACCATTCCATTTGATATGTCATCCTCAGACTTCATCATATATACTGGGCAGTGTTTTAGATGAAAGAAAGTTATTTCTCTTTACTGCAGCATCATTTATCATAGCACAGTGCAAACAACGACCAGGTTTGCTAACGCTTTTTTTTTTTTTTTCTTATGGCGCTTCATAACCACGCTAACGTAAGGAAACGTCACGTCACGTCACGTCACGTCACGATGCTTATAAGACAGGATAAAGTGACCGTCGAGCTGGCCATGACGTCACTGTTTGCAGGAAATGAACACACAGTCGAAAACAACCAATGATGACCGCCATTGTTTAACACGGGATGTTTTCGTTTTAACTGGAACGAAAATAATGTATGTGTGTTCGCTAATATATTGTTAGAATGGGCTTATACCTGCTGTATGTGTATATGGGCGTGGTGTGCATAAGTGCGTGCGTACGAGAGTAAATGTGTGTGTGTGTGTGTGTGTGTGTGTGTGTGTGTGTGCGTGCGTTCGTGCGTTCGTGCGTGCGTGCGCGCGCGCGCGCGTGCGTGCGTGTGTGTGTGTGCGTGTGTGATATTTTTAAGTTCACATTTCCACTATTTTTGGAAGCAGCATATCAAAAATAGGTATTTTCCAAAAATTCCAGAATCAGAGTGAAGGAACCAGACCTTTTGGTAATAAGGTGTGTACTACTGAATTGTCGCTTTTTATTTATTTTTTTTTTTCAATTCTTAAAAAAAAATCGGTTTGTGACGTGGTTTTTAGCTTTTTAAAATTTTCTTTTATTTTAATTTTTTACAATGATGCCATCCTTCCTTCGCTTTCTGGATCTCCTAGTCACATTGGCACCCAACATCATCTCTTTTCAGCCCATAGGTGGCAGTCAAATGCAAGTCATGAAGAGGCAACTTACCAAATCTATCTAGAGGTGTTTCCTTTCAGTATAAGGCAATAGACTACACCCGAATAAGCTGTCATTTTCATATCCCTCTCTCTCTTTCTCAACATAATTTTACCGATCGTATTATCAGACAGCCTGCACAGCACCACCAGTTTTCTCCAAAGAAACCTTTTGAGACCAAAGCTGGAAAAATTTCGAATATTTCCACTTGTGGTGAAAGATCAACGAGTGGTTTTATCTTATATGCTTACAGAGTCAAAGAGACGAGAAGACAGAGACAGTGGGACTAGAACTCACAGCAGTAGTCAAAGGTAAAATTACCCATTCACCTTTCCACTCCTAAAGAAGTCGCCACACTAGAACAGTGGCCATTTACGCTGTCTATGTACCACCGACGAAGGCAACCCAGATACCACTCTCTCTCTCTCTCTCTCTCTCTCTCTCTCTCTCTCTCTCTCTCTCACACACACACACACACACACACACACACACTGGACTGAAAAAAAACCAAACAGAATAAGCCCCAGAGAATCCCAAAAAAAAAAAATGTTTGTGTGGATGAAGCCCAGGAGTTGTAAATGTAAACTACATTTACCTTCTCCCTGGAAAAGTCGCAGTTTCTTCTCTCCTGGTTAGTCAGGTTGTTTATATTAGCTGCCTCTCTCTCCCTCCCCCCCCCCCCTCTCTCTCTCTCTCCCTCCCCCTCCCTCCCCCCCCCCTCTCTCTCTCTCTCCGTTTTGATGGAATCAGGAATGGTGGTGGGCAGGAGGAAACTAAATTTCATTTTCGATTTTTCAGAAAGGAAGGGTATTCCCAGAGTACTCTGAAACACAGACCTGTACCCGCAAGCGTATTTCCTTTCCATCACAACTACTCCCCTGCCGCTTTCCGCTCGCTCGGCTCAGCCAGCCAACACTGTGCAGGCAATAAACAACAAATCATCAAGTGGAATGCCACAGGCTTTCGAGGACCAATTGGTCTGAGTAGGACTCCCCGACTCTGGAGGCTCACCTTACCTCTGTATCCCCTCGCCCTTTGTATTCGCACCCATCAAATCCCACCCTTCCCCATTGTTATGACCCATCGCATCATCACTTCCCTGGGCACACCTTCTCTGTTAACCACCACAGACCCGACTTTCCACTTCACACACACACACACACACACACACAGAGGCTGACGGGCAGAATGACAAGGTCCACGGACAGATTGATTCATCACACGAAGGCCCATCGCTGTCAGCGTCATCCCCCATTGACTCCATGAAGCCGACAGAGGACTCCATCTCACGACTGGTCAGCCCCACCGCTGACCGCCCCTTCACGTGTCGTGTGCCCGCTGATGCCGATTCCTTCTGCGTCCGGCTCGATCTCACCCTGCCCCCCCCGTCATCACCACCCTCACCCCCTCCTTTCTTCCCACGCCCACCAGTTACCTTCCTCTTCCATGCCTGTGGTTGGGGAGGCGTGTAAGAAGGTGCAGGAGAGTGAGTGACAGTTGTATTGACAACTGTTTCTCACTTGTTATCGTCTCATGTTTGTTTCCTGCTTTTAGAACAGTTCAATGTTTTTAAAGGATTGTCATGAAAAGGTCCTTCCCCACCCCATCCCTGTCTTTTTTTTTCTGTTCTGGAAAAAAAAAAGAATAAAATCAAATCTTAAAGTATGTATGCTTGCGTGTGTCGCCTTAAAAAAAAAAAAACCTAGTTCTTATGGCAACACCATTCTCGCCATCCTCGTTCTGTCACCCTCCCCTTCAAACTTTTTCTAACGTTTTACACATTGATTTACCCCCCCCCCCCCCCCCCCCCCCCCCCCTTTTTTTTTTCAAAAAAGCCCTTCATAAATACTTTGTGTGGCAGGACTTTACGAACAAAAGAACTAACGAGTGAAACCTTTTTTCCCCTGAGTTTTTAGGTGGGTCTGTGAGTTCCATCCCCGGACGCACAGTACGTGCACACGAGATGGCCGTTTTCGTTGCCTAGTTTCAGGTGTTGCAGAGCTGCCAACCTCTGAAGAGACTTGTTAGGAATATCTGTGAAAACTGTGAGGAATTTATAACAGCTGAGAGGAATACAAAGGCTATTGCACCCAAAACTAAACAATGACATTTCAAACTTTATTTTCTTTACATTTTGTCAAGTGCTGTCATGGAAGCAGTGTCCCACCTAGCGCATTGTTGCTCTTTCACTTTTTTAGAAGCACACTGTCACTAAGCTTCATCTTATGACTTGGCTCGTTTTTGATCTTCAGACTCATCAGTGCCTCTGTGGTGTCTTGACCCAAGGAGGGACGAATATCTGTAAGGTTCTTCATGATAAGGTTGAACTGTTCCACAGGCCGAGCTACTGACTGGGATCAGCAGCACTCCCATCATGACAGCAGAAAGGAACCCGAATCTGTACTTCTGTTTTCATTTCTTTTTCTTCTTTTCTGCCTGAGGGTTAATCAGTCCATGTTTGGACATGATGGCGGCCGAAGACGCCGAACCGTAAGTTTCCAAACAGCCCTTTGGCTATACAAATGGCAGATGGACAAACAAACAAACGAACTTTTTTTTTGTCGCGAGTAGAATTTTTTGACGTCAAGCGGAAGAGCGGAATGACGAGCGTTTGAGCATAATAAATTCGGTTGAAACGGGATGGCTGACAGCTCTGGTGTTGTCATCCTGGCGGCATTAGTGTAATGTTTGCTAGCACTTGCCCTATGACCTTCAGAAGGCATGGACGTTGCACCTGAATGTAACCAACTAGTAAGGGGCAGGCGTGAATGGTGGTGGTGGTTAGGTTGATTGTAGCTTGGGTTATGTTTATGGCTGATGGAGGTCAATGCCAATCTTCCATCGTGCTGGTCTGTTGTTCACAGTGGTGTAATTGCTGTGGCGTTGGTCGTGTCTGTGGTTGCGTCTGTATGGGGTGGTTTGCATGTGTGTTTTGGCTGAGTGACGTTATGACCGTTCCGTCCGTTGTTGCTGTTCTCTGTTGTTCTGTAGCTTTTTGTATGGTTGTGCTACAGCCATTTCATTCATGGTTGGGGGTGTTCGTATGTTTTTGTTGATCGGTCGTGGTGTTTGTGCTTGTGTTTGTAATGCACCTTTGTGCCCAGGGTTCTATGTGTCTGTGTTTAATGGTGACGATGATGATGGTGATAATTGTAGTCACTGACATTGTGATCATAATCATTTTTGTCACAATTACTATCATTATAAAAGCAGACTTATATAGCGTGTCTTCAAATACTGTTATGTGTTTCACCATTATATTACAGCTGCAGAAATAAAACCACTTGCCTCAACATTACATGAAGTGAAATGCGTGAATCTGTTGACCACGCTTGCGTGTCTTTTAGCACTGTGAGCATATTATGAGCATGAGCAAAGTCAGAAAGATAGATAGACATATATATATATATATATATATATATATATAGATATAGAGATAGAGAGAGAGAGAGAGAGAGAGAGAGAGAGACAGACAGACAGACAGACAGAGAGACGAGCAGAGCAATTTCTATAAGAAATCCACAACTGTATGTTTTAAACAATGTCAGAGAGAGAGAGAGAGAGAGAGAGAGAGAGAGAGAGAGAGAGAGAGAGAGAGAGAGAGCACACAGCAGAGCAGAGCAGAGCAGTGCAGATGCTACAAAAATAGTCAACATGTGTATGGTTTGAAAAAAAAAGATCAATACCTGGATAAGAAACCGTCTAGAAAACAAATCTAAACAAGGTCCATGCATAAATGAAAAGATGAAATTCTTTTAAAAGAAAAACTGCGTCAGGTGAAACATTTGGGAAAGAAGTTGTTTGATGAAGCCTGCAGTAAACGCTTGTGCCCTGCAGTAAATGCTTGTGCTCTGCAGTAAATGCTTGTGCCCACGATCGTTGGTATCCCAGTCCTCCAACAGATGGGCACAGTGGAAGGCGCAGAATTCTGCCAAAGTCAAACGGATCCTGAATGCGTCCTTGGATTCGGATCCGCACTCCGGATCTACACCACAATTTAACGGGTCATCCTTGGAACTCGTTCCATCTATCCACCAAACTATGTTAAAATCTGTCCAGTAGTTTAAAAATGCCAACAGTCAGACAGACAGGAGCAACGTGGGTGAGAGCATAACCTCATTTTTGGGAACCCCCCCCCCCCCCCCCCCCCCCCCGATTTTCTTTCAGAAAAATCTTGGTGTAAGCGGTTAATGAAGCCTACAGTGACATGCTTGCGGAAAACGTCGTATAAACCTCGCCACTCAAGACGTAACGACCTTGCAAGGAAACATGTAGTACAGTTGACTGATTCGTTTTTTTTTTAAAAAACCTGATTTTTCTCCACCACCACCACCACATCTCCCCTACCCACCACCCCCTCTTTTCCCCCTTCCTGTCTTTCTCTCCACCCTTTTCTGTTTCCCAGTTTTATCGACTTCTCAGGAACTCTGTCAGATTTTATTCAGAATCGCCCACAAAGACAAATACAGCCAGCGTTTTTGAGCTCTGGTCTTTCCTTTATATTTGGGGGTCCAGAGAGAGAGAGAGAGAGAGAGAGAGAGAGAGAGAGAAGAGAGAGAGAGAGAGGACGTTATTGTAACTTACGCACATGAAGTGGAAAATATAACGTTCCATGGTTAGTCCATCTTGTCTGTTGACTAGCCGCAGATGGATCACATCCACACAGACACACGTCTTTTGGGAAGGACGAACTGATGGGACAGCGCCGCTTTGAGAGCTCTTGGACACGCGCTTAGACTTCGATCCGAGACAGGAGGACGTCTTGAAAGTGGGTTTCTGTGAGCTTTCCCCCCATAAAAGTATCCGCTGCGCACAAGACTTACAGGAAAGCCCACGTGTGTGTGTGTGTGTGTGTGTGTGTGTGTGTGTGTGTGTGTGTGTGTGTGTGTGTGTGTGTGTGTGTTGTGCGCGTGCGTGCGTGCGTGCGTGCTTACGTGCGTGCGCGTGTGTGTGTGTGTGTGTGAAGGGGAGTATGTATGTGTGTGCGGGCATGCCTCTGTGTGTGTGTGTGTGTGTGTGTGTGTGTGTGTGTGTGTGTGTGTGTGTGTGTGTGTGTGTGTGTGTGTGTTTGAAGGGGAGTATGTATGTGTGCGCGTGCATGCCTCAGTACGCAGTGTGTGTGTGTGTTTCCATGCGCGCGCGCGTGCCTGTGCGCACGCGTGCGTGTTTATGTGTGTGCAAGCTCAATTTATGGGAAAATGTGTGTGCATGTATGTTGGGGGTTGTGTGTGTGTGTGTGTGTGTGTGTGTGTGCGTGCGTGCGTGCGTGCGTGCGTGCGTGCGTGCGTGCGTGTGCGTGCGTGCGTGCGTGTGCGTGTGTGCGTGCGTGCGTGCGTGCGTGCGTGGTGTGTGTAGGTGAGTGCATGGGAGTGAATAAATGAGTAAGTGAACGTGGGTGTGAGAGAGAGACAGAGACAGAGAGAGAGAGAGGAGAGTTGGGCGTATGCACACGTGCCTATGAGAGAGAGAGAGAGAGAGAGAGAGAGAGAGAGAGAGAGAGAGAGAGAGAGAGAGAGAGAGAGTTGGGTGTATGCGTACGTTGTCTACGACAGAGAGAGAGAGAGAGAGAGATAGAGAGAGAGAGAGAGAGAGAGAGAGGAGTTTAAACGATTTACTGGCGTAACCCATGGCCTACCTGCAGTAATGCATTGCAACAGGGGTACTGAGAAGGAGTGGGGTGGGGGGTGGCAGGAAATGCAGTTATAACCCCCAGTAACTTTAAGATCGTGTCACACATTCATGATCAATCCTGATAATTGTTCAGTCTCTCCAAATGACATTATGAATGGAGAGGAGAAGGAAAAGGATGGGAAGGAGGAGGAAGAGGGAGGAAAGGAGGGAGAGAGAGAGAGAGAGAGAGAGAGAGAGAGAGAGAGAGAGAGAGAGAGATGCTATTGTGAACTTGGAAAGTATTTCCTAAACTCTCGTTATATGACAACGTATACAGCAAGGGGGAATGAACGCATACAGTAAGGCTTATCACTTCCCTTCTCTCGTTCATTCAGAAAACGGTAAAGATGAGTAAAAGACTAGTCATCTGTTCATTTTAACTCTTTTTTTTTTGTGTTAAACACACAGTGATAACAGAGGTAGATAAAGAGAACCTGGAGGTGGACGGTGGTGGAAGGGGTGAGTGGAAGGGGTGAGTGGAAGGAAGACTGGAAGGGACTGGAGGATGGGCAGGCCAGGCGGCGAATTTTCCGGGGAGGAAAGAAAGAGCAGGGAGGAAAACAAACATCTGCCCACGATCGGACTATTCTACTCTTCGTCAAAAGCAACCGAGATCACCGACTGTAATGTGACTTCATTCATCATTCATCACGTTGATGGCATGGTCGTCCCATTACGCTCTTCATATAAAAGCGGCCGCCCGCCCGCCACGGTAATCAGACAGATGCCGGTATCACTGACGCCTGGAGCATGTCTGCGTGTGTGTGTGTTTCCAGTGAACGTGTGAATAACTAACTGCCTCGGTGGGATGTGTCAACAGCCCCTGCTTCACTCATTCATTCTCATGCATCGCTAAAAGCCCAGCCACGATATCAGGGATGCCATCATGTAGCCCCTCCTCTCCAGAATACCTCCCCAACCTCCACAAAAAGTAAATAAACAAGATTCTGACACCAAAACAAAAACACCCTTCAAACACATACACACCCACACACACACCACACACACACATGCTCTCTCTCTCTCTCTCTGAGACAAGCAAACAAATAATAAATGTCTTTGAGGAGTTTCAGAAGGTTATAAAATGAAATAAACAGAACAACTATCAACAACGTTTTCGGCCATAGACCGTCTTCAGGACTTGTGACATAAAAAGAAAACAAACAAATCTTTTTATGTCACAAGTCCTGAAGACAGTCTATGACCAAAACGCTGTTGATAGTTGTTATGTTTTTTTTATCTTCTGAAAATCCTCAAAGACAGTTATTTTTTTTATTATTTTTTTTTTTACAGAAGATCTGCAGTCCAATATCTGTTTTATTAAATGGAAACAAACTAGAATATCTGAGAATCCTGTTATGAAAAGGAATGCATGCACGCACCCACACAGAGACATGTGCACGCATGCAGGGCGCGTGCACACACACATACAACACACCATGCTAAAAACCTGACCAATGGTTGATTACATTTATTTGGAGAACCTAATTATCTATATTCTTGAATGAAAGAAGACGCATGGTCAGCACAAAAAGTCTAAATCATACAGCAGAAATGCAATTTTCATTGGAAGTATTCACAATCTCTGCAGCCTGTCTTAGGTGACTGTTAAGAGCACATTGCTATTACACACACACACACACACACACACACACACACACACACACACACACACAGACTTCACGAGTGGGCAATGTTTCACCAGACCCATAACAACAATCGTCTTCTTCACTGCAGCACCAATCATTCTGGCACAGTGCCAGCAGCAACCAGATTTTTTTTTCTATGGCGCTTCATTACCATGCTAACGAGAGACACTATATGATGGACTAAAAATGACTTTCCAGTTGGCCATGAAGCTGTTGTTTGTCGGAAACAAACTCCATCAATTACTGTCGGAAACAAACTCAATCAATTACTGTCGGAAAAAAACTCAATCAATACTGTCGAAACAAAATCAATCAATTTACTGTCGGAAACAAACTCAATCAATTACTGTCAGAAACAGCCAACGTTGATCATTGGCCCATTCAAAAAGACAAAACTGTTTACTAAGACTCTTTTTAACCAATAGTTGTTTGACATTGAAGGTTTCGTTTTAACAGACATTACAACGTGTGTGTGTGTGTGTGTGTGTGTGTGTGTGTGTGTGTGTGTGTGTGTGTGTGTGTGTGTGTGTGTGATATTCATGGGATCATATCTCCCATATTTTAACACAGCGTATCAAAAACAGTCTCTTTTCCAGGACACAAAGAATAAGAGTTCGAGATTTTAGCAGTAAAATGCGTGCTACTGAGCCACAGCGTTTTTTCGATTGTGACGCGGTTTTCGCCTTACATGTTTTTGTTAAAACGGCGCCATCTTACGCTCTTTCCACCTTTCCTAAACATATTCGAACCCACCACCGTCTTGTTGCAGTTCAAAGGTGGCAGTAAATAGCAATGCGGCAAACCACCATATATATCTACGGGGCGTTTTCAGTGAAAGGGCATGTTCTCAACTTGAATAAACGTTCACATTCCTATTCCATCTCTCCGCATAATTTCACAGAAAACATTTTCACAGTGAGCCCGCACGCACTTCACACACACACACACACACACACACACACACACACACACACACACACACACACACACACACACGCACACACACACATACACACACACCACCACACACACACACACACACACACACACACACACACACACACACACACACACACACACACACACACACACACACACACACTGTTTTTTTCTCTCTCTAAAGAAATATTTTGTGGAGAAAGTTGGAAAAAAAGCTTGCTACTACTTCCATGTGGTGAAAGATAAAGCAGTGATTTTATATATCATCTGCATACGAACAGACACACACGGACATGAAGACGGAGAGACAGCGGCCAACAGACGAGGTGCATTCCTAACGTGGGACAGAAATACGATTACTCCCTTAGAAAACGCCGCCGTCATTACGCTGTCACCACACACTGCCGATTAAGGCAACCCAGAGAGAGAGAGAGAGAGGGAGAGGAGAGAGAGAGAGAGAGAGAGAGAGAGAGAGAGAGAGAGAGAGAGAGAGAGAGAGAGAGATTCCCCCCCCCCCCCCCCCCCAACACTTCGGTGTGATGAGCTCCTCGTGTTGTTACAATAAAACAGGCTTACTTCCTTTCTGGAAGCGCCGTGGTTGCTTCTCTCCTGATCAAGTCATGTTGTTTATAGTGTAGCATCCCTTTCTCTCTGTGTCTCTGTCTGTCCGTCTGTCTGTGTGTCTTTCTTTGCCTCTACTTTTTTATGTGTTCCTTGTTCTTCTACTTTTTTTCTCTCCCACTGCGTCATCATCATCATCATCACCATCATCGTCATTATCATCATTTTCTTCTTCTCCCCCCTTTTTTTCTCTTCTTTTTTGTACCCCGTGTCCGTCATCGATTTTCATTTTCATCGTCCACTTCTGGGTCTTCTTCTACCCCTTCTTCGACTTTCATTTGTTTACACGTTGTTTCCATGATCATCTTCATCGTCCTCTTCCTACTCTTTTACAGTCTCCTTTTTTTCTTCTTCTTTCTCTTCTTTCCATGTTCAGCCTCCATCGTCATCATCATCATTTTGTCATTGACTATCATTGTCATTTTCTTCTTTCTCTTTCTATGACTTCGTCTCAACAATCCGCAGTACCATTACCAATTATCATCAGCATCCTCTCCTTCTTTCATTTCTTTGTATACTTCATAATCATCTTAATCATCATTATCATATCATCGTCATCGTTGTGTCATCTTCTCCTGCTTGCCCTTCTTACCCTTTGCTCATTTTTTCCCCTTTGTTGTCATTAACATCATTATCATCAGCAAGATAATTTTCATTCACATTTTTTTTTTTTTTTTCCCCTTTTTTCGCAAAAATTTGATTTCCCGTCTCGGAGACATCCGCTGCGCCACTGTTCTCGCTTTTCTCCATCACAGTTCCATAACACGCTTTCCACGGGGAAGAAATAACACACACACACACACAAAAAAAAAACCCAACCCAGAAACCCCCCCCCCCCCCCCCCCCCCCCCCCCCCCCCCCCCCAAACCAAACCAAAAAAAACTGTCGTTCGGCAGGAAGACACTCGACTGGGGAAATCCTATACTGATGTGGGTCCCATTCGGTGTATGTTTGTCTACTTACTGAAAACAGTGGAGATCATATACTGATGTGGGTCCCATTCGGTGTATGCCGTCTCCTTTCTGCAAACAGGGGAGATCCTATACTGATGTGGGTTCCATTCGGTGTATGTTGTCTACTTACTGCACACTGGGGAGATCCTATACTGATGTGGGTCCCATTCGGTGTATGCCGTCTCCTTTCTGCAAACAGGGGAGATCCTATACTGATGTGGGTCCCATTCGGTGTATGTTGTCTACTTACTGCAAACTGGGGAGATCCTATACTGGTGTGGGTCCATTCGGTGTATGTTGTCTCCTTACTGCAAACAGGGGAGATCCTATACTGATGTGGGTCCATTCGGTGTGTGTTGCCTACTTACTGCAAACAGGGGAGATCCCTATACTGGTGTGGGTCCATTCGGTGTATGTTGTCTATTTACTGCAAACCGTTTTTTCACGGCACATGCTCCCTGCCTTCTTCCTCCCCCCATCAAAGAGAGCAAAACCCCATTCCACGGAGAGGAATATAACACAAATATAATAGTAATGTTTATTTCTATAGCGCATATTCCATAAAACACCGCTGCGTATGTCAAAGGGCGTGGAGAGGTTGCACAGACAGAAAGCAGCGGTGTCAAACAGGGCTGTGTCCTTGTCCCTACCCTCTTTGGGATCTTCTTGGCTCACCTCCCAAGGCATTCATTCAATACAGCTCAAGAGGGGACCTACCTGCGGACCAAATCAGATGGCAGACTTTTCAATCTCGCCCGCCTAAGAGCAAGGACAAAGGTACGCGAAGTCCTCATCAGAGATATGCTGTTTGCCAATGATGCCGCTGTTAAGACCCACAGAAGACAAATGTTCTGGATCAAGACACGCCGTCACCACCAGCCATCACCATTGATGACTATGAGCTTGATGCCATCCATCAGTTCACTTACCTTGGGCCCCCCATCACCGATAACCTCTTCCTTGACACTGAGATCGAAAGAGGATCGGAAAGGCAGCCACAACACTTGCTCGCCTCACACAAACAGTGTGGACAAATCCCTAACTGACCGCAAAGACAAAGATGGCTGTGTATAACACATGGGTTCTTAGCACTTTGTTGTATGGCAGTGAAACGTGGGCCACGCATGATGGCCAGGAGAAGAGGCTCACTTCCCTCCACCATTGAAGCCTCCGGCGTATACTCGGCATCTCTTGGCAAGACAGGGCGACCAACACAGAAGTCCTGTCTCGCGCTGGCCTCCCTACCATGTGTACCCTGCTGAGACAGCGTCGGCTGCTTTGGCTGGGCCATGTTAGTTGCATGGAGGGTGGTCGCATCCCAAAAGGCATCCTCTATGGAGAGCTTGCTGCAGGGCAGAGAAGCACAGGCCGCCTACAGCTGAGATACAAAGACGTTTGCAAAAGAGACATGAAGGCGCTTGAGATCAACTCTGAGTCCTGGGAGGACCTCGCAGCCGACCGCAACAGCTGGAGAAGCACTCTCAAGAAACAGCTGCACATTGGCGAAGACAAACTGAGCTGCTGCAGCAGAAAAGCGAGCCCGCAGAAAAGGGATGACAGCCAACAAACCAGTGTCAACATACAGATGTGACCATTGTGACAGAGGCTGCCACTCACGTATCAGTCTCTACAGCCACAGGCGACGCTGCTAGGGGCGAGCAGACAGCCCGGACAGATATAAATGTTAGGTCGGATATACTCTATCCATGGTCTACTCCATAAAAAGAATCAACAGCGCTTTACACTATAGAAAAATTAGCAAACAGTAATAACAGGAGTTACAAAAGTCATGCATACTGAAAAAGCACAAACACCGACTTGCACAAATCAAACAATATATAAACATGCACCCTAGTAAGCTTACTATTTTACATCAGTTTGGTCAGAGACCTATACTGTGTGTATGCATGTGTGTGCCCTGTGTGTGTGTGTGTGTGTGTGTGTGTGTGTGTGTGTGTGGTGTGGTGTGTGTGTGTGTGTGTGTGTGTGTGTGCATGCATTGTGCGTGCATACGTGTGTACGCATGGGTGTGTCCGTGTGTGGACGTGTGTATTCGTGTGCATGTGCGCGTGTGTGCATGTGTATGCATGCGTGCATTTGCATGTAATGTACATGATCAGCTTGCAAATATCACAATTATTCATATTATTAACATTAATGATAAATGTTATAATGACAATAAAAACACATCACACTTAAATTCATATTTTTAACTAAGAAAACGCATCACAGAATATTATAATTTACAAATCACTCTCATTAAGATCCTTGATTAACACATTGTACATCAATACTAAAACAAATCACATTGCATTCACAGTTAACACATTGTATATAACAAATCAAACAAGAAATTTCACAAAGTCTCTCGTTCTTAAATCCTCTTCAAACCACTTCTCATCTTTACACTTACACAGACATAGACACACACACACACACACACCCACACACACACACACACACACACACACACACACACACACACACAAACTCACACACACACTCATACACACACATACAAAAAGTATGGGTCCATAAAAACCATTCACACACACACACACACACACACACACACACACACACACACACACACACACACACACACACACACACACACACACACACACACACACACACACACACACACACACACACCTTAACATTACTGGTCTAGAAACATAGAGGCAAGAGAATGAATCTACTTAAGGACTTGCACATTTCAGTTTCTGAGAATAGGTGAGTTTGAAAGAGGTAGGTTTTCAGATGCCGTTTGAAAGTTGAGAGGCACTTTGCTTTCCTAAGAGGCAGGGGTAGAGAGTTCCATACATACGGGCCAAAGACAGAGAAGGACTTTTTAACCAAAGGTATCATGACAGAAGCGAGGAACAGTCAGCAGTGACGTATCGGAAGAACGGAATGTTCGAGAAGGCTTGTATATCGGCAAGAGATTGGAAAGATAAGATGGCATGTTCTCATGAAAGATACACTGGAAGCGGAGACAGGCAACTTTGTATTGAATTCTGGCCTTTACAGGAAGCCAGTGAAGTGTTCTAAGAAGAGATTGTGCACTCTCACGTCTGGGCTTCGGGAGAACAAGGCGAGCTGCGTGATTCTGTATTTGCTGAAGTTTATTTAGTTGATTGTCAGGAAGACTATCTAGCAGAGAGTTACAGTAGTCTAGTCTGGACAGAATCAAAGAGACTGCAAGTTTGTTGGCAGCATAGGTGGATAGACAGGGGCGGATCTTACCTATTCTACGTAACTGATAGTACAGAGTACGGCATAGTTGGTTGACATGTGCGTCTATAGACAGACAAGGTTTCGTCCAGGTAGAAACCAAGATTCCTGACTGTTTGTGAGAAAGGATACATTACAACCAGAGATAGACATAGCAGTATGAGTAAACCTGATTGATCTATGAATTAGTGCCAGTAACAATGCGCTCAGTTTATCATCATTCATGTTCAACTTGTTGTCACTCATCCACTTCGAACACACCCTCTATACAATCTCTCAGATCGCACTCAAGAGAGTCAAAATCTGACGGTGCAGAAGAGTTATGCAGCTGCGAGTCATCTGCAAAGAAGTGGCATGAGTGGCCTGACTGATGAATGACAGTGCTAAGAGGCGTTGCGTGTACATGGTAAACACGACAGGTCCCAAGACAGAACCCTGTGGCATGCCAAGTTTCAGCACTGATACAGCTGATTCGTGGCCAATGACAACAGACTGGGTACGACCAGTTAGATAAGAATTGAACCAGTCCAGAACCGTTCCAGAGCAGCCAAAAGTGGTACACGCTAACCCCGTTGTGAGGATGCTGTGATCCATGGTGTCAAATGCTGCTGACAAGTCAAGCAGTGACAAGATAGACACACGTCCATTGTCTGAGGCCTGAAGGAGGTCATTGCCCACACGTAGTAAAGCAGTTTCTTTGCTATGACACTTTTGGTAGGCTGAATGAAACGGCTCAAGCAGGTTGTGAGATTCCAGATGCTGTAGAAGCTGTTTTAGTACAATGCGTTCCAATACCTTTGACAAGAATGGTTCTTCAAGCACTTTAGGTTCCAAGGTTTGCCTTCTTTAGAAGGGGCATCACAAGAGCATGCTTCAAGCACTCAGGCACAATACCAGATAATAAGGGCTTGTTCACGATATCAGTGACAATGAGTGTAATTTCACCTAAACAATCAAACAAGTTTGAGGCAGGAATAGGGTCGAGGTCACAGGACTTCTTGGCATTTTCTTCAGTATCTCTTTTAGACAGATCTCAGATACAGGCTCAAATTTTTCAAACAGTGCACTAGAGAACACAACAGCATCAGTGGGGTATGGTGTATCAGAGTCACAGCTGCTTCTGATCTGTTTGATCTTGCAAAAAAAAAAATGATTGAATTTACTGGGAAAGACTCTGGGGGAGATGTTAGAAGGAAGCACAGTGTCCCCTGCTTTGCCCAGCAGTTGATCACTGAGGCGGAAGAGTTCTCTGGAGCTGTCAGCACCTGCTTTCCAACCACATAAGTAATTTTTCTTAGCTTCATGTATCATGTTTGTAATCATGTAACCCTGCTCTGCATATTTCTCTCTGTGAATAGTCAGACCCGACTCGCGCCATGCACACTCGGCAGCACGCTGTAGCACTTTAGCATGAATGACATCTAGAGTCATCCAAAGGGCGGATGTATGGTCTGATACTGTACGTACAGTGAGAGGGGCATGTTGGTCAAGCAGCTGTCGCATAGAAATGTTATAGGTACATATGGGATCAGATGAATTGGACCGACTGTATAATTGATTCAAGCACTGGATGAAATTATGACTCAATCTCAATAGCCTTGAAATTGCGTGAAGCAATTTTCTTTGTTGCTTCAGCAGGTTTTCTAAGACTGAGTTCAAAAGAAATAAAATGGTCTGATAATAGCATGTCTCGAACAGATAAATCAAACATCAGAAACACGGCTGGTGATTAACCAGTCTAAAGTATGACCTTTACGTTGAGTAGGTACATTCACCATTTGTTGCAGTTTAGATTTTCAGGAACATCACTTAAGCCAAAGTGCAGGGGTCAGGTGGATTGTCAACATAGACATTGATATCATCAACAATAAACAATTTTTCGTACATTGTATAATTCAAACAGATCAGGGAACTCGTCTAAGAACACTGATTTCTTGAGTTTGTTTTTTTTTTTTTTCTACTAGGTGGGGGACGGTACACACAAAGAAACACAAAGGTTTGACCATCAAAGTCCAGGCGGACCTCACACACCTCAAGAGCTGTAAATGTACAGTCTTGAGTTGGAAAGAAAATGTGTTTTTTAAAGACTGTTTCTGTATACCACTGCAATGCCACCTCCAGCACTGTACCGCCGTGGAAAAGACGTCAAGGTGAAGCCTGGCGGCGTCACTGACGCAATGCCAGCCTCATCTCCCTGTGGACGGAGCCACGTTTCGGTCAGAAAAAGCACATCGTAGTTGCCCTGGATTATGTGGTCACAAACATCACCAGTCTCGTTTCGAAGGGACTGAGTGTTTAAGGTCATTATCTTGAATCGTTTTGAACGTTCTTGATTTCGACAGGTTTCAATTTTAAGTGTGTATGATCGTCGTGGTTTACCTGTACCCGTGTCCTGATCATCTGAAGGACAGTGCTGATGGAAAGCACGTCCGTTGAGGGCTGGCTTACTGCTGACGATCACTTCAATCCGCATCTGCTTTCTCCTTCACCCTCGCCGACATCGGCGCCGCCGTCGTTTGAAAAGCGCAAGGTCTACCCCTGTGCCTAAATCTTTGAAACGAATGGCAAGGGGTGAGTCCACTGGAGCAGCACTGACTGGCAACAGCTGCTCGCGGGTATAGCGCTTGAATGGAACATCAACACACTGAAAACACTGTCCCTCTCGCACAGTGGAACATGGGCTTTAACACTGCACAGCTGAACACAGGCCAATGGTCAATGTAATGGTGCCGGAATCCACCAGGGGCACCGGAATGATGATGAATGCTACGCCAATTGTCCCCGCCTCCTACAGTTGTGAGCAAGTGCCCGAGTTGTGTCAAAGCCTTTCCTGCTGCATTAAGCAAATCTGTCCCCCTGTCTTCCTCTTCCCCCTGCCCGGTCTCCATCAGATGGTCTTGGAGCGTCCGTTTGATCCTGTCGATGTCGCATATCCATCCATAATACGTACGCTTTCTTTTCTACTCCGGAATCAACAGATCTCAAAGTAACTAGCATGCTGCTTGATTGTTGAGAATGTCGTGGTTAGTGATATGCTCAGCATCGGAGATGTCGAATATCCTCTTTAGGATCTAATGTCCACTGCTTGGATCTTCCTCTGCACAGAATGTAGACATTCCCGTACATCCCCCCCCCCCCCCTCCCACACCCAAGCTTACACCTCAGCTTAACGTGTTGCCGCTCTGGTGGGATCAGCGCAGTGGAAGATAAGTCGAGCAACTCCAGCTCTCTTGGGATGGTTATTCCCGTTTGTCATTTCATCTTTAGAGAGCATTGAGGTTCAACCTGAATGTAACGAACTGTCAGTTACGTCTTCGTCTCACAGTTCTGTCAGGTAGACTGACTGACTGTTGCATTTCATTCTCAAATCCAAAGACACTGGTTAGGACTGGAAGCCCGGAGTACACCTCAAATGTCAATACCATGCTCATGATACGTGTCCCACCGTGATACGGTTCAAGTCATGTTGTTTATAGGCCAGCCGACCATAGAAACCAATCAGGACTAATGAACAATAAATGTCTTTGAGGATTCTCAGAAGATTTTAAAAATAAGGAAAACAGAACAAATATCGACAACGTTTTGGTCATAGATTGTCTTCAGGACTTGTCCTGAAGACGGTCTATGACAGAAACGTTGTCGATATTCGTTCTGTTTTCCTTTTTTTACAAAAAATCTTCAGAGAATCCTCAGAGACATTCATTATTCATTTTCACTTGAAGATCTGCGGTCAAAAATCTGTTTTATTTACACATTAAGACTGTTTTAATTAACACCGTACTCATATTCTCTCTCTGTCTCTGTCTGCCTGTCCGTCTGTCTGTCTGTCTGTCTGTCTGTCTGTCTGTCTCTCTCTCCTCTCTCTCTCTCTCACACACACACCACACACACACACACACACACACACACACACACACACACACACACACACACACGTGCCACACGCCCACACACACGCGCACAGCGCACACGTTTTCGGTTTTCAACAAGGATGTGTCACTGCGCGTGGACTAGTCTACATATGCTACACCACATCTGCAAAGTTTTCTGCGAGACCACACTCCGCTTGATTTATAGCCGTTGGATAAATAGATTAGCCACTAGGACGAGAAAATATGAGAAGAGGGTCTCATGGAAACGACATAACGGATGTCTGGCCTGTGCGTTAGCCCAACGCACTGATCAGACCTTCACACATACGGCGCGCGCGCGCGCGCGCGCACACTACACACACACACACACCACACACACCCACACACACATATACAATATATATAATTTAATATACACACAACAACACACAACACACAGACCCCCCTGCACACACGCACACACGCATACATCGATACATCGGGAGAGAGAGAGAGAGAGAGAAGAGAGAGAGAGAGAGAGAGAGAGAGAGAAGATGAGAGACAGACATAAACAGACAGACAGACGGAGAAACTTTTGCGACCGAACACTGTCACCACAGCGCGACGCACATATACACACGGCACACGCACCTACGTGCGGCGCGCGCGCACAACACACACACGCACACACACACATACACACCTCCTACCGTTATCCCCCCTCTCATCTCTCCCTTCGACCTGACATCTTTCTTTTGTCCCCTTCACAAACAATCAACCCCAACACAACTCCACACACACACGCACCCCCCACCCCCCGCCCCCCCCCCCCCCCTCCACCACCTTCCACCCCCTGTCCACTGCCCGCCTCGCTCTGTTCTCTCCCTCCAACCTCGCTCCCCAACATCACC
>JADBJO010001770.1:365000-372500 GCA_016801955.1 Conus betulinus | reverse complement strand
CCATGGAATCTTTCTTCAGTTCCAGCTCCAGGAGTGTATTGCCAACCTTTGTAACAGACTCCTGATCGCGGGAGACCCCCCAGTCTACAATACAGAACAGGGCGGAGGATCAGTGGGTTTTTTTTTTTTTTTTTTTTTTTTTTTTTATTTAAAAAAATTTTTTTTTGCTGTCCCAACTTCTGTGCGATCTCAGTGTCAGTGCACCCACGCCGCCGCATTCCCGACACCCCGTCCACAGTCACAGCCCGGTCAGCCCCGCCGCAGCCCCCGGCACCGGCAATCCACAGGGAGCAGTCAGTGTCAAGTTGTCAAGAGGCAACCCACCGGAGGAGACACTGCACTGCTGCCGAGTCACTTCGGTGGTGTTCAGTGGCGTCTGTTCTGATCCAACATACGCAGGACACCACCTACTAAGCCCCCTACTGACAATAATAATTGCTTAGTCGCGGAGCCGGTGTGCGTGAGCTCTCCCCTGCGGAGGGCGCCACCACGTACTAACGACAGCCCCCATGGACCCATCGATACCGGGCCAGATCAGTGTGGACATATTACGGGTCGGAAGCTCCGCGGGTTATCGTCACCGTTATCTAAGCAGCAGCAGGACATCTGAGATCTGCGCGGCTGGGGAAGTCCGAGCGCAGAGAAGATCGTCACCGAGGAGGATCAGCTCCACATAGGGTGTCAGAATGTCTGGCACGTCAGCACCACAGAGGCTTCAGTGACTGTTGGGGGGGGGGGGGGGGGGTATGGAGAAGGAACAGACGTCATGAATTTTGTGGGAAGACCTCCACGTTCTGATCCACGAAAATCCACGGGGGGGAAAACAAAAACTTGATGGGAGAAATTGGGAAGATCTGAAATTCTTAGGGCGTACGTGATCACTTTCTCAACAGACGTTGGACACGGAGTGCACTGTTGGGTGACATGTTTATGTTCAAAAGAACAACAGAGCAGGTAGTCTGTACAAATCAGGGAAACCCAACAATCAACAGTTGTTAGGTGTAAACTGGTCCACAGAGTAACATTTTCATTCCAGAGTCATGTAACGGCAGGATCACAAACCAGTGTACATTCTCCATGATTATGTTTCGGTCTCGTTTGGCGGCAACCCCGCAAGGGGCTTGCGTCATCGGTTAATGACGCCGTGATGATGGGTCACACGTAACCACGCGGTCGCTGCCGTTGATTGTTGCCCAGTGTACTGCTGGCAGGGCATCTTACAGGGTGCACACACCTGTATCGCCCAGACAACGTGAACGTCCTATCATGCTCTAAATCATCTGAACGGAGGAGAATTTCGGGCGGGGGGAGGGGGCGGGGGGGGGGGGGGGGGGGGGGTAAGAAGGAGGAAGGACATGAAGATGGGAATGATGCGAGGATGGGTCTTTACAACCCTAACTGTCGGTCTCACCTGCCCTGGGAGGAGGGGGAGAGAGAGAGAGAGAGAGAGGGGGGGGAGAGGCCAGCACTTAGTGTCCTCCCTCACCTGCCTGCCCGCCGCTGACAACACCAGCGCGTGCCATGTCCTCACACGGCGATGACACCTGGGCAGCGGGTACGTGGACCGCGCCCCGTGTTCCTCCCCACACCTCCACTGACAGCCCCGAGCAGCACGGACATGGCCATAACACAAAAACATACCAAAAAAAAAAAAAAAGAAAGGAAGAAAAAAAAAAAAAAAAAAGAGGGGAGGGAAAAAGAGTTCCCAGTGTACCGTACGAACATTGATGTTTGTGTTGGGAGATATCACGAGTAACACGGAAAGAAAAGAAGAAAAGCTGTTCTAGCTGCCTGACGTACCAGTAAAGGACAGCCGTGTTCATAATGTAAACCTTAAAAAAAAAAAAAAAAAAAAAAAAAGGAAGAAGAATAAGTAAAAAGAGACACTCATCGAAAAAAGAAAAGGTTGGCAATGTACTTCTTACTCTTCTACAGGCAGACATGTCTGTGTGAATGACCCCAGCGAGGGCTTGTCTTTGCCGTTATTGTGAAACTGCTTCCTTAACCAGTTGTTTTTCTTTCTTTCCTTTTTTTTCTTTTCCTCAAAAAGAAAATAACGAGGACGTACTGTAGACGGAACTTTTCCCACATCTGTCCGTCCCTGACCGGTCTTTGAAAGTGAGAGGGCGCGAAGTTCTCTCAACTGCCCACGAACCAAGAGTTTTGAATTCTGCTTCACTTACTTCCGCCCGCCCCAACTATGTGCAAATGGTCTTGGTTAGGTATTGATCCCTCCTCCCCCCCCTCCCCCCCCCCCCCCCCCCCCCCCCCCCCCCCCCCCCCCCCCCCCCCCCCCCCCCAGATAAAAGAATCCTAGGATGGTAGGTTTGGGCGAGGCCTTTTTTGGTCTTGTGGTTACAGCAGTGTTTTTATTTCCCCTTTGAGTTGGTCTGGTTATGTTAAAGAAAAAAAAAAATTCTGTCCGGACTCTACTTATGTGCATACCCTCCAGGTCCTTTCGATGCCATTAGGCGCCGGGGCTCCGCATGGGAATGCATGCCTTAATTTAAAAAAAGATAATGATAAGAAGAAATAAATGATAAAGAAAACCCAATCTTGTATGAATATTGAAATCGTTGTCCGTCCTTTATAGAAGAATAGATCACACACACACACACACACACACACACACACACACACACACACACACACACACACACACACACATATGTATATAAATATATATATATATATAGATATATATATATATATATATATATATATATATATATATATATATATATATATATACATATATAAGATGATGGTTGTGAAAACCAACGACAGTTTAAAAACAGTACTCAACCGTATTGGGAGCGGCATCTGTTAAGAAGTAGGTTTAAAAATAAGCTTAAAATTGGTCTCCGATTGCCTCCGATTTTAAGCTTAGCTTATTTTTAAACCTACTTCTTAACAGATATATATATATATATATATATCTGTTATCCTCCACCCCCACCCCACCCACCCACCCACACACACACCACCTCCATCTTTTTTCCTTTTCCCCTTTCTTAGTTGTTCACCATGAATGGAATTATAACACTGAAGATGGTTAAATAGAAAAACCACACAAACAAACAAACACAAACAAATGAAACTTTCATCACTCTTCTTTTTCTCTTTCTGATGAAGTCACACGACGTTCTACCGTTGCCTCCGACTACAGGGAACATGGCCGAATAGGCTTTTTTTTAAAAGCAAGATCGCGCCTTCGCTCATTTGATGACAAGCTGTGATTTGGCGAACTAATGGGTCGGGAAACGGCATCATGAGCCAGTGAACGGCGCCGTTGGTCGACACCGCCATCCTCAAGCAGAAGAGAACTGGATATGCTGACATCGAAGACATGACTTGGTCAAACCCACAGAGTTGGAATATTTCTCTGTGTGTGTGCGTGTTTGTGGTTTTTAATCATTATTTCTGCCGAGAATGTTACGTTTCCGCTTGCATTCATGTTTGGGTTGTTGGCTGTGTAGGTTCTCTGTCAGCAAGACAAAGTACTAACTGCTGAGGCAAGTGTCGTGGCCTTTTGTCGGAAAGATGAATGTGGTTCAGGGACGAAGTCGTTCAGTTTAGACGCCGATGTCTGGTGCGAATCCGGAGCAAAAGGCGGGTCCAGAATATCTTTGGTGGGGGTCTGTGTTCTCCCGTACGCCCTTCGTGTTTTGGATGGAGCTGGCTCTACTTTGGTCACTTGTTCTACAGGACATGCGCCAGAAGACTGACAGAAACGGTGACAGCAAATCGGGTTGTCGGATCTCTGGGACCAGAGATGTAGAGGAACAGGATAAGACCCTCTCCTCGCTTTCCTACTGTTCACCTTGGTCGGAGTCCCTTTCGCTAGGGCACAGGCTGCTGACCCCTTCCAAACAGCACAGTCACCGTATACCCCGAGAGAATTGTTCAACTGGCTGTGTCGCCCCTTCAGGTCATTACGTGTGTAAACTTCTTGTTGTCCATTGTTCAAGAAGGGCTGCCCCACTGCCTGCATGAAGTGTTTGGCCAAGCCCTAACCACCCTGTGTGTGCTTCAAAGTTGACAGTCCGACATGATCAGCAGCAAAGTGTGTCAACCAGCAGACACCAAGCAGACAGAGACCCGATCAGATCCACAGGAAGAGGGGAATGCCTTCAGTATGCGCCATAGAACTCCAAACCAGGGAAAGACGAAGATAACTTATTCCCACTCTGCCCCATCCCACCCTCCCCCCGCCACCGATCCCCCCCCCCCCCCCCCCCCCCCATCTCCCACCTACCTGCTCTTGTCTCTATGTTTCTGGCGATTAATTCTGCAATCAGCGGGGCGTGACGTGCACAAATCGCCCGAACCTCGCCAGTTTCGCCGGGGGGCGGTTTCTCGGTCTCGTGGCCCGCCTCACAACGGGACAGCTCGTGTGCAACTTCCAGCTGATCACATTACGTCGTCATGCGATATTGCATGCGAACCCGACTGAAACGCTTTCTTTTTTTTTTTCTTTTTTTTTTTTTTTTTTTTCTTTTTTTTTAAGTTGTTGCTAAGTTGCCTGGAGCTGTATGCAAACCCACTAAAACGTTTTTTTTTTTTTCTCTCTCTCTCTCTCCCTCTCTCTTCTTTGTGTGTGTGTGTGTGTGTGTGTGTGTGTGTGTGTGTGGTGTGTTCTTCAATTGTGTTGCTAAGTTGTCTGGAGCTGCTTTGCTGGGGGGGGGGGGGTCAGACTGAATTGTGATGCTGCTGGGCTGCAAAACACACACCGACCTAATTCTCTCTTGGATAGGCTACGTTCACAAAACAGAAGTGTCTGGGTATCGGGTCAAAATTTTCTTCCAGAATTTTATTTTAAGGGACAAAAAAAAATTCCGGACAGGTTCTCGGGTGAACAGTGGCCTGAGCACAATTGACATCAGTGATTTTCTGCTTTTCTTTCAAAGAGAGAGAGAGAGAGAGAGAAAGAAGAGAGAGAGATTTTTCACCCCAAACCTAAGACCACTATCACCACCACCACGACCACCACTTCCCCCCCTCCCTCCCTCCCTCCCTCCCCAGTCCCCCCTTAGAAAAAAAAGGCCCAGGGTCAAATTCCCTAAGAGCAAAACACACAGAAAAATTCCTAGGGGGGCAAAAATCCTAGGAGCAGGTCGTCCACTCTCCGTCCGTGCCCCATCACGTAGTCCAGAAGTGGAGGTCATGGGGGGGAAGAGATGCTTGTGTGTCTGTCTGTGAGTTGTCAATGATGTGTTCACGTGGCTTCCGATGATGTGCGCTTGCGCTGGGGGCTGCCAAGTCAGGCTCCTGACGAGGTCACGCTGATGCGGAAAGAGATCTCTTTCTCCCTGTCCGTCTTTCTGTCCGTCCGTCCGTCTGTCTGTCTGTCTGTCTGTCTGTCTGTCTCTCTCTCTCTCTCTCTCTCTCTCTCTCTCTCTCTCTCTCTCTCTCTCTCTCTCTCTCTCTCTCTCTCTCTCTTGTAGCGTCGTTTCACGGTTTCCTTTGCCTGTTCGTCTTTTTATTTCTTCTTCTGCTTCCTCTTTCCTCCTTCTTCTCCTCTTACACTGCTGCTGCTGCCGCTGCTACTACTACTGCTACTAGCTCTCTTACAGCTGCTGCTGCTGCTGCTACTACTACTACTACTACTTTTTTACTAATTCTACTCATTGCAGTCCTGATATGGCCCCTCGGTCGACTGTTACGAACAACATTGAATCGAATATAGCCAGCAGCAGCAGCAGCAACAACAACAACAACAGCAGCAGCAGCAATTGCAATTGTAGTAGTAGCAGAGGCTGCAGAGTAATTGTAGTGGTGGTGGTCGTAGTGGTGTGGTGGTGATGGTGGTGGTGGAGGTAGTAGTTAGTAGTGATAGAGCAGCAGTAGTACGGAAGGTTGTGCTGGTAGTAATATCACTCTCGCCCTTGGCGTTTGGGGAACACTGATATGGACCCCTGTGGTCGACTGGGCCGTGAACAAGATGAATGGTATTTAGGGCAAAATAACCTGGCCTGCGTGTCCCTTGGTCTCTCAGCCTGTCACCAAAAAGCGATAGCCACACACAGTCAGTGAATGGGTCAAGCTCATTGTCATTGGCCACAGAGTCACGGTTTATAGCCCCACACAGTCAGTGAATAGATCAAGCTCATTGTCATTGCCCCAGAGTCACGGCTTATAGCCCCACACAGTCAGTGAATGGATCATTGTCATTGGCCACAGAGTTACGGCTTTATAGCCCCACACAGTCAGTGAATGGATCAAGTTCATTGTCATTGGCCACAGATTCACGGCTTATAGCCCCACACAGTCAGGAATAGATCAAGCTCATTGTCATTGGCCACAGAGTCATGGCTTATAGCCCCACACAGTCAGTGAATGGATCATTGTCATTGGCCACAGAGTCACGGCTTATAGCCCCACACAGTCAGTGAATAGATCAAGCTCATTGTCATTGGCCACAGAGTCACGGCTTATAGCCCCACACAGTCAGTGAATAGATCAAGCTCATTGTCATTGGCCACAGAGTCACGGCTTATAGCCCCACACAGTCAGTGAATAGATCAAGCTCATTGTCATTGGCCACAGAGTCACGGCTTATAGCCCACACACAGTCGGTGAATGGATCATTGTCATTGGCCACAGAGTCACGGCTTGATTGGAGCTGATCCACGCTGCAGTAGAGGAGACACTTGGAGCACAAACGAAATCCACGTGTGACAAAACGACAGTAGAAGACACAAACGAAATTAACGTTTGATAAACGAACGGTAGAGGACAAACAAAATCAACGTTTGACAAAAAACGACAGCAGAGGACAAACGAAATCAACGTTTGACAAAACGACAGTAGAAGACAAACGAAATTAACGTTTGACAAAAGAACGGTAGAGGACAAACAAAATCAACGTGTGACAAAACGACAGTAGAGGACAAACGAAATCAACGTTTGACAAAACAACAGTAGAGGACAAACGAAATCAGCGTTTGACAAAATGACAGTAGAGTACAAACGAAATCAACGTTTTGAAAAAAAAATAAAGGCAGGAAAGAGCAAAAACGAAATCAACGTTTGACAAAATGACAGTAGAGGACAAACGAAATCAATGTTTGACAAAACGACAGTAGAGGACAAACGAAATGAACGACGGACAAAACGACACTAGATGACAAAAGAATGAACATTGGACGAAACGACAGTAGAGAAACAACCGAAATCAACGTTTGACAAAACGACAGTAGAGAAACAACGAAATCAACGTTTGACAAAACGACAGTAGAGAACAAACGAAATCAACGCTGGACAAAACGACGGTTAGAGGACAAACGAAATGAACATTGGACAAAACGACAGTAGAGGACAAACGAAATGAACGTTGGACAAAACGACAGTTGAGAAGAAACGAGAGCAACATTTGACAAAACGACAGTAGAGGACAAACGAAATAAACGTTGGGCAAAATGACATAGAGGACAAACAAAATGAGCGTTGGACAAAACGACAGTAGAGGACAAACGAAATCAACGTTGGACAAAACGA
>JADBJO010001770.1:260000-350000 GCA_016801955.1 Conus betulinus | reverse complement strand
GGATGATACAGTGAATGCTTATGGTCGCCTTCTCCTTGAGTTCTGTAGTACGTGTGATTTAACAATACTGAACGGATCATGTGTTGGGGACGAAAAATGGAAGTTTTTATATATATATATATATATATATATATATATATATATATATATATATATATATATATCTCCCTCCCTCCCTCTCTCTCTCTCTCTCTTCCACCCTCCACCCCGTCTTCTCTCTTTCTCTCACTCACTCTCTCTCCCTCCCTCTCTCTCTCTCTCTCCTTTCTTTCTTTCTTTTTTTTCCTTTTTTTTTTTTTTCATGGGTAGGGATGAACAGTAATGAATAATGGCCATTGACGAACAGTGGAAAAATCCATTGATGTGTCAGGGCCGAATGGTGACAATGGGACGGAATCGTGCCTTCCTGTCGTTTACAGATCGGAGTTTCCCTAGTTTCCCTTTGACCAACCTCTCCAACCCCGCCCCCCCCCCCCCCCCCCTCCCTCTCTCTCTCTCTCTCTCTCTCTCTCTCTCTCTCTCACACACACACACACACAGACTCATTGTCATGCCCACTGCTACCTGAGGAGTTGCGTTTTGTGCATTTCTGTCTGGTGTTTGTAACATCTTAAGATGGTCTATTTGTTGAAAATTCATTTGACTGTTTCATGTTGTATTGAATCTACTTTACTTTAATCTTGTTTCCGGCGTTCATCAGTAACTAACCTTGCTTTCTGTCTGTGACATTCAGGTTTGCAGTTGTGTATCAATATAGTTATGTGTCCTTGATAGCAGCAAATTGTAAGACTAAGCCTCGGCGAAAAATCTGCGAAAATATGTGGAAGAAGAAACGCGCCTGATGTTCTATTGACGATCAAGCGAGATGTTCTCGCCAGTGTTGATAAACTCAAGACTGGCATGGTCGGACAAACTTGCTGGTGACATGATGAAAAACGCATATACGAAAGTTTCAGTTATTGACCCCCCCCCCCCCCCCCCCCCCCCCCCCCCCCCCCCCCCCCCCCCCTTCGCCCGATATGTGATTCCCTTGCGGTTTTCACCATGGAGTAGTCAAAACCCCATCGTAGTGACCAGACGTCGATCAGCCAGTTAACTTTCGAGGTGTAGGCTCAACAAGTGTGCTAGATACACAGGCATAATCTGATGGGGGGGGGGGGGGGGGGGGGGGGAGGGGTAAACGAGAACCGAAAATAGTTTCAGAGCGAGCAGTCTCATAGCGGGGTAGGCCCTATGGTGCAGTTGCTCATAGTTTTACCCTTGTGTGTAACTGTTAGCAGATTTTTGGGCTAGGCGGGAAAATACACAAATTTCATATTGTTGTTGACTTTAAGAAAACGTTAATTCTGTTGATAAAGAATTAATTTGTGGGCAACTTTGAGGGAAAGGACTTTAACAGATTAGCTCTGTAATGCTGAGCGAGCTACTGATGATGATGTGTGCCGACTTGCAATCGCAAATAAGACAGTTCATTACGTTGACTGCCCAACTCAGAAGTGGGGACACAAGTGTGTCCACTGAGTCATTCCTCAGTTCTTTTAATCAGAGAACTGGCTATTGATTTTTTTTTCAAAACAGGAAAACATGGTGTTCAGTTTATTCCAGGTGCTTGAAACAAGTGTCTATTAAGTCAGTCCTTAGATTTTTTTTAAAATCAACAAACGAAATTGCTACTGATTTGTCCTAAACGGAAAAGGAGGATGTGTTCAGTTTATTCCACATGCTTTAGAATATTGTTTATTGGTAGGCATATCAGCTGACGATGTTATTTTTATTGTCTGGTTCAGTTATTGGAGTCCAGGTCAACTGCACAGTCTAAACAAGAAACTGGTCGATTTTTATTTGATAGTTAACCTTGTAAAGACAAATGTGATATTTTCAGATTGGATGGACACTCAGCTATTAAGGAAAGAGTGCTTTATTGAAATGAGCAAGCTGCAGTAAAAGAACAGAAAGTTATGTAGATATCTAAGAATGCACATAACAACAAATTAGAGTATTAGTGCCGCTTCGTTTGAGGCGTGCTGGAAAGGCAGGAAGGATAGGTCTACCACAGAAGTAATTAAAACTTATCATCTATCTTTTAACAACTGTTTGATTCTCTAAATCAACATATGTTAACATAATTGCCATAAAGCGATTCCCTTCTAAATGTTCCCCTGCATGCCCCACACAAGCGATCGAACTAGAGGTGAACACGCTGAGAGATTTCTATTGCAGATCAGACCTTCAGTGAAATGCACTGGGCACTGGCTAAAGCTTGTTTATCGCCTGTGACTGAACTATGCCAGCAGTGATACGAAATATTTACTCTTGTCACAACGTGGATGTGGTCGTTTCACTTAGGTATTGAATGAATGAACAATGCAAATGAATTCAGATTATACAGTTAAGCCAAAGCACTGGACATGAGACTAGATACATGGTTGAATTCAAAAGACTTGCGTATTTCAAACAGATGATTAAACTGAAATCTTGAGATAGACAGAAATGATAAGTTTGCATATAGATAGTATTACTCAGACAAAGACATTTCTTCAAGTAGAGTACTGATATAAAAGGGGAGATCCTGAGAATCAGTTGACGCGTGTTTAGTCATTTGTGTCTGCTGTAGGAAATGCCCATGACGAGGTAAGTTTGTCCCGTGTTCTAGGAGTCTTCGTGATATTGATCTTGAGATTATTCCAATTCTTGTTTGGTTGGCCTGTGATGTTACTTGTTCTTCCGTTTTGTCTGGATGAGGGACCAGTTGGGCGAGCTGTAATCCGGTAGTTCTGGTTACCTCAGTCGCCTGCCAGTGTGTCTGCTCTCCCATTTCTTTTGATACCCACATGTCCTGGGCAGTACATCCCGGGGAGTTCTTCAACGGAAGGCTGCACATGACTGCCCGCTAGTCAGGGTTTCCCTCTCCACGTTCTAGTTCTGAAGCAGGCTCATGGAGCTGGCCAGTATCATGGCTTGTTGAGTTCGATGCTTGTCTGGGGATGAAAGCCAGTGGAGCACTTAGACAACGGTGTATACAACTTTACAACTTCCAGTCTAACAACGGAGATAGAACCAGTGATACAAGTTGTAAAGTTGTATACACCGTTGTCTTTCTGGATTGTTTGACCGTTTTCGTTCACCGTGTATCCCTAGCCAGTTACAGTTGGTGTCTTAACCGTCACTGTACATCACGATGCCTTCTTTTTGTTGAGTTTTCCCACATGCATCTGAATTTCTGCTCTGCTTCTGTCGTCTGTCTTTTATGGACAGCCTAAGTTTCAAGCTCTGTTACGACCGTAGGTTGGTAGAATCGCTTGAAGTGGTAAAAATACTTCCCGTTTTCCATAATTTCTTTTGCAGTTCCAGTAACTGACACACAAGTTATATTTTGTCTACTGTCTGTCTCATATATGATTTTCAACTTTTCACTATCACTGATCTCCCACTTTCCAGACAGGTGCGTTTTGTTTCCTTGGTCGCCTCATTTACTGGGTTTGGGGGATTTTCAAGTACTGTAAAATATGCCATCACTTGTTCTAGTTTGTGCCTGACCTGTATTAATGAGTGGGTGGACAGCTAGGGGCTCGAGGCCATAGAAATCTGATCCAACGAATGACTTCAATTTGCAACTGCCGCTCTCCAGCCACAAACACTTCATCCTTTAGACAAGAGACCACTTTCAGTTTTTTCAACTGTTGATGAGGCAGAATGTACCATCCACAACATTCATCAGTGAAGTCGCTTCATTGCCGTCTCCTCCAACCATGTGCTTATCAGTCGCAACATCCAGTTTGTCACACTTTGTGAAAGCACATCCAATGAAGGTCTGTGCAGCTCTCTTCCAGTCCATCACACGTTTGATTTGCATAATCTGCAGCATTTCTATCACATCATCTAAAACCATCTATTCAAAACTATGCACACAATCATAGCATCAACCTTAACTGGCCACAGCGGTCTTCAAGATGGTTCAAATTATCGATTTGACACATACACACTCAGTATAACTTCTCTCTACAGCCATCGTTAATTGTTGTGATAGATCCCTGTCAACTCCTGCACAGAAAAGCAACATTTTCTGAAAACAGATTTGTTGTTGCCGTTGCTCTCTCTCTCCTCTCTCTCTCTCTCTCTCTCTCTCTCTCTCTCTCTCTCTCTCTCTCTCTCTCTCTCTCTGTGTGTGAGAAAGGGGAGACACCACACGCCCTTCACTATGGTCCGGGAGGCCCTGATAAGACATGGAGAAAGGGGAGACACCACAGTCCTTCACTATGGTCTGGGAGGCCCTGATAAGGACAGAGAGAGAGGGGGAGACACCACACGCCCTTCACTATGGTCCAGGAGGCCATGACAAGGACAGGGAGAAAGAGCAGACACCACACGCCCTTCACTATGGTCCGGAAAGCCAGGGCTTGGAGTGCGTGAGGGAAATCTACTTTCGGTTCTCCCAACATCCTTTGCATGCGGAATGGAAAGCTGCTCGTTCTTGCAACAGATCTGGAGGGGGGGGAAAGGGTGGGGATTGGGAGGAGGGGGTGTGAATGGGAGGGGAAGGGAGGGGAGGTGGAAAGGGGTGGGGATTGGGTGCAGGGTGTGAATGGGAGGGGAGGGGGAAAGGGGGTGGGGATAAGGAGGGGGTGTGAATGGAAGGGGAATGGAGAATAGGGTGTGAATGGGAGAGGAAGGGGAGGGGAGGTGGAAAAAGGGGTGGGGATTGGGAGGAGGGGGTGTGAATGGAAGGGGAAGGGAGGGGAGGTGGGGAAAGGGGTGGGGATTGAGAGGAGGGGGTGTGAATGGGAATGGGGAGGGAGGGGGAGGTGGGGAAAGGGGTGGGGATTGAGAGGAGGGGGTGTGATGGGAAAGGGGGAGGGAGGGGGAGGTGGGGGAAAGGGGTGGGGATTGGGAGGAGGGGGTGTGAATGGGAAGGGGGAGGGAGGGGAGGGGGGAAAGGGGGTGGGGATTGGGAGGAGGGGGTGTGATGGGAAGGGGAAGGGAGGGGGGAGGGGAGGTGGGGAAAGGGGTGGGGGATTGGGAGGAGGGGGTGTGAATGGGAAGGGGGAGGGAGGGGAGGTGGGGATTGGGAGGAGGGGGGGGTGAATGGGAAGGCAAGGGAGGGGAGGTGGGGGAAAGGGGTGGGATTGAGAGGAGGGGGTGTGAATGGGAAGGGGGGGGGGGGGAGGTGGGGGAAAGGGGGGTGGGGATTGAGAGGAGGGGGTGTGAATGGGAAGGGGGGAGGGAGGGGAGGTGGGGAAAGGGGTGGGGATTGAGAGGAGGGGGTGTGAATGGGAAGGCAAGGGAGGGGAGGTGGGGGAAAGGGGGTGGGGATTGGGAGGAGGGGGGGGTGAATGGGAAGGGGGAGGGGGAGGGGAGGTGGGGGAAAGGGGGGGGATTGGGAGGAGGGGGGTGTGTGAATGGGAAGGCAAGGGAGGGGAGGGGGGGGGAAAGGGGTGGGGATTGGGAGGAGGGGGGGGGAAGGGGGAGGGGGAGGGAGGGAGGTGGGGGAAAGGGGTGGGGATGGGAGGAGGGGGGGGGGGTGGAATGGGAAGGCAAGGGGAGATGGGGGAAAGGGGTGGGGATTGGGAGGAGGGGGGTGTGAATGGGAAGGCAAGGGGGGGGGGAGGCGGGGGGGAAAGGGGGGGGGATGGGAGGAGGGGGTGTGAATGGGAAGGCAAGGGGGGGGGGGAGGCGGGGGAAGGGAAGGGGTGGGGATTGGGAGGAGGGGGTGTGAATGGAAGGGGAAGGGAGAGGAGGTGGGGGAAGGGATGGGGATTGAGAGGACGGGTGTGAATGGGAAGGGAAGGGAGGGGAGGGGGGGGGGGGCTTCCTGTCCCATTCTTGGGGTGGTAAGGCTCAGGCAGCCAGCCAAAGACATGGCCCTCCATTCAATTCCAGTTCAGTTTCGTTGTTGTTGAGGTTGTTGGCGTACCCAGGCTAAAAGACTCCAGGGATCATCCAGACAGCCGAAGTACTTGAACACTATGGTACAGATGCATCAGCTGGGGATGAGAACATTACATATATGACCGTTTTTGATTACCTCGCCACATGGGCAGCCACACTCCAACTTCGGGGGATTTTGGTGACTGATAATGTTATGCTAGGAGCTTATCACAACTGAAGACAATCCCCACAAAACTATGCAGAGCATAACAACATTTTGATGTAGCCTTGGTGTTCTAGCCTGTGTCAATTGGCCTGACATAGCCATAAGCTAAGGCGCATTTCATTTTCAATTTCAGTTTCACCAAGGAGGTGTCACTGCGTGTGGACTAGTCCATATACGCTACACCACATCCGCTACGTTTGCAGACCACACTGCGCATGATTTAAAGCTGATGGATAAATGAATTCATGACTAGGATGAGAAAATTTAAGGAGAAAATCTCGTGGCAACGACTTAGCAGATGTCTAACCAACGCCTATGGTTTAGATGGGGAGAAATGGAAATCCACAAAGCTACCTTGCTAAACATTTCCTGACACCGTGGCAGGTTTCTGTGTCTCTTGTGGCGTCTGGTTGACGCTGTTCTATACTATAAAAGTAAGTGTAGAATACCCACCTATCATGCAGCCTCTCACTATAATGAAACTGCACCGCACATCATCTGTGTGTGTGTGTGTGTGTGTGTGTGTGTGTGTGTGTGTGTGTGTGTGTGTGTGCTCGTGCACGAGTGTGTGCGTGTGTGTGAGTGCGTTCATGCGTGTGTGTGTGTGTGTGTGTGTGTGTGTGTGTGTGAGAGAGAGAGTGTGTGTGTGTGTGTGTGTGTGCGCGCGCGCGCGCGCGCGCGCGTACGCGCGAGCAAGTCTGTGCAGACAGACAAATGCAGACGGACTGATGTGGAGTTACAAAAGGAGACGAACATGAAGGAAGCGAGAAAAAGAAAGCGGGTAGAAAGGAACGTTTCAGACCAGAGACCATTCGGTGATTGAGACTATCACTGTATCAGCTATCCGCTGGCTTTGGCACGAGAGTTGGGGCTCCTGCTGATTAACTTGGGGGAGACATGGGGAGCATGGGGAGGGGGGGGGGGGGGGGGGGGGAGGAAGACAGAGACAGAGAGACAACTCAGAGAGAGAAGAGAGAGAGAGAGAGAGAGAGAATACGAATATTTGATGGGGTGTGAATGAATAAGCCGAAAGCTTCTTGACACTATGCCCTCAGAAGAAAGTATAAAGTTATGCAGAATGTACAATCGTTACAGTCAAAACAAAATATGAAACATGGAAATTAAGCATAGAAAATCAAAACTGTTTAAAAGATTGATATCATGAAAACACATATTTCCATCCCTGTTCATCACACACACACACACACACACACACACACACACACACACACACACACACACACACACACACACACACACACATTAGAGAGAGAGAGAGGAGTAGGCTGACAGAGAGAGAGAGAGAGAAGACTTGAGACTCGAACACTGTATAATCTAATGTCCTATCGACCAGAGGCTCTTAGTCTTAAGGACATGGTGCCCCATTGAGTAGTCTGTTTCATTTTGTTTAGTGAGGAGGAAATCGTTGCATTGTCATTCCCGGTGCTGGTGGGTCGGAATTAGTATTGTTGGTTTCTGTCTTGTTCAGGGTGTTGACGGCTGTTGGTGGTTCTCCTGCTCTCAATGGCAACCTTCTTCCAAGTTCCTTTAAAGCTCCTTTCCATGGCTACCGATATAGATCCACGCGATCCAGTTTTGGTCGCCTTGTATAGAATGCCCTGACTGGTCCCCCCCCCCCCCCCCCCCCCCCCACCCCCACACACACTCCTAATCCCTCCCCCCCTCCCCTGCATATGGAGAGCCAGAGGACAAGGGTGTGGAATCTCAGAAGTGTGACCCAACGCCAGGGCTTTGGGGATCCTGTTTGTCTCTTTCGATCTTCTATGCCTCCCGTTCATCCTTACTGCACAGTGGTCTAAAACCTGCTGTCTGTACCGGAGGATTGGCGGGAGTTGCACAAGAGCTTCATGGGATGTACGCCCAAGAAAGAATCTGGCTGGAGAAAATCTTGGGACTCTGAGGTCGTGAATTGTCCTGAAAACCCATAGGGGGTGTCAGGATGTTCGCAAGACTAGGGCACTCATTGAAGGCATGTTGGAACGTTATGCCATTGCTGCATGCACACTTGGTGCACATGAGGGCACCCCTGTGACATCCTGTGCGCAAGCTCCTCGTGAGTAGAAGGTGTTTCTGGGATCGAGTCTCTGGGTTAACATCCTCTTCCCGTGCAGGGGAAGGTAAAGCTACACCTCGCCTAATATCGGTCTCTGAGGGTCTCTCCTCTCGTCCTCTTTTAACAACTGCTCCAGCATGGTTCCTCATTTCGGTCACTGACAGCCCAAGCTTGGTAGGTGTGCCATTCTCTGTTGTAGCTTTGGCTACACGGTCTGCCAAGTCACTGCCGTGTGGGACAGGAGCCACACAAATGTCAGGTCCGTGCCCTTATGCATAGTCCCTAATCTGATGAGCCAGAAAAGAATCTCTCCTCAGCTTGGTGATCACTAAAACAGTTCACCTGTTGGTGCCAGACAGTGATCTACGGGGACTTCAAAGCTTTAAAACCCATTCATAAACGGATTTTTTCCTCCAGAAAACAAACATTGGTGACCTTATAACTTCGTAATTACTTGCTTATTTCTGACAGATTTCAGTCCGATTCTTACATGGTCGCCGATAAGGATCACCAGTGAAAAAGGCAAACATGATACATGAAAACAGATAATAAATTATGAGTTGAGTGCATGCACTCTCGCATCGTTGGTATCATTACACCGTGGTCTTCTTCTTCTTATTCCAAAAAAGCTGGTTCATTCAAAAATGAGTAGGTCACCAGCGCGCATGTTTAAAAAAAAAAAAAATGCGACTCAGAAAATGCGGCCCCCGGAGCAAAATTTGTGGTAGACCTTACAATAATCTCGACAAACTGCTATAAACATTTTCAACATTGTTTTCAACACATGTCCTCTTGTGGCTCACCATTGTCTGGGCTTAGTTTTCTTTCTATCAAAAATGTTTTCAAGACAATAGTTGAACCGAATTTGTAACCTCTCGAAGCGTGCAAGTTGTCGTTATGACGTCACTTTACGGTAACTTCATCTTTATACGATACAAGAATACTTTATATCTCAATTCTGAGAAATTACAATCGATGGGACTTGGGTTCGCCAGAGTACACTTATTTGTGGGTAAATATGGAACGCGTTGTACAATTGTGCTACTGTTGTGGAAAATCCACTGACATTTTACATATTTTTATTTCATTATTTACGTATTTATTTATATATTTTGAATCACCGCTTTGCGATCCATGGTCTTGTGCGCATGCATCAAATTCTCTGACCCAGAAATGATAGGTAAAAACCAGAGGTCAAACGAAAAGAATTAAACTGGAAAAGTTTTTAATAATATTGAATATACACGTATTGTTCACATTTAAAAGACGAATGAATTGATAGAAAGTACAAATCATCGGAAATTCGGAAAGCAAATCTTGAAGATACGAAACTGTACAGGAAGGTAATCAGTTTCCAAACTCGATGTGAATGTACGCCATTTTGAATTTCCGGCACAGTTCTCGTGCCTTCTACGAAAAGAGTGGCTAACACACACCCACAATGAGCCTTCCAAGACGCATCGTAAAAGTAATTTTATTTTGTTTTGTATGCGTATGTTGTATTACTGTTGAAATTGACGTTAGGTAGTCGCCATTTTATTGATACTTTGTCACTTGTTACCACAACTCGATTGTAATGTAACGTTTCCATCTTAGGCCTCCCATAGTGTGACATTTCACTTGTCTGTGACGAGTGAGACGCGAGGGTTAAAGTTTAATAGTTCTATCGGAGTAATTGGTTCTTGACTCTTACTGGTCAGTAACCTTTAGAAATTAAATGGAACTGGACAAATCATTGCTAGTTAGAGTGAATGTGCAATATTAGAAATAAAGACTTGCAGGAAAAAAGACAACCAGCAACTTGTGTCTTCTCGCTACACCATCTTTTTTTTTTCCAGGAAATGCGCAAACAGATGCGTTTTATAGAAACAAGAGGCTAGAAATTATTGTAAGTTTGAGGAGTTGTGGGTGTCCAATAATCATAGCACACTGGTAGTGAACATGGCAACTCTGACAAGATATTGTCCAGCGAGTAACTTGGGGGCTGTCACGGATGGATGAGAAAATAGTGGGCAGTATTAATATATCCTTGGATTGGAGCATGAAAAGTACTATGTCTTGTGTTCTGATTGGTGAATGAAATAATAAAAATCTTAAACCTCCCACAGTAAGAAGAGCCTGAAGAATTAGTCACATTATTTACTAATTTAGTTTTCTCATTTGGGTTTTTTTCCCCTTGCCTCGGGCTTATGTGGTGCTAACAAACATAAGCCACTCAGGTTCATGCGATTCCACTGGTGGAAGTGTCTTCACTCTTGCAGAAAAGAGGCAAAGCAGGACTTCATCTGAATTGGAAGACAGTGATGAAAAAGGATAGCCAAATTTCAAAGCTGACTGGCATTGGCTGTAAAACATAAGGGAAAAAGTGTTGGTGGTTGACAGTTTACAACATCAGTCAAAGTACAGAAAACACCCTGTGGTGAAGCAGCAGTATACACAAAGCACAATCCTTTGTAGTTTGTGACAAAGTGTGTCCGCTGTGAGCTTGTTAGACAGATAACTCTTATACTAGGCATGAATTGATAGTTGTCAGTATCATTAAAGAAAGTATTAGAGGTTTATCTAAGGCTGATTCCAAAAATCAGTATCCCAGAGAAAGTGTACTGTGTTGACTGCAATCCTATCACTGGAAAACTTTGCAGGTTTGTGTTTTTTTAGCAAACCCATCTTGGTTTCCAACTGATCTTTACATTGTGATGCTGAACAGTTAAGAAGTGGGGGAAACAAATGCAGGCTAATGATTCTTCTGTCATTATAGTAATGACTTGGCAAAGATTTGAACTTAAGAAAAAGAAATTGAAGTTGAAGAAAATGGTAACATAAAATTAAGGAAATATAATTATAAGACAGCCCTTCATTAGCTGCATGAGGGAACCATTTTAATCCATATTGAAGGTAGATCTATGTGTATTGCCTGCTCCTAGGCCTTTTGTCTGCTGGATCAGACCCATCAGGGAGACACGGCTGATTGTATTTTTTTTTTTTTTTTTTGTGCTCTTTGTGTCAAATAGAGACACACCACAGTCCATGAATCTGTGGTGTTCTAACTACCAAGGTTTTAAAAAAAAATCCAACAGCACCCCCAAAGCAGCCAGTGAAGGGTAGTAAATCAAAAATTAAAGTGTGGAGAGGAAAAAAAGTTGCTGAACAAATAAAAACATGCAAAAACAGTGTAACACGTAGGGGACAATCTTTGAGCCTGTGCTCGAGGATCCATTCAAGGATGCAAGGGAGATCAAAAGATATGGATAATGGAACAGTCTGAGTGGTCAGCTCTGCTGTTCAATAACCAAGGATTGTCTGCGGCTAAGAATTGTGCAGAACAACCTTTACTTGGATCTCGTAAGAGATCATCTCCTTCACCGATTGACAATAATGCTGAACAATTAAGTGGTGGTGGAAAACAAGTGCAGGTTAACAATTCTTCCGTCATTTATAGGGGCCTAGTAATGACTTGGCAAAGATTTGAACTTTAAAATAAAAAAAGAAAAAAAAAGTTGAAGATGAAGGAAATGGGAACATGAATTAAAGAAAAATATGAAAACCCTTCTCTAGCTGCATGATGGAATCATGGTAATCCCTTTCAAAGGCAGATCTATTTGTATTGTCTGCTCCTAGGCCTTTCGTCCGTTGGATCAGGCTCGTCAGGGAGACACGGCTGATTTTGTCTGTGCTCTTGGCATCAAATAGAGACACACCACAGTACATAATTGTTTGCATTTTATTATGACATACTGATACTGATAAAAAATGATATTATCTAAACAATACATATCGACGCATTCACAACAACAACAACAACAAAATCAATTGTGACTTTTTTTTTTTTTTTTTTTTTTTTTAAAGACATTTGTATTCATTGGACATGTTCAGACAAAGACAGTGCCATTGTTTTGTGAGTAATTTCAGTAAACCATAAATCCTGTTTTGGTAAGCGCAAGGAAGAGGAGAACATGAGTTCTTTTGTGGAAATGTCAGCTTTTTCATATAACTGAAAACATCCATTGTAATTTGTACACTGAAAATTGGAGTTCTTTAACTGGAAAAGGGGGGTGGGAGTGGATGGAGAAGGGAGGGACTGGGATGTATTTTTAGGCCAAGACTAGTCTGGTTTTAAAATGCGTACGGTTTTCGTGTCACAAAAACTGTCCAAACTGTATGAGAACTTGGCTGACTTCATTAGAAGATTTTAAGAGACAGCATGTGAATAAATGTGATTTTCTTATCATTGCCTAATATTTATCATTTTTATTGGAATGAAGAAAGTGCTTGCATTTCAGTTGGGGACACCATTTCCTGCTTTGGGCCATATATCCAAATTGAAACTTGGTACGATGTTTTTTTTAGCGAAAGAAAATTTACTTTTAATAGAATTCAGCTTTGAAGAGAAGCTGAAACCTAATCATGTGATGGAATTGGTGGCAAACAAAATGCTCATCTCGTCACAGGCAGCAGAAGGTTGACCTTGACAGTTGGTAGAGAGCGCACGTGGTAGATAAGGCAGCACCAAAAGGTGGTGGTGAAAGCAGAGGTTCTTTTTGATCAGTTAACAACCGTCTTGTATGTGTTTCTTTTTGTAAACTCATTTTTGTTTGTTAGGTAAGCTTATTTAGAAGACATCATTAAAAAACAAAATGAAAAATTTGTCAACTGGAAAGGTCAGTAATTGTTTGTTTTTTTTATGTTGTATATTTCAAATTTGAGAACATGCCATTTGAAGAGATCAACATTTTTCATTATTCTAAGATTGTACAGAAGAAAGATTTTTAACAAAATTTACAGTGTGCTTTTAGACTGTATTTTTAAAGGGTTGTGTGAATGTGTGTGTGTATGTGTCGAGGTCCGTACAACCATGAGTTAATCTGACAATGAATTGGTTTCAGTCAGTCAGTATGTGTGTCATGTGTTTTTTTAGACTGTATTTTTAAAGGGTTGTGTGAATGTGTGTGTGTATGTGTCAATGTCAGTACAACCATGAGTTAATCTGACAATGAATTAGTTTCAGTTAGTCGGTATGTGTCATGTGTAGGTCCTGTGTGTGTGAGTTATTGTGTGCTTGTTTTGAAAACTTGTGAGTTGACTTCAACGCAGTGACAGCCCTGGTGTGTCCCTTTGCGGCCGGCTGGGCTATAGCTGAAGCAACTTTACCTTATCTATTGTCATTTGGAACAGAGGACATAACAAAAGATAACAAATGTTCTTATTATGTCAATCAAATTTTTAGATATATACTTTTTGAGTCTTTTGAACGTTAATTCAATGTGAAAACGATGAAAACAAGTCTGATTTTCAATCAGATCATTACCATGATTACGTCCAGTGCCTTGCATAGTACAGTTTCAGGAAAAAGTAGACTGGTTATAACATGATCTAGGAGTAGTATAAAGAATTTTTAAAATGTGCATTGTCAAAAACAGATAATAATGCTTAAACTTATTTTATGGCAGAAGTGGAGGTTCATACTCATGCATGATTTGTACAATGTTGACATTTTTTGTGTAATTTAATGAAGATCTATGGCCAGCAGATGGAAGCCATCAGATTTGATCGCCAGTGGTTTGGTAAAACTTCCTACGCAGCAGTTTTAAAAGACCTTTCACAGACTTAGCAAAGTGGCTAATTTGAAAAAAAAAAAAGTCTGCAGACTGCAAATAAAGCTGAAATTTCATTTCTGTCTTCATTCTGTAGTTATGACCTATTGCAATAAGTTATTAATGTTTCTGATTCATGTCAGACTTAGAAGTATTCTTACCATTTTCAAGAAAACTAGGGATTGATTACATTTCCAGCAAGAATTTTCAGAGATACATGAAAAGAAGGTTGGGGTTGGAGCAGGAAAATGGGGAAAGGTGGAGTAGTCAACCAGACGATTACTTGAATGCTTGTTAGAGGGACCTGAGGGGGGGGGGGGCGGTCTTGACTTTTCCACAACATCAACACCATGTTCTCTCAATTTTGCCCAACAACAAGATGTGGATTGTGGTGAAAATTTCACTTACGTCACCATCATGGACACTTTCAACGTCAGATGGAATGGAAGCTATCAAAGGGAATTTACTTACATGGTCCTAGGCCAGACGGTTCATCAAGCGAGTACTTGTGTGTTTAATAATGACTCTGACAGTGACACTGACAGTTTTGTGGCTTCTGGCAAAAAACTAATTCAGGTCTTGTGTGTTTTATTGAGGTAATGATGTTTTTGATGACATTTTTAAACAACCTGCATGCCCCCACTGCTGATTATCAGAACATAAAACCTCGGGGGCAAAAAATAATTTGATATGTTTTATGCCCTTTCAGCATTTTTCTCTTCATATTTTCCAGCTTCAAAGAATACCTTGCCCCCATTTATGCGTGATGCAGGACACCAACTTACTTTTATTATGACTAACAAAGAAAAGTGCTTATTAAGGTATTTTTGTAAATAAAACATTTAGAGAGTGCCAAAAGGGGTTGTCAGCTGACTTTGCATCCAGTATTTCAAAGTTCTGACAGTATCACTTTTATGTCACTGAAAAGTTTAATGATATGATTTTACAGTTTGATTATGTGATTTTTCCAAAAATTAAAGATGATGATAAGTAAATTGCAGCATCACTGATGCCTTGCATGTGAGAAAGACAGTGGAAAAATACAGGATTAAAGCAGTATAAATGTATTCACAAAAATTATAGGCATTCAAGTGGCTCTCAGTCTACTGCACAAGTCATCATGGTACTAAGATATACCAGGAAAGCTTAAATATGTACAAGGTAATTAACAACAGACTGGCAGATATTTTTGTCTAATTTTAAAAGAAAAAAGAAGTCATATTTTCCATAGTATGCTGTTGCAAAGAAGTCACTCTGTTTATTCTGTTCAAATGCCGGTCATGAAATGCGTCAGATTCAGCACTAGCTGTTTCATAAGTTGTCAGTTCTTTGTCCGTTTCAGCATGCACATTTACTTTGAACTTTGTCCATTTGTAATGAGTGATATTTAAAAAAGAGATTGATTGTTGTATTTTCATAACAATTCCAGTTGTTATCTAGGTCTTTGCCCTGCATTGGACTTACAATCTTGAAACTGGGAAGTGATAACCTCTTGTCTGCCATTTTGGCCTTGTAACACACAGGGGATTCAGAATAGCACTTAGACTGGATTAGAGCATTCATTTGTTGAACATGTGTGTGTGTGTGCACGCATGCATGTATCATTGTATGTGTGTGTGTGTGTGTTTGTTTGTTTGTTTGAGATAGAAATTGTGTCTTTTTGTTAGTATTATTCAATGTGTTAAACTTTAACCAACTCTGTGAATCGGACTGGTTGTAATGCTCCACATAGTGTTACCAGATTTTGGGGAAAACAGAGATATTGTGTTAAAGGATTTGTAATTGTATGTATTGTAATTTGTATCCGATCATATCAGATGAAGTTCTTTTTATAATTTTTTTTTTTTTGGGGGGGGGGGGGGGGGGGGGGGGGGCAGTTTTGATACAAAATGGCAAACCATTTTTCATCACAGTCAGTGGTCATAATAGAGACTTGAGTCTACTTTACCATTTCCGCTTACTTCTAGTTTCAGCCATCATTTCATCAAGTCAAGTCAAGTCAAGTCAAGTCAAGTCAAACTTTATTATCTCAATTTGAGAATTAATTTTGTGGTCACACACATTCACAGCAAATAAACAATAATTTAGCCACATTACCCATTTTCTCACATATGACATACATTCATATAGAGGATTTTGGATTTCAATTAAACATCTTCTCTCGTTCATGAAATCAATGGACAGGGGAATAAAACTTTGTTTAAATCTGACACTTCTGCATTTAACGATCGATATCTTCGTCCTGACTGAAGAAGGTCATACTGGTTTGCAAGAACGTGGGTCTGGTCACACGTAATCTTCTTCGCTTTACAAACAACACGGCACCTGTATAGCTCACTCAGTTTTTTTTTGTCTCTCGCCAACGATTTTTCCTCCCACGTTCACCACTTTCTCAAGCACATTTCTGCTCTTCACAGTCAACCCACCATACCAACACATAAATGAGAAAGTTAAAACAGATTCCAAGAAGCATGAATAAAGTGTCCGAAGAATGTCAGTATTCACATGAAATGATCGCAGCTTGCGAAGACAATATAATCTGGTTTTGACATTTTTTGTGGACATACTCAACATGGGATTTAAAATTCAGTTTATTATCTATAAAGTTCCTAAATATTTGTATGATTCAACACGTTCTACTTCAGCACCTTTGATAAAAAGTGGTGGTACAGCTTTTGGATTCTTTCTAAAATCAATCAACATTTCTTTCGTTTTTGTTACATTCAGATCAAGATAGTTATGATCGCACCAGTCAACAAATCTTTGTATTCTAGTCCATCACTTCATCTTGTTCAGCCCTGAAAAGCTTTAAAAAATATTTCAAAGTCTGTGGTACAAAAAAGGTGCAATATTGTATGCTAGTATATACAGTGTGAAATAATGATGGTGAAAAGGACATAAATTTGATTGATTGGGTGAGGGTGTGTGTGTGTGCAAAAAAATCAAGGAAATTTGAAAAGGTCACCAGTATAGTAGCTAGATTCTTTTGAATTCTCACCATTTTCTAATTTTGTTGTCCAGTACTATCAGTATCACAGTGGTAGTGTATACGGCTGCTTTTATGTTAAACTTGGCAGCATTAAATAATTCTTAACAGCAACATAACTGGTGATTATGTGGTTGGCAAGTTCTTATTTAATAATTGTATATTACATATATTGAATGTTGCACAGATGCATACATGGACATGCGCACACATAAACATAGATAACCACATTTTCTTGCATGAAACAAGTAAACATTTATCAGTTACTTAGATTATTTTGTGTGAAGTAAAGTCAGTGTTGCAGTGACTGTCTGGTAGAATATGTTAATTGTTATAATTGATACCACTTCCATAATTTACTCTGTTGGAAAAGAATTCATTCTGATGTTGAGATCATAGCATTATTTCCATTTCTAAAGCATGAGGTGCCTTAAAGGTAGCTGTACTTGCATAATAATTTCTGTATAACTGATACTACCAAGCTGATGTACTATCTCTTACATAATCAGAATATGAGTTACCACAAATAATCCTGTGATAAGAAAATGGTTTGTTTCTGTTGTATTTTTCTCGCAGCAGTATAGATGATCGGTCCCGAAATAAAGATGGTCATTGACATAAGTATATGTGTGTTGATTTTGAGAGTTTAAAAAAGAAATTACAATGTGTATGGATGTGTTGCTTATCAACAGACACTGTAATGATGTACCATACATAAAGAAAGGCATGTTTGTTAAGATACCAAGCATTCATTCAGCACAGCCCTGATATGGCCCTTTGTGGTCAGCTGTGCTATGACTAACTTGAATGGGAATTCACATGAAGTAAATATCAGTCAGCTCTGAGCATTCTAGTTTATTAAATTCCCTTTGAGCAAATTTGTCATTTTCTGTGTCCATAGTAACAGTTGACTCGACCTATCCTGTCAGATGGATTAGTATTGTTTAAACAAACTCACCATGCATCTTGCATTTTGAGTTCTTGAATGTACACAGTAGACACAGACCTATGAATTGAAGTGTTATGATTGAAGAAAGAATAAAACTAACTTTGTGTGTGATCAGTGTGCTCTTTAGAAAATTTTTGGCACAGATTTGAACTTCAGATTATGACAAAGTTTGATTGTTCCAAATAGTTATTTCATGCATGTCAAGCCACTGTGAATTAAGTTTCACGATGAGACGCTGAAAATTTAGGTCTTACTATCTCAGTATCTGACAAAAGGCACCATTAAATAGCAGTGATATCCAGCTCATTATGTGTGAGTTTTATTTAATTGTAATTTGTTAGATTTCTGACATAACTCAGTATGTTACTAGTACTTGTTATAAGTTAGTTCTGCCCCAATTCTTCTTGAAAGAACTTGGAATTGGAAGGAAAATGCACTTAGAGTGTACATGTTCTCAAACACAAACACTTACATCCAGGCATGCACACACACACACAGGCTCACATGCATATGTAAAGTTGACTTTTAGTTTGAGCGTGGGAGATTCATGAACAGGGAAAAGAATTTGAGATTAAATTCATGAACAGAAAAAAAGAACTGAAAAGGCTGTTTTATGTCATTGAATAGGCTCCGCCAGTAGCTTCTGCTTTTCTAAATCAGGGGGGGGGGAAGGGCGCAAAGAGCTTTTTAAAGAAAAAGAGCTTTTGAATTGAATTTGTCAACTGAATGTAAAGCATATATTTATTATTCACACTTCTGTCTCCATCTCCTGCTTCTCAATTTGCACTGGTTAGAGCTGAGTCTGAAGAAGAATCACTGAGTGTGGAAAAGTATATTGCAATCTTCACTGATGATGTGGTATATCACTACATGAAACGATTTTCTTTTTCAATCAAAGTGGTAATTTTCGTTGCATTATCCTGACAGTAACTGTTTGATGAGCTCGCCTAGTATAACTGGTGTGCTGAATAATCCAGATGATATGTTTGTTGCAGGAAACTCAACGTTTGCAGCAGGAACCTGTGTCAGGAATCTCTGCAGTTCCATGATGAGCAATGCCAGATACTTCAAAGTAGTCATTGCAGGACCAGCAAATGTAAACAAACAAATTACCGAGTGGTAACAGTTTGGTTTGTGGTGGTTGCTTGTGTGGGTCTTTGTTGTTGTTGGTTTGTTTTTGTTTTTATTGTTGCTGTGTTTTCGCATTAATCTGTTTTAGAGAAATGTCATACATTTTTTAACATTTCGTCATTTTTAGCAGTTGAATATAACAAAACAAAGTTATTCTTAACTTTAGTTTTAGCACAGATAACAGTACATTAGTTTGAGCCCCCTTTCCAACTTGAAAGGTGAATTTTTGTAATGACCCTGCATATTCAGTTGACTGTTGCAAACTTTAGACTGGCATTTTCTCTCATGAACAAAGTGCTTATGGAACCAGACTTGGCAGACAGCTAATTCAGCATGAGACATTCCACTTCTGTTGCTTGTTTCAAATCCAGTCTTTAATCTTGTATTTTCACAAGGCAGTGAAGGTCCATAAAACATTATTATATGGAGACATGCACATAGATTTGGGTGTTTAGGTGTAAAGGCCCAAAGTCAGTATAATAAGCCTGCAAATTGTCAAAAAGTGGTCTTTTTCCGCCGTTTTTTTTTCATTACTAATTATGTTTGATTTGAAAAAGTCATTGCATATAAGTTTTGCATTGATACTTTGATAAAAGGTATGTACAAGAATGATAACAACAACAACTTTTATCAGGATCAGATCATATAAATTCTGTTTTACCAAACAGATCTGTATATCCTCCTAAACACCAAACTTAGAGTGGATAGAAATGAATTTTTACCAAAATAAGAACATTATTGTTGTATGAGGCAGAGATTTTGTAAAATTTGTGTTCACAGATACAACAGTAATACAAAAATAGATTTCAGATAAACAAGAAAAAAGTGTTCTCATCTGTCTCAGTCGACAGTGGGACAGAAAGGGATAAAAACTATTGCTGTTTGATTGCCTTTCACCTTTTTGAAAGTTGTAACATCATTGTTGACCAATGAGATATTAGGTTGATGCCCAGTCATTGGGAGTTGATGGTACCAATTAATTCTCCACAGTGAGAGAAAACAGAGGTGCTTGTCACTTTGCCGTTATTAGTTGCAAAGTGAGGTGACTGCAGGTGGAAATCTAAAGAAATTTGAAATATAGATGTAATGATGTAGATAAGTGATTACTCGTTAATTTTTGTTGTCCCAAGTGTTTTGTTTCTTGCCTGAAGACCTAAGAGGTTGAAACGTTTCGTGTTTTGTCTTGTAATTGGTTTGTTTACATTTTTTGGCAGTGCATTATCACAAGCATTTCAGATTTGCTGTTATTAATTTATCCAAGAAAGGAGTCTCCTCACTTACGTCGCATGCCACCGCGCATGAACATGGGTGAGAACTTTGATCAATCAGGCCAGTTTTAGAAGAGAGTTGAAATCAGTTGTTCGCTCTCAAGACACCAATTGCAGAAATAGCAAGTTCGCATCCTTCCCATCCCACCATTTTGCTCGGTCACTCTACATTCATGACTGCTATATTTAAGCTGAGAAGGGGGCAAAGCATCCATCTGTGACACAGTATGATTTACCCACTGCCAAGGCAGCCATCTCGGAATGAATCTTTGGGACTTGGGTGATTTGATTTCATATTTCAGAATTGTGCAGTAATTGTAACATCTGATGAGGTGTCTAGCCAGTGCAGTGAACTGACAACAGCAAATAAAAAAAAGCCTTTGACATCATTTACTGATGTATGTCAAATGCTTGACAGTTATGACCATTTCCTTTGCCCATTTTGGCCGTTTTCAGGGCTTAATGCACCACTAAGATGCTGTGGTAGACTTCTACTTTTTTCGGACTCATAGTGCAGAGCTATTTCCTTTTCCTTTCAGTCTATTGTCAAACAATGAATAAGGATGACTGACATACCTGTTCATGGTTTTGTCAAAATTATCCCAGTCCTGGCCATTGATTTTGATTTGTGGGCAAATTCTGATGGAGAAAAACACGAAAGAATGCGAAGGCTGTGGTGCCTTGCTGCTACCATAATAGGCACTGTTAAAATTTCAGGGAGAGATTAATGTATTAATATAAAAAAATAAATCAACTACATGGATTTAACATTTGGTTGCTTTATTCTTAACCATGTTCGACCCATTATTCAGTGGTATGATCTCAATACTGCACTACAACAGACCATAGTGGCTCATTTTATCGAAAAAAAAAAAACTGCAATGTTTTTAGGAATTTCTAACCAAGATGACCAGCAATATAATCTCACATTTTTTGGTTTGTTTAAAAATCAGATTTTTGTCAGTGCTTTCAAGTAAATTGTTGTGTGCACAGGGATGTCAGCTCTCTCAATTTCATGTTATTTTGTTACTTCTTGTTGCAATTTGTCTAGATGTTAACACAAATGTCAAAATTGTTCCAAAGAGTTCTTTTTTGGCAAGGTAAGGTCATGTGTTTGCTTTCTTATTCAATTACTGTAAACTGCGTGGTAGTGTCACGACATTCATGGATGGAAAATGGAGGAGGGGCTGGAATAATAGGAAACACTTCTAGTCAAAGATGAGGCAAAGCCAACTGTGCACACTTTTACTCTGAATCCACAATAGGTGGACCTGTCAGTTGATTTGTTTTCTTGAAAAAGGAAAGGATGTGACTCTATTCTTTGTGAAGTTATCTTTGGCATCTGCTTCACTATATGATATATCATGGATTGTGATGCAGGAGCTTTCACTGTAGCTGAATGACCTTGTGCTATGGATTTAGCGCAAGTCTTAGTCCAAATTCTCCTCTTGCGTTGACCGTGCTGATTTGTGCTCTTGGATCAGGGTTAGAGTGTGAGGGCGCCAACCAGCAATGTTGATACAAAATGAACTTGTATACTAGGCTAAAGGTATGTATGCTATATGTACTGGTGAATGTTGTATGCATGCTGATACAATGGAGGACCTGAGTTTAAAAAAAAAAAAAAAAAAAGATAGAAGAAAAAAAAAAAAAAAAAACGTTCTGTCTGATGAAATTTTTAAAACTGTTCTTAAAAATTCAGTGGGATTGCCATCTCTGTTTGCAGTTTCACAGCTGAATCAATGCAGCTTCATCACAAACCTCTTTATCAAGAATTGACATTCAGCTTGGATTTGTTGATGTTGATCTGCAAACTTTTTTTAATCTAAAAATAAGTTTATACGTTTGAATGTTAATGATGAACTCGGACCTGTTATACCCATATGATTTTGCCGTATTTTGTATACCTTTGGCGAAAATGTGAGGAAATCTATTAACTAAATTAAATACGTTGGGGGGGAAAAAATCCTAGAGACTTTAAAGTCAAGTAATGGCAGGTGAAAACAAATGCGGGCAGGTGAAAATGAACGCCACCCGCTTCCCCCTCCACAGTTTTACAAAACTTAGGAATTTTGTACTCACTTAGTAGAAAATGCACTCATTTCTTGTTAAAAAGTAGGCCAATAGCAGTTGAAGGGTAAACAGGCCTGTGAATCACATCTGCAACTTCCTCAGTGTGTGCATTTTCAAATAAGTTTGTTGTTTCAACCAGCCGCCATGGTGAAGTGGTAGCGTCACGGACTTCCAGCTGGGAGGTCGTGGGTTCGAATCCCATCAGAGTCATGTGGGTTTTTCTGCCCCAACTGGCACCTACCCAGAGTTGAGTTTGCTGTGGACTCAGTTGGGAAGACTGGGACCACACAGTCGAGTTTCATCCACTTAATGGATGCGTTTCTGAAAGTGTTGCTCAAATTTTCCGACCAACACTGCACACAGCTTTATTTTTCCGTCCCTTGTAAGACACTTTACTGAAAGGGCTGAATAACAAGGCTTACACATTTCTTTTTACACATTTTGTTGCTGTAGTCCAAGCAGAGGCATGTATCAAACTTGTGTACTAGTTAACTGGAGAAAATTAACTTCCCAGAAAGTGATGACGTCATTTTAGCACAATTGTGTGTGTGTTGTCATTGTCTGAATATGGCCTGACCACTTGTGTACAAGTTTTTATGCCATATATCTACATTATCTACAGGAAAATAAACCTAGTTGAGTTTGGTATTAAAAGAATTGTCAGGAATCTGCCTATTCAGTAGGTACTCCAAAGTGATTTTTAAAATGTTTTTGACTGTTGTTTTCAATAGGTCAGGGTTATAGAACAACTTTAAAACTGAGAAAATTATGTAAAATTTATAGCTGTGGCTTAATTAGGAGCGAAGTTATGATTTTTTAAATATTTAATTTTCTTACGACAGTCGGAATTCCCCTTAAGGGCCATGTTTGGAGGCCTGTAACTCAGCCATTTGGCAAGTGACATGTCTGAAACTATGGGTGATTTGATGTCAACTACTTGTAATATACACTGAATTTTTTTTTTCAGACAAAAAATTACGCATTGAAAAAATTTCAAAAACAAAAAAAAAAAAAAAAAACGGGACGAAAAAGTCGGCTTATGTACAGACACGCACGACGCCGTGCGTATAAACCAGTTGTCTTCAAGAAGCGTTTCCGGTCATGCGCAGTTCGTTCGTTTAACCATCTTTACCATTCAGCGAAGATGGCGTCGATTTGAAGTTGTAGCTACGAACATGTCGAAACGTGGAGCAGAAAGTTCTGGACAAGATGCGAAAAAGAAAAAAACTTGGTCAAAAGTCCCGAAAAGAATACTCGGAAAAGTTTCCTCTGCATACGACCTTCGGCTAAAGGTGTAAATTGTGCAAGTTGTACCACTTGTGAATTGGACTTCACAGTTTCCCATGAGGGGATGGTGGATGTGAAGCATCACCTTTAGTCACGTAAGCACATCGATTCCTCTAACGCGCCGAATTCTTTCAGCATCACACAGTTTTTTTTTTCAGACTGTAGACACGTCAAAAGAGGATGAAATGAGGAAAAGGATAATTCGGGCTGAAGCATTGGTGGCTGGATTTTTCGTCGAAAGGGCAATCCCGCTCTTAGCGCAGGCATCCCAGCTTTTTAATTAAAGAAGTATGAACTCCGAATCTGAGATCGCCAAACAGTTCAAGAGCGGTCGAACAGACAACACACATTGTGAGAACCCTTGCCTTGGGGAACTGCAGAATGGACCGTTTGTGTTGGGGGACAGATGGAAGTCAGGAAGGGGGGTGGGGGACGAATTCTTTCCTGTGGTGGTGCGATACTTAAAAAAAAAATGATACAGTCGCCACTGAGCTGATCGCCAACCCCACATGCACAGAGTCAACATGGGAGAACATCTTTGAGGTTTCTGGCGCACCATCGAGCCTTGGTGTGCCGAGGCAGAACTGTCTGTCCTTGGTTTGTGATAATGCAAATGTGATGATGACTGGCAAGAACAAAGGTGTCATCGCATATGTTCGCGTATATGTATTTCCAGTAGGGTGGGTACCGGTTCTGAAAGTCGAACCGGTTTTACCCGCGTTTTTTTTTTTTCACGAACCGTTTTTTTTTTACCGGTTAACGCAAACTTGATGACCCGACACAGAAACGAATAATCATCATAAATTTCCATAGTATCGGTCAATTTAAGAGAGAGAGATGGAGGGAGAGAGAGAGAGAGAGAGAGATGCTCAGTGAACAAGTAAATAAACAGAGTATGAATCAAAATATTTAATCACAAACTAACTGAACGAATCACATGCCTTATCTGGTGATGCCTACCAACGAGTAACGAGTGTCACCTAGACGTATTCTGAGCAGGCTACAATATTGCACAAAATAACGAAAACTAAATCACATTTTCCTGCTGTTTCAGGTAAATTCTTGTTCAAAAACACAGAATAGTCTGAAAATAAATTCTGCAAATGTTTTCTGCTGAGATTTGGAACACATGTCACTCGATGTTCTTCTTCAAGAACAGGAGTCTGTCCAGCTGCGTTGGCTTGAGACGAGCCCTCTGCTCAGTCAGGATGTCCCCTGCAGTAGAAAACACCCTCTCAGAGGGCACACTAGTTGCTGGGATGCTCAAATACATCTTTGCCGCACGTGCGAGCAGTGGGTAGCGAGGCTCATTTTTCTTCCACCACAACAATGGATTCTCGTTCATCTTGATGCCTCTCTCCTCACGGTACCTCTCAACCTCCTCAGTGCACAACTGATACGTCCCCTTTGCCGGCTCCACGTGGGTGACGTACACATCATTGAGAAGGGAATCCAGAAGACAGGAGGGCTTGCTGCTTGCCGATTCAGCTGCTGGGGTGGCCTCAGTAACCTCCATTTTCACGCTGGCTGGCCCTTCACCGAGTTCCTGTACCTCAAGCTCGGCTTCAACAGCAGGAGGAGGGGGCATCGCTGATGTGCCTGGCTCTTCTTTCACTGCTGCGGTGGTCACTGGCTTTGGGTGTAGGCTGACTGCAACGTTGGTGAGCTTTCTGAAGACGTTGTCACGATCGCCCGGAGTCAGGTAGGAGAAAGATTTGAATCTGGGATCCAAGGCAGATGTGACATTCAGCATCTCTTTCTGCTCTGTGTACCTCGTCTGGAGGTCAGCTGTCATGACAGATTTCATCTCTGCTATGGCTGGAGAATCACCTTCCTTGGGGCGAAGATGACCCTTGCTGCCAATCAGACTCTCACACAAGGGCATGATGATTGATGATGAGGTGGGCATCTCTTCCGAGCACATGTACGTGGTGATGTCTTTGAGGGGGCTTCAAGGAGGTCTCCAGCTCTTCGGCAGCCACAGTCTCCTCGTCATTGAGACTGCAAAAGTCACGTTCCTTCAAGGCGCTCAGCTCCTTTGAGCAGATCACTGCGACACAGCAGGCTGCATGTAGAGAAAACCGAGTAAGCATATCAAATGCAGAGTTCCAGCGTGTGGGAACATCCGTCTTCAACTTCTCTGTCGTCAGCTGAAGAAGATGTGCCTTCGTCTTCAAGAGATGAGCAGCCTGCTGACTTCGATGGAAGAAAGTTGACATGCGCCTGATACGTTTCAGAATCCTCTCTGTGTCTTCCACTTTCAGCGCCTTTTGAACAGCCAGGTTGATCGTGTGTGCGAAACACCCCAGATGCATGTGACAGCCTAGCAGTTTTCCTGCTTTCATCATATTTGATGCGTTGTCCAAGACCAGAACTAGCCCAAGCAGCCTTGGAAGGTCCCACTCTGTGACTGCATCACTGACGACCCTCATGATGTTCTCAGCTGTAACAAAAACACACACACACGCATTAATTTTTCCGATATATGATTTATGATAAACAAAGAAAAAATCAAATGTAAAACACCCATTTTGTTTGTGTAGTACATCAACTAATTTTGATAGTTCAATCGATTTTTTTTCCCCACAAAGAAAAATGCAACCTTACAAAACCAAATACATAAGCTAGAGCTAGAGAGAGAGAGAGAGAGAGAGAGAGCAGACCTGTATGACTTTCAGGCATCTGTCGCATCTGAAGGACAAAGTTCTCGATCTTCCAGTCAACCATGAAGACAACGGTGATGGTGATGTACGAATCTGTCGCCTTGGAGGTCCAGGCATCACTTGTCAACGCTACCTGTACGCACAAAGCACCAAACATTAGTTTATTCATTGGTTGTAGTTCTATAGCTCTTCCACGTATACAATATTTTCTGTCCGCTGTTTGTATTTAGAATTAGGATGATTAGAAATACAGCAACTTTGATTTTAAGAATACAAACATACAAGTATTCAATAAAGGGAAAAATAAAAAAAGCACGTTTATGATAAACGAAGTAGAAGAAAATCAAATGTAAAACATTCCCATTTTGTTTGTGTAGTACATTCAACTATCTTTGATAGTTCAATCGATTTTTTTTCAATGCCAGATACTCCCTTGTTCAGTCCCTCGAGTTTGGTGAGCACTTGGGCTTTGACTTCATTGTACATGGTTGGAATGGCAAATCTCCGAGAAATGCTTGCGTGACGGACACTGGTACTTCTCATCCAGCATCGCCAGAAGGTTCCTGAAGTGTGGGGTGTCCACAAGTCTGTACGGACGCATGTCTTTGACCAAGAACTTGGCAATCTGTTGTGTGATGGCCTTTGACCGCAGGGAGTTGGGAGGATACTTCTGTTGGCCAGCTTTGATTCCTTTGAAGGAGCTCGAGAGCATCTGCTGGCGTTTGGCAGGCTGAGGCTGCTGGCTAGGTTGCGTAATTGGTTGGAACTCTCTCGCGCCTGCAGTCAGTAATTGGGGGTGGTGCCTTCGAAGGTGGGAAGTAAGATTGATGTGCCACCCCCCGTCTTCACTGAGCTCTGGCAGCTGAAGCAGACTGCTGTGCTGTCTTCTATAGAGCCGTCAACCTTCATTTTCTTTACACCAAAGTGTTTCCAGATCTCTGATTTTTTCCTCTTTCATTTTTGACGACATCAAACTCGCGTTCATTTCCCTCTGCCATCTGTAAGCTTTGAAAGCAACGATGCAAGTGACGCTATCAAAAGACAGAGCGCTCATTTCTCGGAACGAGTCTCTGAATTCCTGGAACATGTTCAGTTGCAGTTCTACTTTCTCTTCCTCTATATGAAGTTGTCGCTGCCGCCGCATGATCACATCACAGACCTCAAATTTCACAGAAAAGGCTCTATGGGTTTCTCGGAACATGTAGTTTTCTTTCTATTTACTGTTTCTCAAAAGTTTCTATTCCCGGTTAACGGCAGCCAGAAAGTCGAACCGGTTTACCGAACCGTACAGAACCAAAACCGGTTTATACCGAGAACCGGTTTTACTGCACACCCTTAGTTTCCAGTGTTCTACACATTTTCATAATTTGTAAAGATTTCTTGTGACACTTAAAAGAAAAGCTTGTTTTTGAAGAAAAAAAATAAAGTTCACAAAAATTGTGCAAACAATTCCATCGCATCGTGTTTGTCTGAAAAAAGGTAAGTGTCGCGCTTGATTACTCTTAGCTCTCTGAAATTACACATTTTTGCCTGACTGAGCTTCAATTCTTACTCATTGGTCTCTTAGGGGGTTCGAATGTCAACTTGACATTCGGCCAGTTATAACTTCCCACCCATCGCTTATTTGTTGTCTCTGTCCTCTCCCCCATGCCCCGTTCTTTATTAATAGGAAGTTAAAGTTCCATTACCCAAACTCCTCTCTCTCTTCCCTCTTCCTCTTCTCTCCTTCCATACCTCCTTAGAGAGAGAGAATAATGTTTCTCACAAATAATTCATATGGACACACGCGCTCATGTGCATGCACACACATATACGCACGCACGCATGCACATACGCAGTGACAGTCTCATTACCTTTTCACAAAATGATTTAAGAGGATAATCAGATGATAACTTTGATGGGTGGGAAAAGTACAATCTGAGTAGAAAAGTTTTTTTATACAATTGATCTTTTTTTTTTTTTTTTTTTTTTTTTTTTTTTAAATTTGTCTGAAAGCACACACATGAGCGCATGCGCGCGCGCGCGCACACACACACACACACACACTCAGTCACATACACTCACTCAGTCACACTCACACTCCGTCACACTCTCTCTTTCTCCCTCTGAAAATTATATCTCACACACACACACACACACACACACACACACACACACACACACACACACACACATTCTCTCTCTCTCTCCTCAGAATAATATGTCCCACAAATAATTAGCTGTGCAGACCTGGTATTACTGACACTAGGTTCAGGTTACTGACAGTCAAAACCTGTGATTCCTTAGCAGGATAGCAAAGAGTAAAGTTACAGATTTTGACCTTTTTGTGAGTGTGTGTGCCCAGTCTCCTGTTTATTTTTTTAAAGTGACATTGCAAAGGTTTTTTTTTTTTTTTTTTAATCCTTCTGGAGGCTTATTCTAACATTTTATTTAGCACTACTTCTGGGTATTGAGTGGTTTCTTCTCTTCTTGTTCACACATTCAGTCTGTGTTTTTTTCTCAGCCCTATTTTTCTTTGTTCCTTTCTCATGCTGCATGGCCCCTTGTTTCGTGTGCCTTGCTAAATCTCAGGGTCATGGACTCCTCCTGACTGCAGTCAAGATGAGCTCTGTTAGGGTATCGTAAAGGCTTTGCAAGCAGGGGTCAAAATCAGACAGAATGGTGGTAAGACACTTCATACATAGCATGCTCAGGCTGAGGCATGCCCAAGGGTCAAGTGTGGACGGAGACTTGGGTGTGATCGTTCAGCCTCACAACAGCATGAGAGTGACCTCTTTGTCAGGGATTAACATGGGCACATGCATTCAAAATATTTTCGCTGTTTGACAAGTGACAAATGAGAGCCAGGATCAAACACGCGGTGCACAGAGCACACGACCAGAATGTCAGGAGTTCTCTTTCAATTAGGGTTCACCACGAAAAGATAAACTTTGTAGGATGCAAGAACTGTCCACACTAAATTCTTCAGCATCGGAGGAATGGGATTTAACTTGCTGTCTATGATTCTGACAATCGGCAGAGTTCATACAGTCCTAACCATTGCTTACTGGTTTAGATATTTTGCTGTAGATTCCCAGGGCCTAATTATTGCGTAAATGAGGCCATTGGCTGTTTATAAAATGAGCAAGGTCTTGTGAGGAAAATCTTGTGCTTGTGCATGCTTATTTCTAATATTGTGGCCTAATAAAACTAAAGTCATCATAGAAGAAAATTCAAAAACTTTGTGTGTGTGTGTGGAGGGGAGACAAAGAAAACCGAAGTCAAATGTAGATTTTACGGAAGGTTGTGATGCAGTTTGTTCATGTTTTACAAAAAATTGGTTTGCTTAAATTATTTCCTCTTAACAACTGCCTAGGGAACTGATTTGATGAAATGACACATTGACATGACTGATATAGCTCATTGTTGTGGTCTGGGCTATCAACAAGATAAATTGTACAAAATTGTTCACCGTACTGGGATGGCAGCAATTGTTTATGCTGTGCATGCAAAAAACTAGTGCGTCAGAGACGTACACCTGTGCATAATAATTATCATTGGTTTTACGTATGTGTCTGTGTTGTGTGTGCTGGTTGGCTGACGTATAATTTGGTCTGATAAATATTTCCGGATACAAACATCTGTTGCAGTTTCATTGGTTTTAGGTATGTGTCTGTGTGTGTGTGCTGGTTGGCTGCCGTATAATTTGGTCTGATGAATATTCCCATACAAACATCTGTTGCAGTCTCCATATGAAGGGGGTACGTTTAATTTGGAGTTGTTCTTACCAGAAGAGTACCCAATGTCAGCTCCCAAGGTGCGCTTTATGACCAAAATCTATCATCCAAACATTGACAAGTTGGGAAGGATATGTCTAGACATTTTAAAAGGTAAGTAAATCCAGGCATTCCATGGATAGCTATATGCTCAGCTGTTTTCCATTAACACCATTACAGTATTGTTGATGATTGTGAAACAATGTCTGTGGGGAACACCATTACAGTATTGTTGGTGATTGTGAAACAATGTCTGTGGGGGTCCTTTTTTTTTTCTTTTTGTACTCCCAGTTTTTATAGAACAGGGAGTACTTAAGAATGGGAACGAAGAAATGCTGTCTGTGTGTCCGTCCGTCCGTGGTCAAAATGTGTTCCACTACTCGCTCCAGACAAAACTACTGGACTGATCTTTCAGAAAATTTGTGGGTATGTTCATTATGGGTCAAGGATGATGCCCGATGTTTTAGTTTACCGTTACAGCCGTTACTAGTGGCTGTAATGGCCTGTAACGCTTTTACTTGTATATAGAATATCTCAGAAAGTAGTTGGCTGGTCTTTGTGAAAATTAGCAGGTATGTTCATTATGGATCTCGGATGATGCCCGATGTTTTAGTTTACCCCGTTATAGCCGTTACTAACGGCTGTAACAATTTTTCTCTTTTATGGATATCTCAAAAAGTACTTGGCTGATCTTTCTGAAAATTTCTTAGTATGTTCATTATGGGTCACGAATAATGCCTGATGTTTTAGTTTGCTGTTATAGCCGTTACTAACGGCCTGTAACGCTTTTTCTTCTTCTTTATGGAATATCTCCAAAAGTACTTGGCCAATCTTTGTGAAAATTAGCAGGTATGTTCATTATGGTCACGGATGATGCCCAATGTTTAGTTTACCCCATTACATCTGTTACTAATGCTGTAGCGGCCTGTAACAGTTTTTCTTCGTTTAATAGTTTTATAGAATATCTCAGAAAGCACTTTGCCGATCTTTCTGAAAATTTGTAGGTATGTTCATTGTGGGACACGAATAATGCCCGATGTTTTAGTTTACCGTTATTCCGTTACTAACGGCTGTAATGGCCTTTAACGTTTTTTTCTTCCTCATGGAATATCTCCGAAAGTACTTGGCCAATCTTTGTAAAAATTAGCAGGCATGTTCATTATGGGTCATGAATAATGCCCAATGTTTTAGTTTACCGTCATAGCCGTTACTAACGGCTGTAACTGTTTTTCTTCTTCATAGAATATTTTTAAAAAATACTTGGCCGATCTTTCTGAAAATTTGTTGATATGTTCATTATGGGTCACGGATGATGCCCAATTTTTTAGTTTACCATTACAGCCATTACTAATGGCTGTAACTAGGTACCGGCAGCCAAAATTAGCATATTGTTTTTCATACTTAAAATCTGTGTCATTGCAAAGTAAATGGAAAAACATACAAAACACAACAAGAATGAAGTCTCTATCTTCAGTCGTTTTCAAGATATTGCAGTTTAAAGTTGCGATGTTTTTATGCACCTGACAGAATGAGATATCTTCCAAGTTTGAAAGCCAATAGTATCATACATGATTGATACATCTAGTTATAAATTGGTGTTCTCAATCTATACAACTTGCACTCTTTGAACAAGTAAGTTCCCAGGGTTCAGTTCACATGGCTTTTGTGTAATAAAGTGTTAAACTTGTAATAAATCGCAATTCAGCGCTTTTAGAATTTGCATGATGTGGCTACTTTAAAGCACTGCAGCACAGTAAGATAGCCCCATTTCAGAGCTTCCAGTGGTTTGGACAAACTCTCTAAGTTGTACTAAGCAAAGTCATTTTTTTCTGAGGTATCTGCTATAAAACATTTGTGAAAACTTTTGTGCTAAAAACAGGAAATATTGCAATTTGGACGGCGGAAAAATGGGAGTAGAATTGCTGGCCACACTTAAAATTGCTATAACTTCTAAACTACTTCATGAACTGTTTCCAGATTTTTGTATACAGTTTCTATACAGTATTTCCTGTAAATCAAAGTGTACATTTTTAAAAATTTTTTTACCTAACATTTTATTTCCTGTACTAGAATAGTGGCCAACAGGGGCGGAAAGATGATGATGTCCGAATTAAAACTGACAGTTTTTCAAAACTTACAGACAGATTTCAACAAAAATTTGGTATGATGTTGTCTGTATTGTTATTTATAAAATCATATTTTTGCTGTTTTTGACAAGTGCTGGCAGCCACCAAACAAAAGGTCACTTACGATAAGGGTGGGAAGTGCACTCTTGCTGACGGGCAGATAGGGTTGACTATGTACATAGTTCTTTTTGTATGCAGCATACTTCAGGCAGAGTTCATTGTTAATTGGAACAGACCAGGCATGGCCAGTGGTTGTTTTGGAGACTATGTGAAGACACTGGCAAACAAAAAATTGCTTTGCACTAAATCTGTGTGTCTTGATTGGCCACACAAGCGTGTTGTTTGCAAGAGCAAAATCTCCTCACAAAATTGTCTACTTTCTCAGGAGAGTGGATCTGTGACACACTGCCAAATCATCATCATAGAAAACTACATTCTGGCCAATTTTAGTAAAGAGAAGTCTTCCAGAAGGCAATCGGTGGCATGTGCACTGATTTCATCATTGATGCAGCATGATTGCAACCTCAAATGGGTGGTAACTTCTTCTGTCTCCATCTCTTCCTCGGTCACCATCATTTCATCAGTCCCCAAGCCCAACTGCTCTGCCTCAGGAAAAGTCGAAGTGGAGACACAGCTCACGCCTCATCCACTTTATCCTGGTCTGGTGGTCCTCCAACTGACAACACAGCCAATAGTGAACACTGGCATGTGTGGTAAAGACTGTGGCCTATATAAAGGTTTTGGGTGACCAGCCACCCACAAATCCTGGCATATCAGGTAAAGGCTGTGGCCTGTATGAAGGTTATGGGTGACCAGCCACCCACAAGCTCTGGCATGTGAAAATGCTGTTTTAATTGGTATGGGCGACATGCCACCCACAGTATCTGACGAGGATTATAAGCTTTTATTATTTTCTCCTTTATTTACCACCAAAACACCACAATATTTAATTGGGGCAAACATAAATACACAATGAACAAAGTCATAAAACTTAGTTACATATTATGAAAATTGAGTGAGTTATGAAGATTTAAATGACAGTCTGGGTAATTTTTCACCCACAAGCTCTGGCAAAGGTTAAACAAATTATATAAAAAATGTGGATGCATTTCCTCAGTTAAAGAAAAAAAAGTAAAGGAAAGAAAAAACATTAAAGCATGGCACAGGATCACTTAACTGAACTATGAGTGCATGCTTTTATGTATATTTCCCTGTCTGTTTCATCATTGTGCGATATCATGGTGTGTGTGTGTGTGTGTGTGCGCGTGTGTGTGAAGTTACTGAAAAAAAACCCACACATTAAAGCATGGCATTGGACCACTTAATTGAACTACGAGTGCATGCTTTCATGTAAATTTCCCTGTCTGTTTCTTCATCATTGTGCAATATATGGTGTGTGTGTGTGTGAAATTACTGGAAAAAAAATTAAAGCATGGCATAGGACCACTTATCTTAACTATGAGTGCATGCTTTTATGTAAATTTCCCTGTGTTTCTTCATCATTGTGTGATATCATGTTTGTGTGTGTGTGTGTGTGTTTTTGTGTTGTTACTGCTCACTGTCCATTCCTTATAATTTAATTTTAGTATCTGTTGTTCTTTGTAAGCAAAAATGTATGGCATGTTCTTTGTAAACAAAAGGTACATCCTCTGCAACACATTATTTTGTCGACAGGGTGTGATTTAGTGATTTAAGCATTGCCAATAACATGTTAAGTATTTCATCATTATGATTCTAAATGAACTTGTTGATTTAATCATTGTGAATGTAAAAGAACATAAATATACATTATAATGCTTTTTTTAAAAACAAAAGGTAGAATTAAAGAAAGATTTAACTTTATTTTGGACTGTACCTTTTTGTCAGCTACTCTGTTTATTCAGTATGTTTGTGCTGTTACAGCAATATACATTAACTGTGGAGCATACCATACAATCACCAAAAAATATCATAAATGTTACTGTCACAACAATGTAATGTCTTGGCAATGCAGCGCCACTGTAGTTGTATTCTAGCAGTTTTACTTTGAAAGTAATTACTAAGTGTTCAAAGCCTTGCTGTGTTTGCCAGTAAGGAGGGGGGCGTGGGGAGGGGGGAGAAAGCAAATCCTTACAGTTAAATTACAGAAATTTCAAATACACTAGGGAAAAAAATAAGATTGCTAAACTAAACTTCGTAGAGTCGGATTGACTCGACAGTGACAACCCCCTCCTCCACAACCCCCCCATACCCCCCCCCCCCCTACACCCTCCTTACTGTTCAACTTCAGACTCTGTTCTTTCTCTCTCTCTCTCTTTTTTTACCACCAAAAACGCTTTCCACATCGAGTATGACAGTAATGATCGGCGTTTCGATTGATGGTCATTATCAGAAGACAGTGCTTTCAAAATTCAAAGCCTCGGACCGTCTTGTACACGTGGTTGTGGCTTCCGGTTTGAATATCGGTCTCAAACAGGTGCCTTTAACTACGATTTTCTCTGTAATCGTGTAATGGAATCAGTAACCAGTTCACAAATACATGAATCGACATAAGTGAAGCCCATAACTGATATCGATTTTCATTAGTTTGTCTTTTAAAAAAATACGATCGCTTCGAACGGCGCAACGCGTGGGACTTTTCCGACCTGTTTAAACTTGACGAACACCGGCTGAATTACGAACAAAATAACTAAGCATTGGCACAGTATTAAGCGAATGAAAATAATTGAATCGTTTCATTAATGTTCTGGTTTGTTATTATATGCGTTATCTTACCAAGTGCGCCTTGCAATTCAACAACGATTAGCACATTCGACTCGGTCATTGTCGGATATCGGCTTCATTCCCCCATTGTTGAAATCTTGGACAAGGAGCAAATGTTTGCATTTGATATCTTCGCTTTGATTGGCTTGTGCTTTTCGAGCATTCAACCAGTCGCTTAGCTTGATACACCAATAAATGCGGGAGAGAACGGCCTTTCTAGTGCATCGTTAATGTGTATGCTTTTTTCGCAAGTTTTTTTAGCAATGACGTTGGAAAGACAACACTGGTTACAAGCCTCATATAAACTTCGATTGTAGTTAATTTAAACGCATCGTACAAAAAAAAAAAAAAAAAAAAGGACGGAAATAAAGCTTGAAACATGCTCTTGTATTCTGACCTATTTAAACGCCAATGAATGGAATGAACACATTGTATGTGTTGATTTTCGACACAGTGTAATTCGAACGCTCGGCCAAATGGCGCCTGCGACGCATCGGGAAGTGTGACGCGCTTCGTTTTCATGTGAACGGATGGGTGTATTTGGAATAAAACAATCATCGTACCGTCTATTGCAAACACAAATAAACAACACAGAATTCAAAAGGAAGCTGTATTCTTTATTCTTCACAATTTTCATCTGATTCTAAACGCGTTATTCATAGATACTGCCGATTGAAAACAAGCATATTTTTCACTCGGCTGAACTTTCCCATACGCTGAAAGAAGGGCTGCCGGTACCTACTGTAACGGCCTGTAACGTTTTTTCTTCTTTATGGAATATCTCCGAAAGTACTTGGCAGATCTTTGTGAAAATTAGCAGGTATGTTCATTATGGGTCTGGGATGATGCCGTATGGTTTAGTTTACCCTGTTATAGTCGTTACTTATGGCTGTAACGGCCTGTAACGGTTTTTTCTTCTTTATAGAATATCTCAAAAAGTACCTGGCCGATCTTTCTGAAAATTTGTAGGTATGTTCATTATGGGTCACGAATAAAGCTTGATGTTTTAATTTACCGTTATAGCTGTTACTAATGGCTGTAACGCTTTTTTTTCTTTATGGGAATATCTCGTAGAGTACTTGGCCAATCTGAAAATTTGTTGTATGTTCATTATGGGTCACGAATAATGCCCGATGTTTTAATTAACCGTTATAGCTGTTACTAATGGCTGTAACGGCCTGTAACGCTTTTTTCTTCTTTATGGAATATCTCAGAAAGTACTTGGCCGATCTTTGTGAAAATTAGCAGGTATGTTCATTATGGGTCACTGATGATGCCCGATTTTAGTTATATCCCGTTATATCCCATTACTAATGGCTGTAACAGCCTATAGCAGTTTTTCTTCTTTTATAGAATATCTCAGAAAGCACTTTGCCCGATCTTTCTGAAAATTTGTAGGTATGTTCATTATGGGTCACGAATAATGCCCGATGCTTTAGTTTACTGTTATTCCATTACTAACCGCTGTAATGGCCTGTAACGTTCTTTTCTTCTTCATGGAATATGTCAGAAAGTACTTGGCCGATCTTTGTGAAAATGAGCAGGCATGTTCATTATGGGTCATGAATAATGCCGGATGTCTTAGTTTACCATTATAGCCGATACTAACAGCTGTAACGGCCTGTAACGGTTTTTTTTCTGTATGGAATATCTCGGAAAGTACCTGGCTGATCTTGTGAAAAAATTAGCAGTATGTTCACTATGGGCTACGGATGATGCCTGATGTTTTAGTTTTAGTTTACCGTTACAGCGGTTACTAACGGCTGTAACGGCCTGTCATGCTTTTTCTTCTCTATGGAATATCTTAAAAAGTACTTGGAAGATCTTAGTGAAAATTAGCAGGTATGTTCATTATGGGTTACGGATGATGCCCGATGTTTTAGTTTACCCCATTATAGCCGTTACTAACGGCTGTAACGGCCCATGAGGGTTTTTCTTCTTTATGGAATATCTCAGAAAGTATGTGGCTGATCTTTCTGAAAATGTGTAGGTATGTTCATTATGGGTGACGGATGATGCCTGATGTTTTTGTTAAAAGTTATAGTCGTTAGTAATGGCTGTAACAGCCTGTAACGGTTTTTTTCTTCTTCATGGAATATCTCAGAAAGTACTTGGCCGAGATTTTTGAAAATTAGCAGTATATTCATTATGGGTCATGGATGATGCCCGATGTTTAAGTTTACCATTATAACCGTTACTATCGGCCCTAAGTTTTCTTCTTTATGGAGAATCTCGGAAAGTTCTTGGCCGATCTTTCTGAAAATTTGTAAGTTTGTTCATTATAGGTCACAGATGATGGCTGATGTTTACAGAATAGCCATTACTGATGGCTACACTAGCCCAAGGAGGTTTTTACTCTTTATGGAATATCACGTGTATTCAAGATAAACTGGGAGTAAGTTTATATGCTTTGCATCTTGTTTTGAAAATATTTTTGACAAGATGGGATGTTTTGAAAAGAAGGGGGAAAAAGTCAAATCCAGATTACACATAGTTGTTAAAAGAATGTAGTTGTGATGTGGTTTGACATGCATTGTCTTTATCTCACCTTCAGTTGTTAATGGTTATTGATATTACTGTGGCAGACCTGTTTATCAATACGATTTTGCTGTATTTTATTCACATGGAAGGCAAAAATACAGCAAGTATGACAATGTTAATAAATAAAACTAACAACAACAGCAAACCTGCATGGTGAAAACTTCTTCAGTCTGAGGACGGAATCCGTTTTATGAAATTATTCGGGACAGAATTTTCCGTTTTTCGTAAATCTGAAGAAAAAATTTCAAAACAGTTTCTAAAATTGCGCCAGTTACATATCGAGTGCATCTTACCATAAAACAGAAGTGCCGAATCGGAAGTACTCTTTATTTTAGGGAACAAAGATAGACCACCATTTGCCGAAATCTAGATTTCGAGTTTGGAGTTCATTGGAAACCGTGAGAATGTCTGATCATAAAGAAGGTGATTCAGTTGAGGAGATCAAAGCTGGCGAGTTTGGAGTTCGTTGGAAACAATGAGAATGTCCTGTTATAAAGAAGGTGATTCAGTTGAGGAGATTTGACGCTGGCATCACTAATAAGTGGTGATGGGCTTGGCTGAACGAAATAGATGATGAAAAACGACAACGTCGTGTTTGGTGTTTGAAAACGAACAAACCTGGTGTAGCGTTTTGCCATGTGCAACTTGGACCTCAAGTATGGATCCAATGGAAAATCTCGGCTAGCAAAGCATGCCAGAATCTGGACCATATTAAAAGCATGAAGGGAAGAATTTCAGTAAAATCTTTTTCAGCAGCCCTCCATGCGCGCCCCCCCCCCCCCCCCACCCCAGTGACACACACACGCGCACACACATGCACGCACACACACAAAGATGGATGTAAGGCACAGAGAGAGAGAGAGACATAATAGTATGAAAAAAAATATTTAAAGAAGGAAAAAAACATAAAAAAATAAATATGAGGGTTAGTTTTCTGAAAAAAAAAAAATGGGGAAAACTACTAAAGGTTCTATTTCTTCCGTGTAATAAAATGGGCTAGTTTTGGAAGTACCTTGGAAACACTCTATTGAGAATTAGAAAATGCACAGATTTGTGATCTTAATATGAAACATGGACAAATCTTAAATAAATGTCAGCGAACCGCCCAGAAACGCCCAGAAACGTGGACGAACGAGTCACAAGACAAAACAAAACGCGTTTCGACCTCATAGGTCTTCTTCAGGTGAAACAAAAACGAATAAAATAACGAAAAAATCACTTAGCAACGATCGCTTCAGATCGTTTCAGAGTTCAGCGCGCAAGGAAGAAGGAAAATGTGAGTTTGGAGTTCATTGGAAACTGTGAGAACGTCCTGTCATAAAGAAGGTGATTCAGTTGAGGAGATCAACACTGGCATTTTCTACATTTTCTAATTCTTAATAGAGAGTTTCCAAGATACTTCCAAAACTAACCCATTTTATTACACGGAAGAAATAGAACCTTCAGTAGTTTTCCCCATTCTTTTTCCAGAAAACTAACCCTCATATTTATTTTTCTTTTATGGTTTTTTTTTTTTCTTCTTCGTTGCGCTGAATTCTGAAACGATCTGAAGCAATCAAAGCTAAGTGAATTTTCGTTATTTTATTCGTTTTTGTTTCACCTGAAGAAGACCTAAGAGGTCGAAACGCGTTGTGTTTTGTCTTGTGACTCGTTTGTCCACGTTTCTCTGGGCGGTTCGCTGACATTTATTTAAGATCTGTTTAGATTTCCACCTGCAGTCGTCTGACTTTGCAACATGAAACATGGATTTTTTTTTAAAGAAGGTAAGAAGATAGGTAATTTAACAAGACCATTTCATGGAACTGCACAGAATTTAGAGTCACTTTAGAGAGGAAGTCTTAACAGGGAAGGTCTAAATAGAGAGGTTTCACTGCACTCTATTTCAAACACACCGAAGAAAGAAAAAAAAGAAAACCCACTTCATGTATGGCAAACTGTCATATAAGCAATAGATATGTGTTTCAAAAAACAAGGCCTCAGCTCCAAATTTCCTTTCACCAGTAGCCACGAAAACTGTCTGAATTTTTCAAAGAATTGATTTCGGCTGGGTGACTTTGCCTCCCTGGGCCCCCCACCAGGGGCACTGCCCCTGGACCCTGACCTTTCAGTTTTTCAATTTTTTTTTCAAGTTCCACCCATGAACCTGTCAAAAAAAAATCTAGGTACAAGTTTCTAGAATGGTAATTGCACTTTGGAAGTGTGACCATAGTGTTGTCTTGGTGTGCCAGTTTAGATGCTCTGACCAAACACTAACAATGCTGTCTCTTTGTGCAAAATCGTATCTGGCTGTGTCTGCTTGTTCAGCAACAGTTGCGATTACAGGCCGTCAAATGTGGGAAGATGCTGATGAAAAAGCATGACTTTGTGCCCCAGTATGCTGATGAATCAGGTTTGAAATTAACTAGCATCAAAAAAAACAAAAAACTTTCTACTGTAGTTACAACCAGACTATGTATTCCACTATCCTCTGCTGTAAGATAGAAGTTTAAAATGAACCCCCCCCCCCCCCCCCCCCCCCCCCCCCCCTTCTCTGCCCCTTGATGAAAATTCTGAAGACATATACATACTCTGTCAAAACAAAATGTGCATTTTGTTGAAACTATGCCAGTAACAATTTTGAATCAAACAGGACAGTTGTAGTTACTTTCCTGCTCTGTGAAGAGACAGGATGTTAACTCATAAACTCACTAAATCAAGATTTATGAAGTCATTGTCATTTAAGAGAATGGATTTCAGTCACATTCATGTACTCAACTAATGTTTAAGTTCAGCCGCGTGGAGGTGTTAAATACACTTGTCTCCATCACTGGAAGTAGAGGTTGTTGTCAGTCACTCAGTAGTGAAAAGAAAAATGCTTTAATTGCCTGCCCTGAAAGCAATGCAGAAGGCAACCATAAGAAGAAAAGCTACCTGCTGCCCTGTTGCACTTAATGCTGAACGCTTCTGAAATAACCAGTACAGTAAAAGAAAGTATGGTGACCACATGACAGCTGGGTAGATGGTGAGTGAGCAGTGCCAGATACAGGCCAATCAGTTTTTAAAAAGGTCACTAATTTGTTTTTTTTAATGAATACTTTTTTTCAAATTGTTTTTCGCAGTGCACAATACATTACATAGGGGGGGAAGGGGGGATGGGGGTGTGACTTCAACAGTCTCAAGGGAAGTTACTCTCATGTGTCTGTAAGTAGACTACCAGCGTGGGCAAATTTTGATGAATGTAATGAATTACAAATGTGTGATATGTTCTCTTTTTATCTTCATTATTTGAGAATTAAATGTCACAATATGATTTCATTAAAATTGTTTTTGTTTTATTTAGCAATGCTAGTATGTACAGTTTTAGATTTAGTTCTTTGTATTTGTATAAGAAAATTGCAAGCTTTACGTTTGGATAGGAAATGTGCAAATAACGTCATACAATGTTTTTCTGTGTCTGTCTTTGTTTTCTTTATGTCAGATAACACAGGTTTCTTGCTACAAAACTAACAGTACAAACAATTGTAAATCAACAACAGTTGGAGTTTCATTTGAAATTTGGGCACAGTGTTCCAATCAAACAGTATAGATGTAAAATTAATCTGTTCATGTGAATCACAAAAAATGGCATATAGATGAGTGTATACTATATGATGCAGCACAGAAACTTCTGGATTGGATTGTTTTACATTGTTGGTGAGGTGCATCATTTGAGACGGGCTTATCATTGTGGGAACTGCAAGATTTAAGAGCAAAATAGTGACAATGAGGTAGATCATTAACACTGTCACATACCCTCGTTCTCTATGTGTCCAGTTAACACTGCAGTCACAGCACTGAAATTCCCTCAGGACACCTGATTCTGACCCATTTTTAATTTTCCTTAAAAGCTTAAATCCGACAGTGACTTTATTTTTATACAATGAAATTGAGCTGTCTTTCATATTCTTGATGATAAATGTCTTAAAAGTCAAAACAATTATTTTGTTGTTTGATTGAGTTGAAAATAACATACTTCGAACGAGCGCTGATTCAGTGCTTGAAGGCACCAACAAGTTAGGTTGGTTGCTGTCTTTAATTAACCAAGAAATAGACTGTTAGTAGCTTGCTAATGGTATAATATGACATAGGAAAGACTTTATCTGTACGCTGACACCACTGGTTTAAAATTTTTTGGGAAATTCAGTCAAATTCATTTTAATTTTTGTCATTCTTGTGACCATATCCTGAGTGACAAGTCGCGTGCTGCGAAAAAGTTAATGAGTGTTAGGGAAAACTTTTTAGGGAAAAGATGTTAAAAAAAAAAAAAATTCTTGTTACATGGACAGAGAAAATGAAGGAAAAGAGAGCCCCAGTTGTTTTATAAGAAAAGTTTGAACTCCAGGCTTTGTTTGTTGCCTGACCTGTGACTGGTAAGTAAAATACACAGCAGAGAAGAAAAGTTGCAACAGAGATTATGTGCTCTAAGCAGCTCTTTGGTAAGATATATGACATCATGATCAAAGAAACAGAGGAGTGACAGTTCTTGAATTTAAGTATGGAACTATAAATCGTGCATAATTGTAATTCTCAGAATGGGTTACATTGCACAATACTTAAGTTTTAAAATTTCCAGGGGAAGGAAGCCCCCCCCCCCCCCCCCCCCCCCCCCCCCTCCTCCTCTGTCCTGAAATATGGGTCAGTCCTGCTCGAAAGTGTTGGCCAGTCATTACTCGAAGTACTGTGGAACATTTCAGCAATCATTCTTGGGGAGGAAATCTTGGGAGATGAATGTGGTATCTGGAAAGAGGAAAATGCATCTGGAAAACAATTTTTAATACTTTTACCACCAGAAAATTCACTGCCAAAAACTTGTTTTGTGACACTCTTTGTTTTCTGTTACCTGTTTCTCAGTGTGTAGGGTTCTTTCTCAATTTCCATTATCAAAGATTCTGTAGTATTCTGCTCTCTGACATCTACGTTATCGACTCGGATATATTAACAGGAACCAGCTGTCCATTGTGCCACATCATTTGCCATTCACTGATTAAGGCATTAAAAATTTTTTTTTTTTTTTATACCTTGATTGACTTGTTTTACCTGTTTATTTAGAGATGAAAATCACCAAGGTGGTTACACTTCCAGCACCTAGCACAGTTTACTTTTCTTTTCTTTATTGTTTTTGTTCGTTTCTTTGGAGTTTTGTTAATACAGATAATGATCTCAAGTCTCTTTGTATAAATAAAAGCTGTTAATTTCCTTTGCAGATGTGATTTGTGCACTTGTTTTATTGTCATTTTTGTACAGGGAGTTTTTGCCAAATTTACTGAAATCATGACGGGACTGTTTTCCAAAAGGGAAAACATGCCCCATCGCACACATGCGAAAACTCCTGCAGACGCCACCATAATTTGAAGAAAAAAAAAAAATTTAAAGGTAAAGGATAATGGTTTATCAGGAAGAAATTTGAAAAAGGAAGTGATTGCAACAGAACAAAAATTACAGTATCTGAACATTATGATAATATTTAAAGAAGAGTAGTAGATCTTGTCAGCTGACTATGACATTTTCATCTGGAATGCAGAACTGATATTATTTCTAAATTATTTTTTATTCCTCATACACACACCCTCAAGCGTCCCCTTCCAAGCATGACTCCTCCTCTACCACTCTCTCCTTTTTTTTTTTACACACTCTCAGATGCCACCTTCCAAGCATAAGACTCCTCCTCATCACTCTCTTTTTCTCCATCTCTAGTTCTGTTTGTTGTCTTTTCCCTCCATCTCCCCTCTTTTGTCTTTTCCCCATTACACATATACACATGCACATACTTAACTCACGTGTGCGTGCACACACACACACACACGACGAGCGCATGCACAGGCACGCACACACACACAGTGACACACACACACCTACCTTTAAACACGTTATCGTCGTTTACATATATGTTTTCATATGTCATTGCCTATACGTATTTTTTCTGTTTTTTCTTTTTATGTCACAAGTCCTAAAGATGGTCTAGACCGAAGCGTTGTAGATTTTTGTTCTGTTGTTTTTTCTATTTTAAAATCTAAGCATCATCAAAGACATCTTGCATTTTTTCCAGCTGGTTTATGGATAATAATGATTGTTGGAAACCAGCACATAGCTTTCTACTGGAACTATGAACCAAAATATATTTTGATCTGATATGTGTGCAGACAAATGGAGTCCGGCATTACAGATAAGGACAGTGTTGTTATCTATTCAAGCCCTGCTTAGTTCTCCTAATCCTGATGACCCTTTGGATACCACCGTAGCTGAGCAATGGAAAACAAATGAATCTGTCGCTATAGAACAAGGTGAGATAATCCATGATTTTCAATATGTCTGTCAACCGACTCATTTACACATATGTACACACACTGTAAAAAAATAAAATTGAGTGCTTAAGTTTGTAATGGTTTCTGCTAAATGAAGGTATGATTCATGAACATTTGGCAAATTAATGAGAGAAAGCAGGGGCATGGTATTTTGTTTCATTCTTCAAATGAAGCCGTGTGACTATAAATGCAATTTTGAGGATGCGAGTCGTAACAGGATTTGTCAATGTTTTCCTCAGCTCATGGCATATATAACTCATCAGAAAAGATGCATTCTAGAATTCAGTGGCATCAAAATGTGGATTAACATGCATGCTTCAAATTACTCTAGTCTTTCGGGAATGCAAATCTAGAATAAACCAGACAGAAGAATTGTTTTAAACGCTTATTCTTGAACATGACCCACAAATTCTTATAATCTGAGGCAGTTGTCTTTTCCTGCCTTGTATAATTAACAGGGTATGTACAGGTCTTGGAAACCTTGACAAGTCCTGGAAATTTGGCAAGGCCTTTTCCAGGGCTTGAAAAGTTCTGGAAAGACGGTATATAAACCCCCTCATTCCTGGAAAAGTCCTGGAATTTTCTAAACCTGTTGACCATATTCTTATTCTGATTCTGAAGCTAGCAGAATTAAAGATTGTTCACCTAAGAAAAATATTCTGTGGAAGAGAACAATTTCAAATGAAAAATTAAATTTTGTTGACTGCACCGACATTGCGATCACAACAGACGACAATTCCGCTGGTTGTCTGCGACTGGATTTATTTCCATATGTGGGACTTTCGGTAAACGTTCAGAAGACATGAACGAAGATGGGGAAATGCTACTGTGTAACAGCCTGGAGAAACTATGTGTCATATGTACCCCTTGTGGCGAGCTTTGTTATGAGCAGCAGGAAGTGAGATGCATGAAGTGACTGGTTGTGCCCACAATAAGAGATATTGCTCTTTCATTACCTGCCAGGTTATAGTCATGACTGCAGGTTTATATCAAACAAGGTCCATTGATCGTTAAGGATTCGTACAGAGTCCTGGAAGTCTGGAAAAGGTCTGGAAAAATGAAAAATTATTTCCAGGGCTGGAAAAGTCTTGGAATTTTGTCATTTGTGGCCATGGATCTGGAAAAGTCCTGGAATTTCGTAAAAGCTGTGCAAACTTTTTCATGATGTCGAATTTCACTGTAAGTTTCTTTACAAAAACATTGAAATAGGAATAAAAAACAGAAATTAAAATCACGCACAATGATCGCAGTTTTCAGATTTCCTCTGGCCGGAGGTTTAGAAAAATACATTTTTTTCTGCAGAGTAGCTCCCCTTTTCTGTGAAATGCTGTGCACATGCGCAGTTGGTACCATTGCTTAGCTTCCTTTCAAGTCAACAGCGCTGCGAGGTTAAAATAGCATCGAAGTATTAAAGAAAAATGGGAAAATGTGTTTTAGCCTAGCCTGGCTAGACAATAAAAATTATCACAAATGGATTGCTCCTGCTTCCGATGGATGCAAGACAAAAAGCACGGTGCCTGCTGTGCAAAAAAGACAACCTAGGGAACATGGTCGAAGCTGCTTTGAAAAGCCACGTGGCAGGCAGCTTTCAGACAAAATGACTCGGACTCCAACAATGACCGTGACTGATTGTTGGCCCAAGGATTGTGAAAACGGAGTTCTACATGAAAAAAGGGTTTTTTTTTTTTTTTTTTTTTTTTTTTTTTTTACTTTACTTCGGTATGGGATGCGATCGTGCATTGAATGGGGTGTAGGTGGGGGGTAGAGAAAATCAAAGGGCCCAAGGGCGATATACTGGCCTATGTTTAGACACATACATATATACACACACACACACCGTCTCTAACGCTTGCTTGCTCGCTCTCTCTTATCCAAAAATTTCAAAATTTAAATACGAAATTGAATAGAGAACACATTGGCTTGTAAGTACTCAGCCATGTTGAACATCCAAATTAGAATGAAAGGACAGTTGAGAGGAGAGATGAAAGTCTTAGTAAGTATTGAATGCCCTGCTATCATTAAATCAGTTCTTTTCTGATGTGTTTAGCATGGTAATCACAAACAGAGGTGCACACACACACACACATTCTGGGGTCTGGAAAAGCCTTGGAAAAAGTATGGAATTTTTGTTTGGTCACATCTGTGGGAACCCTGAATTCATTAGTTTTGCACTATCTTTCAGCAGATGGGGGTACTGTCCTTTTCTGATGACCCTCTCTTCAGGGATATTTTGACTTGCTGTTGATACCTGGGAAGCTTGGAATCCCAAAAGGAAGGCTTAGTCCTGTTGTTTTTAAAGAAGTTCAGTGTGATGTATAATGAACCTTTTTGCCATTAAAGTAGGCAGATCAGTAATCCTTTGTATTGTATTTTAGCCTGCCACAGCCTCGGGCCTGTTGACAAGTGTCCACCACACGACAACCCTGAATTGTACATGCACAGCATGAGTTAAACTCTTCATGTATACTAAGCTGCTGCTTCTTCAGCGTTCCAGTATCTGGTGGCGCGTGTGAACTCGTTTACCCTGTTCGAATACTTGAGAGTATAGTCAGTCCACTCTGACTTCGTCGAGTGCAGAAATTTGCGGGGAGAGGTTGTGGAAAAAGATAGATAAAAGATATATATATGGTAGACAGAAAGGACAGTAGATGACAGTACAGCAAAGGAGGAGACAGAGTTACTGAGAGCAAAAGGAAAAGTGGACGTTACTAGCACAGAATGTCCAGAAAAAGGGGGAACTATGCGTACAAAAGACCCCCTGGTATCCCCACAGGGGAGTAGACTAAGCAAAAACCAGTGAGAGAATGGTGCTGGTTTTGGCAGTATGTGGTTATGGCACTGCATATGCTGGTTTTGGCACTGCATATGCTGGTTTTGGCAGTATGTGGTTATGGCACTGCATATGCTGGTTTTGGCAGTATGCGGTTATGGCACTTCGTATGCTGGTTTTGGCAGTACTCAGTTACAGCACTGCGTATGCTGGTTTGGGCAGTACTTGGTTATGGCACTGCCTATGCTGGTTTTAGCAGTAGTTGGTTATGGCACTATGTATGCTGGTTTTGGCAGTATGCAGTTATGGCACTGCGTATGCTGGTTTTTGCAGTATTCGGTTATGGCACTGCATATGCTGGTTTTAGCAGTACTGGGTTATGGCACTGTGCATGCTGATTTTGGCAGAACTCAGTTATGGCACTGCGTGTGCTGGTTTTGGCAGAACTCAGTTATGGCACTGCGTATGCTGGTTTGACAGTACTCAGTTATGGCACTGCATATGCTGGTTTTGACAGTACTCAGTTATGGCACTGCATATGCTGGTTTTGACAGTACTCAGTTATGGCACTGCGTTTGCTGGTTTTGGGCAGAACTCAGTTATGGCACTGCATATACAGGTTTTAGCAGTACTTGGTTATGGCACTGTATGCTGGTTTTGGCAGAACCTCATTATGGCACTGTATGCTGGTTTTGGCAGAACCTCATTATAGCACTGTGTATGCTGATTTTGGCAGAACCTCATTATGGCACTGTGTATGCTGGTTTGGGCAGTATGCGGTTATGCACTGCATATGCTGGTTTGGGCAGACTGTTGTGGCACTGCGTATGCTTAAAAAGTACAAAAACATTCAAAAGGTATGAAGAGTCTGTCGGTAACATATTTTAGAATGCTAAAGGGTTCATGAACCCTCGATTATGGTTCAGCATAAGTGATACTATATGATATTGAATTTGTTCTGTTCCACTTATTACCATTACCTGTCCTCTCCCGTCTTGTGTTGTAGCTGTTGAAGTCCTGCACTTTGTCTTCTGTTGCAGCACAAAAATGGACGAGACTATATGCAATGGATGCTAATAAAGGGTCCAACACAGGAGATCAAGAAATGAAAATGACCCAACTGGTTAGAACTACTTAGGATTTCCTGTGTGTGTGTGCATGAGATCTGGCCATTGTCATTCAGATCATCTGGACTTCTTTGTCCCGGGACTTCGAAGTCCTGCTGTGCTGTAAAATGCACAGACTTTCTGATGGAGGGAGGGGTGTGTGTGGGGGATGGGTGGGTGGAATGCATGATGTTTAACTCATTTTTGTGTTGTATGTCGTCATAACCCCTGATTTGAATGACGGCATGATGGGAAATTTGATTTTCTTTTTTCCTTTTTTTTTTGTTACAATTTGTAATCATTGGATAAATCTTCCCTACCATTGTGTCATCATCTGTAAGCTAAAATGTAGTTTTGACTGAAAATGGGTTTGTATACAGTGTCTCACATCTTATATCCTCTTCGCTGAATTTTGTTGGCCTCTTTGAGTTGTTCTAAAGAAGTACCAAGCAGTGGTATCGTGTGAAGTTCATTTGTGTTGTAGGGAAAAGGTTATGATTCCTTTTGTGGACCCAGTTTAGTATTTTTAACTAGCAAAAAATTGGGTCAGTTGATTGGACTACATTTTGTTGTTGCTTTTTTTCCCCACTGCATGGCCCATTCCTCATGCTACAGTAGGTCTGTGTATGTGACTGCTTGTTTTGGACTGCAGTTTACATCTAATGAAAATATGCATCCAGATTATCGATACATGTAGTACAATGCCACCCATGTTTTGGTGTGTGTTTTTTTTTTTTCTTTTTTTTGTTCTGTGGATGGTTTTCTTCAGGACTTGGCTAGAGACAACTCCCTCATTGCTGTGAGTTATTTGACATGTGTTCACTGCGCATGAGATCTCGGTTTATCATCTGTCCTGGTTAGGTTAGAAAAAGTAACATAGTACAAGCAGAAAAGGTAAATAAAATCAACATAGTACAAGCAGAAAAGGTAAATAAAATCAAAGAAAAAACTGGTGGGCAGTTTATAACAATGACACCAACATCTACTGCTTGCAATACTTTTTCCCTCTCAGATTGGAGAGATAATAATAAGTGCCAGGAGTAGCCATGGTCTTGAGCTATAGTTTAAAGGGTAATGCAGTCAACATTGTGCAAAGATTTTGTATGCTCTTGGAATATTTTGATTACTTACTGTGACAAAGTATGAGGGCAGATGGTCTGTGTCATGTCTTTCCACTTTGTGCTTGTGACCCAAGCTCATGTTTAGTAAATGCTTCAAAGTTGCAAAGAGGAGGGCCTACCTCAACCACAAAAGTAAAGTAAAGCAGTTGAAAGTAAGGAAAAAATGCATCCAAGTACAGTCGAGATCTGGCTGGATTAAAAAAAAATTTTTTTTTGAAAGTGCATATGTGACAAAATTTTTTTTTTTTTTTTTTTAAATGGCTACCTTGAGACATCTGTGCATGCATGAATTGAATATGATGCTTAAATCCGTCTTTGAAAAAAAAAAAAAAAAAAATTCATGAATTATGATGTCGGACTTTTAGACGAACTGTTCCGTAAATATTAATATTGAATTTGTTCTGATCCACCTTGTTTCCATTACCTGTCCTCCTCTCCCTTCTTGTCCGTCTCCCCCTCCCCTCCCCTCCCTGAAATTATCTACAGTTTAAATAGAACAGCCAGGTGTTTCTCCAAAGTCAGATTGATAATTTGGTTCATATTTAATTCTTTTTCAGTGTTTGATTTAATGATATTGAAGGCACATGTTGAATACATATATATATATATACACATTATATATATGTATGTACACAGTGTAAATGAGCTCTGTATGGATGAATGGCTTTTTCCCTCGTTTGTTCCCCATTTGTTTTTTTATTATTTTTCTTTTCCCACCTTTTTTTTTTTTTTTTTTTTTTTTTTTTTCGGAGGGTGTGTGGGGGGGGGGCAGGTTGGTTTTATTTGATTTTTATGTGTGGCTTTTATCTGTTCATAGTCAAGTGTAGTTCTTTGAAAATATTATTTATTTATTTACCTTTGTATAGTGTCATTCTGTTTACTGTATTGCTTTCATTTTTTTTTTTTTTTTTTCACAATTTCCCCTGCTGGATTGAGGTTGATCCTGTGTGCTTGCATGTTTTGCTTGTCTAAGTCAAAACAGATCAAGTCAGAAAAATGTTCATGTAAAGAGAAGAAGATTCATATGGTTTTCGGTGAGAGAAAAAACAGGTCTCTTAGAAACTGGTTTATTGTTCACAGAAGGTTCAAAAGTCATACACTTGTACTTTTCTAGTTACACTGTCAGTTGATATGGGAGCAGGGGGTGGTTAAGATAGGAATGATAAGTTTCCACAAGGTACTGTGCAACAAATTATAAAAGTTAAGATCTGTGTAAGCAGCAGAGATAAGTACAAAACCAGTGTGCTGAGCTGATCAATGCATGGAAGGTTTATTTTCTGTTTGTTTGTTTTTTTAATTAACAGTAACTTGGTTTTTACTCTGTACCAAGTACTCCAAACTCATTCATCAGGGGAAAAAAATGTCATTGCATTTCTGTCCATGAATGAACAGTTCCAACATTTTTTCTTGTGAATTGAAGAGAAGTTATTGTTTGCATGCAACACTTAAGGAATGAACTATTGAAAGATATTTTTGCTTTTTGTAATATTTCTGACCTCTTCAAATGAAAGAAGTGTCCGTCAGCTGACATAAATTTTTTTTATCCCAGAAAAGCCAATAGTTTTTTTTTTTTTTTTTTTTTTTTTTTTTAAAATAGTTTCGTCACCCCATCTGTCTTTCTCATAGTGCTGTTGACATAGGAGCCAGTGCATCTACAACATGAACATGGGCAAAGATTTGAGATAAAATCTTGGAAAATGAGTAGGGGTGGGCCGCTTTCTTGAAAAAAAAAAAAAAAAAAAAAAAAAAAAGCACTTAGTCTATGGTTCCCTACCATTCCCCAGTTAGTCCTCTTTAGGTTTACCTTTTCTCAGTGTTCATCTATTTGTATGCACATACACTCGGAAATACACACACAAAACTGAAACCGAACGGAAACATGTGCACCCTTTCTCTCTCCACTGTCTCACACAAAGGTGGGTTTTTTTTGCGTCCATCTCCTCTCTCAAACTTGAACCTTGCTCTTGACATCGATCCTACATTTTTTTTTTTTTGCTGTGAGCTTACATGTAATGTTTCATGAGCAGATGTCACCATAGTGTTTTTCTGTGTGAAAAGGTCATCCTTCTAACATGGACATGAACACATCATTGTGCTCATCAACACCAAGGTCATCCTTGAACTTTGACCAACAGCTTTTCTTCTTTGAATTTTTTTTCCCCCCTTTTGATTAAGTTTAATAGTGTTAGTACTAAGAGTTTAACAGGCATGAATTGTGTGTGGTGGTTAACAAATTTTATCAACAAATAGAGTTGCACTGATGAAATGTCCAGATTACTATGCTATGGCTTGTGGAGGGTTGGTGCTTCTGAAATAATAGTGTCGGTAATATGCAGCAAGTTTTGATGACCAGTACTTAGTTTTGGTGGGGAGGGGCAGGGGGTAAGGAAAAGGGCGTTTTTGCTGCAGTAGAATCAAAATATATACCAAGGAAGGTTTGAAAGTTGTGTCTGTTGCAGTGATATGTTGCTGCTACCCCACATACTGGGACCAAGAAAAACCTACAGACCCTGGCAATTTTTTTTTTATTATTGGGGAAAAAAAAAAAAAAGTTTCTGGAACTCTTAATTTGCTCTTGCATAACTGGCTGCTTATTGCTTGTGTATTAGATTTGTTGGCTGATGAAAAAGGGGCATTTCACACCTTCTCATATGTAGTATGACTAAAGAATGATGAAGAAAGCAGTGATGGTCTTATAGCAGGCTTTCATTGCCTCCAGCACCATGGCATTACAGGCGATTAGAGTGTCATGCATTTCAAAGTATTCGCAAGACTAGTGTTGTGTTTTGTTTTTGACTGGCTGGTCACTTTTTTCTTTTGCTTTGTGTTTTGCTTGTTCAGCCTTTTTTGCCTCTCCTGTAACAAATGTTTTGCTGTAAATTAACAGGTGGTGAATAAAGCACCACTTAGGCTCCCAACAGTTCATTATCTCAGTATTGGAAACACACGTTAGTTGCATTTCAACTTCTTGGAGTACAGGTCTTTAACAGAAAGTTTCAAGTTGTCAGTTGAAGCAGCTTTACATAAATTGTTACTGAAAAAGGTAAGCTAGTTTTTCCTATACACCTGCTAGACTTTTTTTTTTTTCATACAGGTATTATTTGTGGCAGTAATGATATTTTGCCCCAGTGGCAACTCAAAAATGATTTTTCAGCGTTACTTGGGGAATAAACACGTGTGATAATCTGAATGAATAATACTAGTATGGCTTATGTCTCTGAGATTGTATGTAAGAAACATTTGCAACTAATTCTTGTGATTAATGCTCTATGAACATTGCATTTGATGTGGGAATTGTTAAGATGCTTCGTCATTTTGTGTAGAAAGAGTGGGCATTTTTTCTCCGTCCGATTATACGTTCATTGTTCAGTCTTGGAGGCTATCTGATACAAATCGTAATGAAAGGTTCCATATAAGGGTTGTCTATCCTTCTCTTATCTAGCTCCCAATCCATATTTTGTTTTGTAAGGTCTGCTTTTTTTTTTTCTTTTTCATATTGAAAGGTAAGCTAAATGAAACTCCACAAAATAAAGACAGACTCCTGTTGTGAGTTCAGCTCAGAGACTGAGAGATAATGGACAAACATGATCAATACGTATTTTCCATGTGTACAATTATGCAGTGTTCAGTCTCTGTAGGGTGAAGTAGGACAAAGTCCAAAGGGTCTTGCAATACTCATAGCTAGAGTTCAATGTGTGAAGACATTATGTCAAACATAAATGGAAAAGAACCGAGTCCTATGTACAGGCCAGCACAGATAGGTGTCAAAATTAATTTTAGGGGAAAAAAACATTGCTGTATTGTTCAGAAATTTATATTAAGTCCCTTTGGGGACTGGATGGAGATCTCCATGAAAAACGTGAACAAAGACGACTTTTTCTCTTCTGCATGCAGCACTTGCTGTCCATCATAGCTAATTTGTAATCATTCTCTCAGCTATCAAGTGTTTAGTCAACACAGATTTGTCTAAGATTATTCTTTCTGTTAAATAGTTGTATCAGATTAAGAACTATGAAGCAATCAAGAGGAGGGATAGGTATGGTTGTGTGTGTGGGGTTTTTTTTTTTTTTCTGCATTTTTACTCGTCTCATTATCATTACAATGTAATGGAATACAAAACTAAGAGTTGTTGCCATCTCCCCATCTCTGTGTGTGTGGATACAGGGGTTTGACAAGCCATCTCCCCATCTCTGCGTGTGTGTATATACAGGGGTTTGACAAAGATGTGAATTGTCAAGCGTTTTCTTTCAGGGGGTACAAACTCCTGAGCAAAAGGATGAGGGGAAAATTTATGTGTTGAGAGGGGGAGGAAACACATGCCTTGAAAAGGAAAATTTTGCTGAAAAGAGGAAATTGGAAAGATGGGGGGTGATAAGAGGAACATGCTGTTTTTAAAAGAATAAGGTACAAAATTCATACCCTGAGAACAAGGTATAAAAAAAAAACGCCTACAAGAGAAAAAAAAAAAATTGACGAAACAAATGATTCAAGTTGGGGAAAATTGCTCCAAGTTGGGGAAAATTGGTCGATTTGCAAAATGCATTTCATCAAAGATGCAATACTGCTTTGAAATATTTCTGGAAACCCCCCGCCCCCCACTTTTTTTTTTTTTTTTTTTTTTTTTTTTAATTAAGGATAAGGATGGGATTATGAGGGGGGGGGGGGGGGGTTTACATCGCTAAAGGAAAATGCTCAGATCCTCCCCATAACGGACAGTTGGTGAAATGGATCTTGCAGTAGGATTTCTGAAACCCCCATCCCACCCCCCCCACCCCCGCCCCCACTTTTTTTTTTTTTTTAAATTAAGGATGGATTATGAGAGGGGGGGGGGGGGGGGGGGGTTACATCGCTAAAGGAAAATGCTCAGATCCTCCCCATAACGGACAGTGGGTGAAAAGGATCTTGCAGTAGAATTTTGTCTTTTGAAGTTTCTCTTGGAAAATGTTAGATATACTCTCAACTCTTGGTATTCAAATTGTTAAAACAAATAGATAGATGGATATTAAGAAAGACAGACATGGTGGTGACAACAGTCTGTGCAGATCAATAATCATTTTCAAGGTAGTGTAGTAGTAGTAGTACTACAAAGTTCATTACTGATTTGTAAAACAAACATGCACACTAATTCTGTAGTTCTATAGAGAACAAAGTATTTTCTTTTACATGACCTGTTTTCCACCATCATTATTCCATAACCATTTTGTCCATTTTCCAATAATGTGGAAGTACTCGTTTCATAGTGGAACTCCACCCAATGGTCATGTCTTGCTCATTATGTTTTCAGTTACCTTACCTTACCTCCCCCCCCCCCCCCCCCCCCCCCTTTTTTTTTTTTTTTTTTTTTTTTTTTTTTTAGTGTGCACTTTTCTGCTAGTGTTTTCTTGACTATGAAATGTTTCATAAGAGACAGTGTAAAATCCAGCAGTGGTAAATAAAGGACTTGAAAGCAGTTCAGTACTCTGAACGTTGTGTATACCATTTTTATTTTGATGATGTATTATGCATTCAAATAATTGTGTTGCCAGCTGTTCTAATAAAAGGTCTGTTGCTGGATTGGGATGGGAGGAATTTCTGTCAGTCAGCCAGTTTGGTGAGAGATCATTTCTTTCTGGTAGAGAAATATTTTCTGGCTACATTAAATCCACTCTTGAATCTATCCTGAGCCACTTTGGTTCAGGTGGATTTATTTTCTCGGAATTAACATTGAATTCTCATTGAATTCTAAACCATTTGCAAAAAAGTGCATTAAATGAGACTATAAACTGAGATTCCAACGCATGCATGAAAAATCTGCCACCAACCTTCAGAGGAGAAGGGCCAGAGTGGCCATGGCTATGAAGACGTGTACTGAGGGAATGACCTGAAAAAACTAAATGTTCAATTGTTTGAAATGAATCCAGCAGGCAGATTTTTTAAACTGCCTCTACCCCCACTAGGCGCTAATATTGTAAACAAGAGCATGAATTGTACAGAGCTTGGTTTCTAACGGAGGATAGCACTATATAAATACTCTCAATAATGGCCTTATCTGTCACTCATGCTCAATCCTGATTGTGAACACATGGTGGCCAAAAAAGAAATTGATTTGTGGCTCAAATGACTTAAGTTCAACCTATGACATAAGATACTTCCCACCAATAAAAATCACAAGTGCAATTCAAAGCGCATCTCTGAAGTACTTTCTTACTTTTCGTTTTACACCATAATACTTTTTCTTCTTTAGCACAATCTTCAACAACAACAAAACATTGAACAGAAACTGTGCCGTACCAAAGTTCTTAAACCCCTTTATTTTCCTATTTATATGTATATTTTACACAAAAATTGGCAAAGATCGTGCACAATCGCTTCCCTTTATAATATACATGCACCAGCCATGTACATGCTCAAGCAAACGCCCACCCACAGACACACTATGGTTTTCGACACTAAGACTACAATTAACACAATTACATGAGTACCTTTCAATTCCTTTCTTTTGGTCAATGATCATTTTGGTTTGTGCAGCTGACCTGTGCCCCTGAGATTTCAAACGTCCCTCAGTTTGACAATTTCCCTTACTCTGGATGTTCATGGTTAATGAAACATTAGGGATCATCTTTCCTAGGCTTTGCCACTTGAGACAGTGCCATGGCGTAAGTGTAGACTATGGAGTGCACAACTATTCCCCTCTTTGTGTAATCTGAAAACACACACAATCTACTTTGTGTAAACTAAAAAACGCACACAATCTAATACAACTTTCCTGCCATTTACAAATCCATATGTGCAATGAAAACAAACTGAACTAGGATTTGTCCATTTATTTTTCTACTGTGCCTTTGTCATTCACCCATCTTGAAACAAAAGACGTGATTCCATTTGTCCCTTTACTGTTACGGATAGGGCATCTGTTAACAGTCTCCTGCACAATGATGTGTGAGCATCAGACTGACAGTGACGCCTTACAGAATTGTAAGCAATTGTTCTTCCCCCTGCCTCTCTTCTCCCTTCATGACACCATGTCACTCAAATCAGTTCCAATTTTTGCAAATATGTTGTCCCATATATTTGATATACACATGGTACCAACACTGCCATATTTTGATACACATGGTACCAACACTGCCATGTCCTCTTCGCACGCTTGATGTTTTCTCACTTTACACTTAACCCCTCACGATGATGGACTGAAGGCCCTCGCATTCTTGACAAACAGCCCTCTAACCAAAAACCTGCCACAGCTACCTGGTCAGACATGCAGGATCAGTACTCCCCTCAACACCTTTGAATTCAACAACCATATCTTCTCTGCAAATCGGCACAGCTGGTGACATGCAGAATCAGTACTCCCCTAGGAACCAAAATAAGGCAAATCATCCTATGCATCCTATGCCTAATTTCATAGGACACCTGAAACGCAGTCTTCTAACATCTTATACAGGTTCGATGCCACCCTTCCACTATTCTAAAGACAGCATTCCATATTCTGAATTCCTCCACCTATGCAGACTTTGCTCCAATGAAGATTTCAAGAAGCAGCCAAAATGTCTCGAGTTTTTCACCAACTATGGATACCCCAGTGCTGCATTAATGATGTTCTCAGCCGCACCACAACTATATTCAGAACATCCGCTCTGGAAACCCAGCCTCCAAAAGAGAGGCCCCACCACCTGCCTCCTCCTCCATACACTCACTCTCCCCATCTGCAGGATTCTGAAGTCCAACAGGCACATTGTAGAACATCACAAACCTGCCTTTCTGATCAATGACCACTTTCAGATGCGACGAAAACCTCAAAAACCTGTTCGTGTGCCCCAAACTGAACAAAATCTCCACACCTAAGTCAACAGGTACTTTCCCCTGCTCAAAATCCGATGGCAAAGACTGCTCTCTCACCAAACCAGACACCATTCTACATGGCCTCAATGGCTCATTCACAATTAAAGTACATTCTGCCAAAGCCGCAACACTGTATACGCTATCCGCTGCCAGCTGTATGGTAAGATCTATGTAGGGGAGACATCCAGCACACGAGACTTGCATCTCAGAACACCCAGCCGACATCTGCCACCACTGGCCCAAACCAGTCGCTCTACATTTTAGGCACCCCCGACACGACACAGGGGTGGGAGACCTTCCCTATGGCAATTATTTCCTTCCGCCCCCCCCCCCCCCCCCCCCCCATGTGTGCGTTTCGTGTTCCAATCCAGGTTTTTGCGCCACTCGTATTTGAAATCTGCCATCTCGTTTTCAATGCATATCTTGGTTTTCAATGCATGAAGACCAAAAATCATTGTGCCGTATAAAAATGGAGCCAATTAATGACAAAGCAGAGGCATGGAAGATCAACAATGACCTGAAGAAAAAAAAGTGGAGAAATGGATGGATGAGATGGACAAACTGAATTGTCTTTTCCGAAAATGGCTGCCAAAAAAAAAAATGAAGTGGGCACTGCTTGTGTATACTGTGCAACCTTGCTTGTATGCAAGTCAAATGGAAAAAAGTCGATCAAAGTGCATTCCCAGAAGAGGAAATGTGTGGAGAGATTGAATGCCCTGAAACGTACATCAACTCTTCCTGCTGCTGCTCCAGTAATGGCTCCGGTGTCTAAAGCTGATTCCCTGCCGGATGCCAAGATTCGGACTTGTGCATTTTTAGCTGAACACTGCTTGCCTCTGTCTCTGTCGCTGTCAACAACTTGCCAAAGATACTCGAAACCTGAACAGCTTTCCCTGTGTAGGAAAACCACAACATATACTATGACACATGGAGCTGCTGAATAAAAACCATGTGAGACTAAAAAAAAACAAAAACAGGAATCCTCATTCTTGAACATATAAATTAAGTGACTGAAATTTGGCCACTATCTATTGGCATCACTAGTGAGTAATATTGCATCCTATTTTGTTTTTATGGTTTACTGAATTTAAGATGCATTCTAAGTACTTGGCATAACATTTTCAGTTTGATATATAAACGTGTGTCATATTTTGTCATATTCGGAGTCTTTGTGTAGAAGTTTTATTAACCTTTTTTCAAGGAGAGGCCACAAAAGTGTCTTGACAAGATAAATTTTCTTCAGCGTCTGAGGGCGTTGCCCCCCACCAAGGCACCCCCCCAGGGGGGGCCTAAAGCAGTCGCTTTTCACCTGCTATTACTTTTATTAACCCCTTGACTGCCGCTATTTTGTATCAGTTTTGTACTTCTGTGTGCCCGAGCAAAAACTGACCTTTCGCAGCAGGTTCACTAATTTGATCAGCGCTCATTTATTTGTCGAGATATCTCTTAGATTTTTGGCATGTTTTCTTCTTATTCCCAGACCTATAATATCTGCAAATAATATTTGATTTCGTTCATTCTGAGTATAATAATCTTCTAATAATTTTTTTTTTTTTTTTTTATTATACTTTGCAAGCATACAAAACCCAACAGCAGCAAAACAAAAAAAACATACAAACCCAGCAAAAAGTGGTTTTAGTGTTTACTGAACACCTGCATAAATATTTGGTAGTGAATTTACAACCCAATTTGTTGTTTTACATGATAAATCTATGTATTTCTGGGGTACAGGACAAGCCAGGTATCAAGGGACACAATTTGTTTTTCTTAGGCAGGTTCACTAATGTGCCCACTGCTCTTTCAATTCTCGACAGATATCGTAGATACTTGGGAAATGTTCTTGTTATATCCTTGGCTTACAGCCAGATATCACAATAGTTTGATTTTGTATTGTAATGAGTAGACCAAAAATATATATAATGGTGGATGTTTTGTTTGAAAAATAGACACTTTCAGAACTTAAAACTATAGCACTAAAATCACAATGAAATTCCCACAAAAAACTGGTGTTAGTATCCTTTGAACTTCAGGACAAACATCTGACAATGCATAAAATGTTTAGCAACTCATATCATAGGGGACACTCCAGTCCTAATAAAGCTCACCCTCTTCCTCTGCCACACCCCCTCACACTGGACCCTCACCATTGTCCTGAACCCTCTCCCCTTCCTCGACTCCCCTCCCCACCTCTCACGAAAGGAGGGAGGGGGCAGTCAACATAGACGGAATCGGCTCATCACTCTCCAATTTGGCCCCACTTGCACTGGTATTGCTCAGTTCGAAGTCAGGGATCAGTTTTGTCATCAACACCAATCTCCGACGGCAAAGGGTGGTGTTGATTGTGATCGCTTTCTTCCTCTGAATCGCTTCGTTCCACTTCTCTGAAGTCTTCGCCATCGCTTTCACAGTCGTATAACTTCTTGAAGCACTTCAAGAGCATTAGATCGTTTGAAAACGGCACGCGCCTGAACGAACTACCTGTTCGACTTGCCATCTTGAATCAAACCACTCAGCTGAACCTTGCCAAAGTATAATCGTCTGAACAGACACAAGCCAGTCAGTCAGCGACCCGTGAAAGGGAAGAAACAGTCCTTTAGGGTCCCTACAACCGTTTAAACCATTTTTTCTCCTTGCCTCCCTTCTTTAAATTGCCAAATTTTGATAATGAAATTACCTCGAATGGCGTTTTGATATGCAGCACACAGCCTTGCAGAAACTACCTTGAACACTGTGCGTGCATGGGCAGTCAACGGGTTATTTTACCCTTATCGTTACAATCATTATTGTCATTACTACCACCACTATCATCACCACCCTCTCCCTGCTCCAGAAGTACTGTGATCTTTCCCATAATCAGTATCTTCCTTCTCCTCCTTGTCTCCCCCCCCCCTCTCCCTTCCCTCATCATCATTACTATTATTGATATTTTCATTACTATTATTACCATTACTATTATCATTATTACTATTACCAATATTAGTACTGTTTTCATTACCATAATCTCCATCATTACCATCATCATCACCACCAACACTGTCGCCACTACAACCTGTGATTACTATCATCACCACTCTTCTTCCTGCTCCAGTAATATTGTTAGCTTTTTCTTACTGACCATGTCTATTGCTTTCCCTTAACTATTCTTATTATTAACATTACTTTTATCATTACTACTACCATTATGATTGTCATCATATCATTATTATCAGTACTAGCGTCACCATAAAAAAAAAAAAAAAAAAAAAAACAGAACAAAACCCTTTATTATTCTCTTTTATCATCACTATATAAAAAAACAAAAAAAATGAAAACCTTTCTTATTCTCCTTAAATTAATCTGTATAAACATCACTATTATGATTACTATTACTAATGTTACTAATTCCAATATTTTCATTATCATCATAATTGTAAATGTTGTTACAACTTCATAACATATAACTCTCATAGTATTGTAAATATCATTATGCACCAGTATACTTCTTGCATTCGCATTGCAACCTTTCATTTTTCCAGCCTCCTATATCATTACTATCATCATTTTATGGTTATAATCATGATTATTATTATAACCTTTCCCATAATCTGTATCCCACATCTCGTCTTCGTTCTTGCTACCATCCCCCCCCCTCCCACTCCTCCTCTGTCTTCCTCCCTTCCCACATTAATTACCATTATTAGTAGTATTATTACTACTACTATTACCATCAATATCAACATTATTATCATTACTATTATTCATATTACCTTTATCACTATTACTATTATAATTATTGTTATTGCTTTTATCACTATCACCATTACTATCATTATCATTGTTGCTGTTAGTGTAGAAGTTGTAACGGTAGTACCATCATTATCATTATCACCATCATCAATGTCACTAACATTGTTGCCACTACACCCCCAATGCTGTTTGACAATATAACCCTCTCCTTCTCTCCCCTTCTATCTGAACAGCCACTATTAATATTACACTATCATCACATTTTCACTAAAAGTGGTAGTGATCCTCTCTCAATATCTTTTCAATGTTGTTACCACCATCATCACTATTATTACTATTATTATTACATTATGTCATTATTATCATCATCATCATTATTATTTTAACTCACATTGTCTCCCTCCCAGCAGCCTTGTTTTCATTCAACGTCCATTTTGTTCCCAATTTTAGGAGATAAAACGACTGCTCGTTCTTTGTCTTCATTATCCTGAATGTTATTTATTTTGCCTGATGAATACTTATGGGGTCGAAATGCGTCAGTTTTGTCTTGTAATTTGTTGGTCCCTTCCGGCTGGCGGAATAGTTTTTTTTTTTTTTTTTTTGGTTTTTTTTAACTGTGATCTCTGGTCATATTAGGCATGGTTTCTGTCATCAGTTTGATGATGTGCTCTGTCTCAGATGCTGTGAACTAGGTCACCTTAGGCATGGTTCCACATCAACTTCCAACATGCCTACTCACAAGAGTAAAGAAACAAACATACGCAAAATGATGAGACCATTAGACACCCCCTATACATGAAGGTGTCTGGTATGGCACTGATCTGTGTTTACTCTGGTCAAGGTGTTTCTATGTTTAACTGTTGCCGTGTCCAAATCTGGACATATATAGGATCAAGACCTCCGTATTTCTACTTGCACAGTAACTGGACAAATGGAATCATGCCTTTATTGTACAGAAAAAAAAATATCAGGAACAGAATACAATATTTCTTACAAAGTAAGAACCAGATGTTTGAACAATGGCAGTAATTTTGAAAGGTGATCAAAATTGTGACAGTTAAAATAATCCATAACTGAATGTTTTCATATGGCTATGGAAATGTCATCCAGTTCTTCCATGAGCATTTGCAGATGGACAAATACTCTAAACATGTACCTTTCACTTTTTTTCACGTTAGATTTTAGTGACCCAGTATGAAAAAAATATTAGAAATTTACAAGAGCACTCCATGGAAAATCTACTGTGACATTTCAAATCTAAATACCATTGACTTTCAAATCATGCAGAGTCTGTACACTTTGATCATTTAGTGCAAGTCTGTTGAACGTTCAGAATTTGGCCAAAATGTGACATTACAGCTAGCCACTTTTGATCATGTCACCATTAGGACTTTCTTGAGACAGCTCTCTGGGCTGGGTAGGAGGGGCAGGGTAGGGGGAGGGGGGAGAGGAATCAGTTAAACTAAAAAATCACTTTGGAGTTGGTCATTCAGGCATCTGACATTCAAGGCTTTTTTTTTTTTTCTTGTATGAACTACTGTGCACAAGTACTTCTTATTACACAATCATCATCAATATTAAACGTCAAAGCAAAACAACACTGTCAATTCACAGCCATGCAGGCTTAATAACCCCTTTCCTAAGTTAAAGATCTAAAATTTTAGGAGTATTATTTTCACTGTCATACATATACTTACGTCCCAGTGCATTCAACAAATCATCCACCGCAACAGAAATTACTTCAATGAATTCTGAAAACCAAAAAAAAAAAAAAAAAATGCATAGTGTATAAATTCAGCAGAAAAAATTCAGGTGATCAATAATGAGTGTAAAATGACGATGAAAAAGTGCAAACAGCACAGGAAACGATTAATGTCCAAACAGAAAAGACCTATTCAGTTACTCACTGGGCACGGACCATGGGGGTGGGTGTTAACTGTATTAAGAATACAACAGAACATTTCTAATGACCATTAAACTGTCATTAAAAACAGACGCAGGTAGCAAGGGAACTTAACCAAGGGGTCAACTAATATTTACACATAGGCTGATGAAATACATTGTACTGACCTTATAAGAAAGAAAATTCTGGCCTAAGGCAATTAAAGATATCTGAAAAAGATTACAATCTAGCATTCTTTGTGCACAGCTGAGAAGTCCAAATCAGCCTGTCGGTTCCGAAAGATTCACTTCTGTATCACTGCCATCAATTTACTGGAGAACAGACTGAGTATGCTATGGATTCAATAAAATTTCCAAAAAGATTCTTGACCTGCTCTTAATCCAGGCACGCTGAACAAAAAGTCAAGGAAGTGTTACTGGGTTAAGGAAAAACACACTTGATTACACACTCCATGTTTCTCATTTGTCAGGTGGCTAATATGGATGTATATGCCGACGTGTATTCCATCAACTGAAAAGACAGCTTGCTGGTACGAATGCCATCATGCTGAAGTTATTCACTTCCTGTATTAGCACTGGAATTCGGTTTTCAATTCTAGTTAAAATAATTACACACCTTCTGTAGAAGTAGTAATAGGAAGAGACAAAAATGGCATTACACTACAGTGTGCTAGGCATGATCTGTCTTGGAATTTTAGGCTGTTTTAAGGAGAAAGTAGTTTTGCAAAACTGGTTGCTAGCTAGCAGAGATTCTCCTGCATTTCTTTTCTGTAACCTTGTCTTAGAAATAAAATTAGAAATGACAATGAAAAAAAGAAAGAAGAAAAAAAGATTTGGGTACATACTCTCCGTGTTTTTTTCATTAAATATTAAACTAAACAATTGTGAAAGTGTCCTGCAAGTAGACAAAACATAATGTTGCTTTTTGAAATTCCGTGACAGCATCTGACCACTGAAACAAAGTATATCATTTCAATGCTAGCGAGTGAGGAGGAAGAGAACGCCCAACATGAAAGCAATGACAAATTTTAAACAGATGATGGTACTAGGCTAAAGACTCATTGCCTAATGGCCATAGGGGGAGCTAATTTGAAGTTCACCAGCTGACATGGTCTAGAGAATGATTCTATGGAACACAGAACCCACCCCTCTCCTTTTGCCACCTTAACCTTCCCTGTATTGACCCAGGTACCCATTCACTGCTGGGTGGATAGTGAAGGTTCACTAACTCTACAGAAATCCAATCCCATGAGTGATCTGAACTCACAACTGTCATCTACGCAACCGAACGCTCTGTCTGTCTGCAAACCTCATAAACAGAACTTCGCATTGTGTGCTTACAGGTTGACATCATCTACTGCATTCTGAAATCATTTTGACGAAAAAAAAACATGAAAAAGTGTCTTTTGAAAACTTACAGAAAAATCAATGAACTGGTCAAAACCCACCACACTCACAGTGAAGGGTTTCACAGCAAACTGTTTTTAGTTAAAAGGTATGTCCTCCGAGAAATGGAACGCATTCTTTTTGTGGTTTTAGTTTAAATTATGGGCTAAGAAGGTAAATGTAAGGACTCCACTGACTTCCCCTCCTTACCTTTGCATGTCAGAAAAGACCTACCAACTTGCCAGTGAGTGAAAGCCTGCCTGGGCTCCCTGATAGTCCTTACACCTGAACTGTCGGTAGCATAACAGATGTTTTCAGAAGTACGAACATCATAGCAATTCCACAAATGAACTACTCAGGTTCTCTTCTACCTTGCATGCATTAAGCTAACAGGATTCACATTCAATGTCATACTCTTTGTCAGAATAGATATACAAAAGCTTGTTCTTTTTTTAAAACAAGGATGAAGCCAAGTCACAAATGACTTGGTTGTTATTAAATATTTGCAAATATGACAATGTTTTATATTTTGTGAATACATCAATATGTTTTTTAAAACAAAAAATGTAAAATTAAATAAGGAAAGCGAAAAAAGGAAAGATGGGGGAAAAAAAAAAAAAAACCATCTATGCCAGATGGCAAATATCTAGCCAACAGAGACAAAAAAAAAAAAAAAAAAAAAAAAAAAAATCAAAGGTGTCACAGCTGAAAAACACAGTTTTCGTTTACTTGCCCATTATACCATGGTATGGGGGTTAGAGTCATATAAAACTACATATGAGTCTTAATGGAAGCAAGGTCTGTGGTATATCAGATATCAGAAGCAAAAAACTCATTTGTACTAGAAAACACTGCATACAATTCTTGGGGTGTACGAGGAGGTACCCTTCACACTGCTTAAGTTCCTCATATGTTTAACTACTGCTTTCTGCCAAAAACACACAAAAAAAAACAGCTGCAACAATCGAAGGAAGAAAAGCCAATCAGATGCATTTTAACATGTGGAATTCCAAATAATAGAAGTTGCCTCTTTCATCTGACATAGGGTTTACAGCAAAAGCAACAATGCAGGTTAAAAATATTGTATGTTGTGTCTGTTCTTTGGGGGAAAAAGAAGATAATAATACACAAGAAAGCAAAGAAACAAGCCCTATCTTTATGATGTGGAAAAGTCTATATATAACAAAACATTTCTGAGCCAGGAAAGAAAGAATGGTTAAAAAGAGGAAATGAAGAGAAGAATTTCCAGAAGTGATCTTGTAGCTGCAGAGCTATCAAGGCTTTCCAATATTATTTGTAGCTGCAAAGCTACCTAACATTTATTTTCTTGAAAAGTGTTATTTTTCATAGCTCCAAAGCTAACCAGACATCCCAAATTTCCTGGAAGCTGTGGCGTCACTCACAACTTCAAAGCCACCTTGGCATCCTATATTTCACGAAATCAGTAATACTATTCATGGCTTCAAAGTAATCCAAGCATCCGAACCCAGGCACAGCAAACAATGTCTATGTCATGAAGCACAAAGTCTTAAACATTTATCTTTTGGAATGTTTTTTACATCTAACCAATGGAAATAATTAAATGAGGCAGCAAATAAAACACTTTCAAAATGAACACATGATTTCCTCATCCTCGTTTGCTGTTCAGATATCATTCAAACTGAAACAATTCACACCACTGATTTGGATCAAAGTTTTTTTTCAAACAATATTTTCTGTGCATATAAATTTTGGGAGTATGATCTAAATGGAAACAAAGGAGAAACAGTGGGAGAAAGAGCTGAGAAAAAGCATGTGGGTGATGGCAATAAAGGTAGTATAGGTGGGAAGGAAGCGGAGGGGTGGGATGCGGTAAACAGGCACCTTCATCATCTAAAATGTAGAATCTGTAACAAAAACCAAACAGCAGGAGCTGAAGCCCTACTCTGCATCCATCCAAAGACATTAAAAGCAGGTTGGTTGGTTTGGTTTTTCCTGTCTATTCCTCTATGTGCCTACAGTGCCACAAATTCCACACCTCTCCTTCCAGCTCCCCTGTTCACAGCCACACCCCACTTGTCCTGCTGCAGCTCATGCATCAGCAGTCCACAACAAGCAGTCAGTACCAAGCTGTCAAGATGCAACTGACTAGAGAAGACACTGCACTGCCACCGAGTCATTTCGATGGTGATCAACAGTGCCTGTTCTGATCCTACATACGCAGGACGTACGTACCTACTGAGCTCCCTACCGATGACAGTCACGGGTTAGCTATGGACCCAGCATGACTAAGCATCCTCCTCCTGATGGCACCTCCACACTGGTGCTATGCCAGTCAACGTGAACTTGCCCATACTGATAAACTGGACACACACTTACCAAGGGCATGAATGTGGAGAGAAAATCGCCCATAAGAGCAGGACATGAAGGGCCACCGAATCGGAGGCTTTCCTATGCTGACCAATGAGACTGAGGCTGATGAAGATGATGCTACAGTACTCTGTTCTGGTCAGAAACTACAAGACAGGGCTGTACTCTATGTTTGCTTTCAAAGTAAGTTCCAGCGTCAGCCAGGCCCGAAGGGACAACAAAAATGTTTATGTCTTGATTAACATTAGAACTTGTCTCACCTCCTTCATCTGTAGGCAAGGTCCACCGGTTCAGAAGTGCAGCGCCAGATGAAATACCAGTTCAAGCAGCCGGTGCCAGCACCATCACCAGGAATAATGAAAAGCTAGATCAGTACATTGTTTACACAAACTGTACATTCAAGGACCAACAGTCAAATAATCAAAAACCAACTGGAATATCTGCTAAAAATGATGATTTATAAACATAGTAAGTGTATCTCAAGTGCTACTGATGCCTGGCATGCATGCCACTAGAGTTCTGTCCCTTTGTCCTCTTAACAAAAATACCAACAGCAGACAAATTCTGTTGGAAGTGGAACCAAATGAAGAAACGCTCCCCCCAAACTAACACAACAAAACTGAACCATAAAAGAACCATTTAGGAATGACATTTATACAAGATGAAAGCTAAACGGCCCCTTAAGCAGCATGAATATAAAGAACCCTTGTCAACTATCATTTGTCAACAACAAATTCCTATCAAGATTCCACACTGATATGCAAACACAGAGACACCGGGGTAAACACACACACACACACACACACACACACACACACACACACAATCTCTCTCTCTCTCTCACACGCACGCACGCACGCACGCACACACACACGCACACACACACACACACACACACACACAAATGTTCCCATATCCTAAGACAACACAACACTCTTCATCCCTGAAGGTGACCACATTCAACAATTTGACTAGGATATCACAGTTAGAAGCCATCGACATGAAGATGAGGACTAAACTGGTCTCTGTGTAGTGTGCTTGGTTAAACTGTTCCATGCCAGCATGGTTCTGTTTCAGCGTTGTTCTGAAATGAAAGGACTGCAGGTACTGAGCTGGCGCAATGTTCTACTTGGGGAGAAATGCAAATCAAAGATTCTGTCTGCCTTGCTGGCAGGGTGGTGTTGGCCAAAGTTTACTTTGGACCCATGTAGAAGAGACCAGAAATTCACAAAACAAAATCTGTGGTGAACAAGCACTGAAGATATACTATCCTTTCCAGCAGCCATTTTACCTCTTTCTTACTTATGCTTTCTCTTGCATTTAAATTCTGTCTCCAGGAAAAATGACCACCACAAATCAAGGGTGAAGTCCATTCAAATCCCTCTGCCAGCTTCAACAGTTAGGACTTTCAACATGCATGCATTTTCTCCCAAGCTATCCAGGGCTTCTATATGCAAGACTACATTTCATAAAGCTGTGTCATTAGGATAGTTGTTTTCCATCTGAAATTTTCATTTAGTCCAGCGCTACTCACCTAGCTGCTGTATCGTGACAATACACAAAAACAGAACGTAAATATTCTTCAAATAACTATCACAGGATCACAACTTTTCAATACATTTACCAGTTAAAATACGACTTTTCCAAAGATCTATTAGTAGGAGATCAGTAGGAAACATTACAGCATTTGAGAAAGTATCTCCACCACCAGTGAACAGTCTTCTCATGAAAACTGCTGGATCTGCCTATGATCTGGATTCTAACCAAAATGTAATGGGGTCTTCCATGAACAACATTCCACTTTACCACCAAGGTCTGTTTTAAAAAAAAAAAAAATGTTCCGTAATTCTTGTGCTGTCTACCTTACAGGCAGATGGAGGCAAATAAAAAACATACCTTTCTTGCTGGAGGCATTTACAAACAGCAGCTTTTTAAGCTGTCATCGTCTGATAAATCTAAACACCTACCAAATTTATTTTCTTCACTCAATATCATTACTTTCTTCTCTGAAAAATGCTGAAACTTTAACGCTTTAGTATGTAAAACACAGAATGCTCTGAAAACTGACCTTGCTGCTGTTCTGGATTCTTGTTGTACTCTTGATCCCCATCAATCTGCAACACAACAGAGGACCTCCTCTTTCAGCAATGCCAAACACCCTTTCTGGATAAAAAAAAAAAAACAAACAAACAAACAATGGCAGTTGGCAGTGGTGGAGAGAGAGAAAGCACACTACATATTGGAAGTAGCCGGTAGGACTTTGGAAGAAAAAAAACGTGTCTTAGTACACTCTATCACCAAACTATCCCTACTTCTTCCCCTCCTCCTCTATTCCACCCCCCCCCCCCCCCCACCCCCCACACACACACCAAAAAAAAAAACAGGGAGAGGGGAGGGGAGGTGGAGGAGCTGATGGTCAAGCAGTTCAAGACAAAGTCAAGCATTCTACTGACGAATGCGCTATGCAGGGGAAACACAGGGAATGATGCACTGCCCCTTTGCTTCCCTTTGATCCAACTGAAAACATCACTGTTCCTGAACATGCATTCACAAAGCTGTCAGTCTTGCTCTTTTTTATCTAACCATCCTTCCTTCCTTCCTCTTGAAGTCTCATCTGCTGTGTGTCCAACTCTCTTCCAGGATTTGCCCCCCCCCCCTCCCCACCTTTTTTTTTTTCAGATGATGATCAGTGTGTGAGCGAGTATGAAGAAGATACTAAGAAAATCACTTTTGGTCCAAAAATATATATAGTAAGGCTCTACCCAATGCCTACTTTTAAATGTGTCCTATGTCACCCTGGCTTGAGAGACGGAGACATCAGCAGTGTCGGTTCCTGAGTTCCATTAGATATTTCTTTAAAATGGCACAACAGCCATGTGGTCAGTGCAACAGATTTAAAGTGGAAGATCTTCGGTTTTAACCTGTGCAGCCTCACTGGTGAAGGGTGCATATCATTTTCTGATTTCCCTGATCAGCATAATAATGAATGTCCTTGATACATAATGGAAACCTGAAATTATCTGGCAGATACTATGTCTGAACTGCACCACCATTTCCTAGATAACTAGACAAAAAGTACTGAGGAGTACACTAACACAGAGGTCAACAGAAATTTGTTACATTAAACAATAATCAACAATTAAACAAAGCCTCAAGAAAAATACCAGAAATGCAACCAAAAATGTGTAAATGTGAGAAAGTCAACCGGATAAGATCACAGTATACACACACCTGATTCATATCTCAACAGCAACATCCGTAATGATACAAAGCAAAGTTTTTTTGTTTGTTTGTTTGTTTGTTTGTTGTTTTTTTTTTTGGGGGGGGGGTTTATAAAGTGCAAGTAACGTTCAAATCATGACCTTTACTTCTATTCATAGCAAAATGTGAAAATGATCACTAGAAGTACTGGTCATGGAATCTTTGCAATCACACTCAACACCTGAATCCTATGACTGTAACATGCTCAACTTCAGGTCTGGTTGTAACAATGGGGTCAACTGTAGGATCAATGTAATTTCACAGGTATCTTCAGCAGATATCAGTTCTGAATTGTTAAACGGCAGATCAAATGGTGGTGTGATGTTCAAGGAGACTTGCATTGTTCTTCAGTGATAAATCCCTCTGTTTCTAATGTCCACATTTTCTCCATTACTTTCCATGAACATCTTGCTATAGCAGTTAATCATTAGATGGAAGAATTTTAAGATTTTGCCAGTTTGGGAATCTGCCTTGTGACATGAAGGAGAGAAAGAACTCTGTTGTCTAAATGAGATCACACACTTTAAGAACAGTGAGAGAAGAACTCTGTTGTCTAAATGAGATCACACACTCTAAGAACAGTCTGAAAGGAATCTGGGAAGACATTTCAGAAGACTGATTCCTGTCTGGACCCCTTAAAAATCAGCATCAGGAGTAATCAAGTTTTGTTCGCTATTTGTCAGCTACTCTGCATTTAATGCCACCAGAAAAACTTGTATGGGTGTCTGATACTCTTGTTCTGCATCCACAGTATCCAGCTGTTAGTGGACACAACTGCTTCATATGTGTGTACACTTAGAACTAGAGCACCTTTTTTCACTACTTCCGATGATGCCCAAACTGAAAAATCTAGAATTCCAGCTGTTAAAAAAGTGAAACTTTAAAGGATAACCTTCAGCCAAAATCAAACTTCCACAGTCACATTCAGAATGTGAGAACATCCTACTGAAGTCCTTTGATCCTCTGTATAGTAGTTCACAGGGACCGAGATGCTGCCTGCACACACCCCTTCATCTACTCCGAGCCCTGACCTGTTCAACACAGGATTATGCTGTATGGTTCGAGGATCTGCAAGAGGATTCTACCTGAAAGTGCATGGTCCTGTTCACGACCATTGGCTCCATCTCTACCCGGGGGTGTTCTCAACGACCGTTCTGTACAGTCTCTACAAAGATGTAAGTCCCTCCAATACAAAGAACAGACTTGAAGTCACACTGAACTACTACCTAAGATGAACTCCAAAACAGAAAACAACCTACCTACACCTGTGTTTAACATCCCAAAATATACTCCTGACTTTGATGAAAACCATCATTCCACTCCACTGGAACTAAAAATTTTGCTAGGTGTAACTAAAAGTTCTTGTTAAGTTGCAATGACCAGATTTATAACTGGGAAAAAAAGACGAAATTTGGTAAAAAATGCAAATATGCCTGCATAAATCAGGTTCTTGTGATTGTGTTATCAAGACCAGTGTTACATGGATTCTACTGAGCAAGTAAAAGCCGGCTTTAGAACCAGCTGTGGATGGCAACCCATAAGCCAAAAAAGACTGAAGAAATGACTCCTGTCTTCTTTCAGCTGGCAGAGGTATGTAAACGGAAGAAAACTGATTGTGACTAACCTCCACAGTTACCATGTTCACTGTGCTGTTGGCCAATCCAGGATCAAGACTCACACCTGCAATAACACACCTGTGAGTTCAGTCAGTCTGTGAGACCAGCTACTTCAGGTCAACCTTCATATCAAGTAATCTGACCAAAGGTGATAACCATTTCATTTGCAGTGGGAAAAGAGTTTTATCGAACGCTATACAAAATTATCACCTAAACACCAGCGCAAGCAAACACAGAGACTCACAATATTCATGTGATGGTTTAAACTGGAAAACAATACTCATGTTCATGATTGTCTATTTTGATACTCAAATTTAGACAAACAGAAAATGTATTCTTCTTCTTCATAAAAAATATAGACAGATATAACAGTGTGCAGTTTCTGTATGGTTGGCCATAGTTTTTACTGACTACATGCGGTTTCAGATGGTTCAGGGTTATTTCATCTCCGAAGGATGACTAATGTCTGATGTACAAAGATCATGGCAATGCATGGACAGTTTGTAAGAATGCAGTTTAGAATCACACCACCGCTGGTGGGATTTAAAGGTCTACCAATAAAAGTTGTAGATCCCTTCAAAACAGTGAGATTTTTGGAATAAATCTGGTGGATACGTCATGAACAAGAACAGAGAAACCCTTGTCCCTTTTTGTTGAAAAACCTGCTACAATGCAAGCTATACTCTAATGTTTAGAGGAAAAGACCCCTGGATAGGGCTGCGAGTATCCTAGAGGTTCGATTTCATTTTCTTTGTGAAAAGCATGCATTCTGAAAGCTGTGGAGATTTCCTTCATTCTTTTTTACCACAACATTCCGTGATCTCTTTCGGTGCTGTTCCCTGCATGGTGGCTATGTGAGAGGTCAGTGTCAGGTGGCGCAGCAAACCTTCCAGCCATATGGGTGAGGCGGGTCTAGCCTGTGTCGCCAGAGGATGACTCCTGGAGATGTGGGGCAATCACCACTGGAGGGCTGCCTGATCAGAATTACTGTGGCCTGGGATACCATGCTTTCAAACCACCAGACATGGGGGCACCCCTTGTGGGGTTGGGCTGAAAAATTACCTTCGCCTACGTAGTCTGTGTAGACCATAGAATAGAAAGGACTCATGCAGCACTCCAGCGACTTTCGTCCTGCTCCCTGAGGCGGTCTCATGCCGCACAGGACCATCGCCATTCAAGCATGAAAAAGGCCCCCTGTTGGCCCTGAAGACGGGCCTTTTGAGCGGGAAATGGGTAAAGTAAGCCGACATTCATCATCGGCCAACCAACAACAACAGAATGTGAACCCAAGTTCGAAAAGAACCAGAGCTGAAAGAGTGATGGATGACGGCCCTCACACAGAACCAGACCCACTACTGCCAACGACAACAACTACCACATCCTGTCCTTATAGGCCTCCTCTGGCCAATAGGACATTAATATCCCACTGACCAACCAATGATACCTTCCTTGATGACCAGTGTGCCACGTTCAATACGGTAACGCATCTGGGTCGTCCACAGCATGGGATTGTCTTGCATTTGTTGTGAAATCAGACAGTCAGCAGCCAAAAAAAGGTAGCACCAATTTAGAACTACCGACTGAGACTGAGACTGCTTCAGGACAAATGACTCTTAACACAGAGATTGGAGTTGATGAAAATTCTAGAAATTCACATCTGTTGTAAATTATGTTGGCTATGTGCACATTTCCACACATGTAAAATTCTTTGTTATTTATACTTATCTTCAATTAACAGTCAAGACTGTACTCCTTGTGACTTTCCCGCTTCTGAAACTTTATACAGTTCTGCTTTCCTTGTCTGAATCCAAGTTCTGTTCTTCACAACTGACAGAATTATACATTTCCAGATAAGACTGTAGGATTGGCAAGGAAACACCATCACCATCAGCCTGCCCCTCCCTCCCTCCAGCTTCCCCTCCCACCATCTCTGTCTTTTCTCGTCATTTACCACAAGAGAGTAGGTTCACACTTTAAGTGTACTCTTCCACCTTGTTTGTGTTTTGTTCACACAAATCATGCACCAGTGTTAGGCAAAGTCAGTAATTGACGCATGTAGTCCTTCAGCCTAAACTGACACATTTTATGTGAATACAAGTGTAGGCTAATGGGATTAACGACCTTTTTCACTATAGTTTGTTGTCTAGTTAGATTCTGATCTTTTTGAGATTTTATTGGTGGTGCTGGTAAACTGTTTTTCATGTTAAATCGTTTTCAATCATGGGCAGTATTCCATGTCAAAACTTTGGGTTGACTAGATTTGTAACTGACCCTGAATGAATGCAATTGGTGTGTGTTATTTCTTATGACTTGTAGAAACTGCTTGAACCTAAACAGCATGACCAACACACTAATAATGTTTTAGGATCATAACACATTGACAAGGAGAGCTCCTTTTACAGAACTCGGAAAAGGTGGCACAAACTGGGAACAAATCACTGAAAGCAGCTAACTGGCTCAGAGAATTAACATGGAGGCTATTCTCAAGGTAAATCTATACTAAGTTGGGCTTTGCATCAGCCATCCAGTACCATTTCAAACTCATGCATCTTTCCCTCACTTCAAATACTTTTCTCTCACATACGCAGAAGAATTTCACCTCTCACTTGTAACCAGTCTTTGTGTTGGCTAGAGTGGTCTGGTCATGATATAATGCAACAACAGGGTAAAGCAACCGACTGCAACAACAGGGTAATGTAACTGACTGCAACAACAGGGTAAAGTAACTGATTGCAACAACAGGGTAAGTAACGGACTGCAACAACAGGGTAAAGTAACTGGTTGCAACAACAGGGTACAGTAACGGACTGCAACAACAGGGTAAAGCAACTGACTGCAACTACAGGGTAAAGCAACTGACTGCAACAACAGGGTAAAGCAACCAACTGCAACAGCAGGTAAAGCAACGGACTGCAACAGCAGGGTAAAGTAACTGATTGCAACAACAGGGTAAAGCAACGGACTGCAACAACAGGGTAAAGCAACGGGACTGCAACAACAGGGTAAAGCAACGGACTGCAACAACAGGGTAAAGTAACGGACTGCAACAACAGGGTAAAGCAACGGACTGCAACAACAGGGTAAAGCAACGGACTGCAACAACAGGGTAAAGTAACTGATTGCAACAACAGGGTAAAGCAACGGACTGCAACAACAGGGTAAAGCAACGGACTGCAACAGCAGGGTAAGCAACCGACCGCAACAACCAGGTAAAGCAACCGACTGCAACAACAGGGTAGAGCAACTGACTGCAACAACAGGGTAGAGCAACTGACTGCAACAACAGGGTAAAGCAACCGACTGCAACCACAGGGAAAGCAACTGACTGCAACAACAGGGTAAAGCAACTGACTGCAACAACAGGGTAAAGCAGCGACTGCAACAACAGGGTAAAGCAACGGACTGCAACAACAGGGTAAAGTAACTGACTGCAACAACAGGGCAAAGTAACTGACTGCAACAACAGGGTAAAGCAACTAATTGCAACAACAGGGTAAAGTAACTGATTGCAACAACAGGGTAAGCAACGGACTGCAACAACAGGGTAAAGTAAATGACTGCAACAACAGGGTAAAGTGACTGACTGCAACAGCAGGGTAAAGCAACTGACTGCAACAACAGGGTAAAGTGACTGACTGCAACAACAGGGTAAGCAACGGACTGCAACAACAGGGTAAAGTGACTGACTGCAACAACAGGGTAAAGTAAATGACTGCAACAGCAGGGTAAAGCAACTGACTGCTACAACAGGGTAAAGCACTGACTGCAACAGCAGGGTAAAGCAACTGACTGCAACAGCAGGGTAAAGTGACTGACTGCAACAACAGGGTAAAGTAACTGACTGCAACAACAGGGTAAAGCGACTGACTGCAACAACAGGGTAAAGTAACTGACTGCAACAGCATGGTAAAGTGACTGACTGCAACAGCATGGTAAAGTGACTGACTGCAACAACAGGGTAAAGTAGCTGACTGCAACAACAGGGTAAAGTGACTGACTGCAACAACAGGGTAAAGCAACTGACTGCAACAGCAGGGTAAAGCAACTGACTGCAACAGCAGGGTAAAGTGACTGACTGGCTAATCTGCCTTTGCGATGAGAATGAAAGACTGTGTAGGCCTGGTCACACTACCAGTGCCTGTCTCAACTCTCCCTCTCTCACCCTGTCTCTCTGGTCTGCTCCTGTATCAGTTTGCACCTATTCATCACTAGTTGTTTTGTGTTAGGTGGGGCAGAGTTTAAAAGCACATAGAGTGTTACTTGTGAATTACCAAATGTTCAGCTGAGTAATACTAAAGCCATTCTGTCACATGAAACTTCTACTTAACAGGCAAAATATGGCTTGTGGTGGTTGCCAATGGGCAGCAATTTCTCCTGGCTATTGTTGGTGTTGCAGTTACACAGTATGCATCTCAACAGTTGTTTGCCAGTAATCAGTATGGTGGATCAGCGTTGTCATAAATGAAGATTGCAACTTCATAAACAGAGTTTCTCATTGCGCATCATGTTGAAAGTGAAATTCTTTGGAAGATGCAGAGGATGGTATTTGTCTGTGTACAATAAATGTGTTGATAAACAAGAGAACCTTCAGTTCAGATAGGTGGTCATGTACATGGTATCCTTGTGAGTGTTTATATATGTTGCACATACATGGGGAATCTCTTGTTAGGAATGTAACCGACACCAGTTATCAGTACCCAGGACCCTTACCTCAGAGGTGTTAAGTGACAAGGTTCTTGTTACAATAGCTGTCAATTTTATCAGAAACTGAGGTAATGCTAAGATTCATGTGTAACTGAACTTTGGTTTGATGACTCTGTTGGTATGTTTCTGCTATTCTGAAGTTGGACTTTTTACAGCGATAGCGTCTGATATACCATTGTACTGACATGAATCTGTTCATGTGCCCCATGCTTGTTAGATTTTAATAACAGCTCCTTTCCCCTGACCCTGCTGAGGTACAGTGAGAGAGAAGAACTGTCCTCCGTGTACCAACACCTTACATATAATGTCATTATTGTCAACCACCCTACACACATATCATCATAGTCAACCATCCTTTCACACAATAATGAAAGCAAGCTACACCTTTCTTTATCCCCTTTCCTTCCCCCCTCAACAAAAGCTTTGCCACATGATGTATTGATTAGCTTCAAGTTTCATCAATGGAGTATCACTGAAAAGCATTGACTTTGACAAAATAACAGCCCTGCTATGGCTCCTTGTGGTCGGCTGGGCTATAAACAGAACTACGTGTCACTGAACGCAGACTACTCCATGTTATACCAACATCAAGCCATGATCACTTCAATTCACTTAAAGTACCAATTACCTGGCACTGCGGTTAGCACTGCCCATTCCTGACTGAGAGGTCATGGGTTTGATTCCCATCACAGCCATTCATTTGTGCGATTTTTCTGCCCCCAACCGGCTCCTACCCAGAGCTCAGTCCCCTGCAGTTGCAGCACCAGCAATTCAGGGGAAGCAATCAGCGTCGGGTCATCATGAGACAACCCACCAGAGAAGGCGCTACGCCGCTGCTCTTCAGTTCAGGAAGAGTGGAACCATACAGTTGAGCTTCATCCCTTTATTGAATTCGTCTCTGATGGCGTTGCTCAAATTTCCTGACTAACACTGCAGTGCCAATAACTCTTGGGCCTCATTGATGCCAAGATGTGTTATGAAGGTAGAGTAGAATACAGCCCTCTCACGCTGTCTCAGACTGGAAAGAAACTCCTTAGCATCATCTTCATCCTCCTCACAGATCAGCATAAAACGAAGTCTCAACTTTAGTGTCCCTTCATGGTGACCTTCACTTTGATTTCCTTTCCTTCCCTCTGTCCCTGGTGAATCCATGTCAAGGTCGCCAGTAACTGCAAGGTCATGGAGTTTGTCGCTGGATGGCCACAGTGGCGCCTTCCAGAGGGAGACGCTCACTCCTGCTGGCCCCATGACTAAGCAATTACTGTAGTCAGCGGGGCCTAGCAGCTGGTGTACAGCGTATTTTGGATCAGAACAGGCACCACAGAACATTACCAAAGTGGCTAAGCAGCAGCCCAGAGTCTCCTCCGGTGGGTTGTCTCATGATGACTTGACACTGATTGCTCCCCCTGAATTGCTGGTGCTGCGGCTGCAGTGGGACAAGCCAGGGTGTGGCTGTGCACAGTGACCAGAATGTGCAGCATGGAAGAGATGCCACTGAAAAAGCGCAAAAGCTGAGACCCCCCCAAACAACAACAAAAGATCTGTTTGTTTCTTTTCAACATTAAATAACTCATCACCCCATAGCCACATGTCCCCCATTCCCCTTATGCATTAATCTCTTGTATAAATCTGTCCATGGCAATCTACCTTTTGGGAAGGCTGAGCGTTAACATGCTAGATTCTGAGCCGTTATCAACGTAAACGATCACAAAATCAATATGAGCTAAAAAGCAGGATGCAGGCCTATCTCAATGTATGTATCATTTGCTCATTTTCGATTTTACTATAACTAGAAATAAAAAGCCCATTGTAATACCAACCAGGTGATATGTGTGTGGCAACACCAGTGTAACCCCGTCTCTTCCTTCAGTTCACGCATCGCACAGACTTGCGGATTCTCTCCCTTGTCAATCAGACCTACAACAGTTCAAGCACAAAAACCCATTGTGATACAGCAGATAGCATCATGGATTACGATTGGAATGCACGAGTTGTTTCAAAAAAAAAAAAACACAATAAAAATGGGTAGGTGGTTGGGGGGATGGTGAATTTTTACATCCTACTGGACTAAGTTTCCAAGCTCACTGTATACTGTAGACATTTTATAAAACAAGTCACACTAAAATCAGCCACTTGTCCGGGATATATTATGAAAGGAAGCGTAGAGTACAGCCCTGTCATGCAGTCTCAGACCGAAAAGGAAATCCGTAGCATCATCTTTATCATCCTCATTCTCATCGATCAGCATACCAAAAAAATTATTTAATTTTTTTTTTTTTTTTAAATCAGCCATTTGTTTAACCTTCCCTTTATTTCAGAAACTGGAGCTTTCTGCTTCATACAACTTATTATGTTGTTATTGGCAGGCTCCAATTTTGTAGGTATATCCAAACAATAACAGCAACAACAAAAACTCTTGCGGTTAATCTTAAAATCCATGATGTAAACTGAATTCAACAGCAACGACTTGTGTTGTTTGTTTGTTTTTTGTCGGAACATCAAATTTATAAGCTGTTAGAAACCCAAGTTGGTTTTAACAGACCTTTCAGGCCTTGAAAGATACCTCAGTTTCTCAAAACTTTCCCCAAGCCTTCAATGAACTGTAAGATCCCTGGAAATGTCAGGTATTAAAAGTCTATTAGCACCACTATAATACCATGGAATTTATTTCACCACAGCTGGTTCCTACCTTGCTGCTAAAAATTTCTGGATCAATGTTTGTATCTGGCCAAGTACAACCCTGTCATGGTATCTGGGATCAACATGGAATCTAACAACAATGTCACCATGATTATCTTCATCAATCAGGCTGAGTACAACCCTGTCATGGTGTCTGGGATCAACATGGAATCTAACAACACTGTCACCATGATATCTTCATCAATCAGGCTGAGTACAACCCTGTCATGGTGTCTGGGATCAACATGGAATCTAACAACACTGTCACCATGATTATCTTCATCAATCAGGCTGAGTACAACCCTGTCATGGTGTCTGGGGATCAACATGGAATCTAACAACACTGTCACCATGATTATCTTCATCAATCAGGCTGAGTACAACCCTGTCATGGTGTCTGGGATCAACATGGAATCTAATAACATTGTCACCATCTTCAACAATCAGGGCTGAGTACAACCTTGTCACGTATTTGGGATCAACATGGAATTTCACAACATTGTCACCATCTTCAACAATCAGGCTGAGTACAACCCTGTCATGGTGTCTGGGATCAACATGGAATTTCACAACATTGTCACCATCTTCAACAATCAGGCTGAGTACAACCTTGTCATGGTGTCTGGGATCAACATGGAATTTCACAACATTGTCACTATGATTATCTTCATTTTTAATGGGAGAATCTCCATTTCAGAAGGGGGCACTCACTCTTTTCGTCCATGGTCAACCAACGAAGAACTACCATCAGCAAGGGGCTTTGTAAGTCATATCCTGCATGTGTTAAATGGGAACAAGCTCGACTACGCACCACTGAAGGGATTCCACAGTACTGCAGTGTCTGCTGTGGTGGGCGGCTTTATAAAGACCGGACATTTACAGCTACTTCAAGAAAACTAGCTCTGATAATGCAACTGGATAGCCTTGGACACTGCAGTGAATGAGCAGTTAAATGAATGACATTGGACCAAGACTTCACTGAGGGCCTGTGAACGATCGTGATACTATAAACCATAGTCTGTTATTTCTGATTCATACTGTCTTCAACTACTGCATTAATATCCATGTCCAGAAAAAACTCATCATTGCTTTATGCTGTATTACGTTGCTCTGTAATTCATTAGCTCTTTGATTTCTTTGAACACTTAAACTTAAACCCACTCCTTGTCACAGAAAATTTAAATCCTAATATGAAATCCAGCCAGCCACGCTGACACAGCAAAATACTTCCTATTTCTCTGGATATAAATGGTGTCCATTTGTGTGCTGCACATGCACATACACATGTGTATGCATGTATGTTTCACCGTGTGTGTGTGTGTGTGTGTGTGTGTGTATGTGTGTGTGTGTGCATGTACATTTCACTGTGTGTGTGTGTTTGTGTGTGTGTGTGTGTGTATGTGTGTGTGTGTCTGTGTGTGTGTGTGTGTGTGTGTGTGTGTGCACACACGCACATGTATATGCATGTATGTCTCTCTCTCTCTCTCTGTGCGTGCGTGCCTGCATGATCGTGTGCATATATGTGTGTGTGTGTGTGTGTGTGTGTGTGTGTGTGTGTGTGTGTGTGTGTGTGTGTGTGTGTCTCTGTGTGTCCGTATGTGTGTGTGTCTGTGTATGTGTGTGTGTGTGCGTGTGTGTGTGTGTGTGTCTCTGTGTGTGTGTGTGTGTGTCTCTCTCTCTCTGTCTGTCTCTCTCTGCATGCGTGCACACTCGGATAAACATGCGTATGCGAGCATTATTCCCACTTACCAACAAATCTAGCAGAACGCTTGCATTCCAAGAGCTACACAATTATGTATTAATCAGCGAGTATCATGCTAATTAGAAAAACAAAAACTATGAAGACATGTAGATACAACTGTAATGACAGAGGGAACTTTATAAACTTGCCTGCAGGGAACTCCAAAGAATAGCCTTTCAGAGGAGGCCGGTACTGGTTTACAAGGATCACAGAATCAGCCTTGTGCTTTCGTTTCAGGATGGGAATGATGACGACAGCTGTCATGCAAAAACCAAACAACCATTAAGACCTCCATAAATTACATAACAAGCTAACTTCAACCCAGTGGTGTACCCAATATTTTCAAAACAATGAAATGCACTGTCCATAATCAAGGTGCTCTGGATGTACGGTGCAAAAATTCTTAAACAAGTCAAAGTGTCAGGCGAGGCTACTACTCATATTAGACAGTACTAAAAGGACACCGACTAAATTCATAACTGTGTCAAAAATACACACACACACAAAAATCACTTAAAACTGCAAAGGAGACTAAAGGTAAAAATATGACATTCCCCCCACCCCACCCACCCCCCCCCCCACTCCTCTTCCAAATTCTACCTCCCCAAAACAAGCCCTCAGACTAGAGTATGCATATTGTGGCGTGACATGTGCCAGCCACACCATCCTCTACAATCCGACCTCTTCACTCTCCCTCTTCCCCCTCTTGCTCCCTTTGTCTTACACACGGCAATTAGGATTATCAGTCTACGTCACTTTTCAGGGTGAGGGCACCCTCCAACTCTCGTCACACAAGATTGATTTTTATCCTGTGACACTCTCAATACAAATCAAAGGGTTGCACATGCTATGCACCTACCAGACTGCAGCATGCACAGACACAACAAAACACAAATGTTTAAAACTGAAGCATGCTGTGCTCTATGTTGTAGACTGGTGTATACACTGAACAGCTGATCTTTACAGCTGTCGACACCGACACTAGGCATGACTGTAGGTCATAATCTGGCCTGTATAGTGAGGCCCTAACATTTATTTTGCCATACATAGAACCCTCGTGTTAGGCATCTTGGTGAGAATCTAAGAAAAAAAAATGTTGCTGTACAGTCTTAGAAGTATATTTTATAAAAAGCTCTTGCCCTGAAAGATACTTTTTAATTCAGTCTTCAGCAAGAGCAACTAAAGATAAAGATACAACAACGCAAATAAACAGGGCTGAAATTTAACAGTCACAAACTCATCAATACCTAAAAGATAATCATAATCAGGCTCATTCAATTTATTATTCTGGTGGTGCAAGTGCCAATCTTCCTTAAACAGTAGAGATTCAGTACATGAGTTACTCCGACAAATAAAAACAGTACAGATTAGCTTTAAGCACATCCTGTATGAGTAATCATGCAAGACTTGCTTGCCTCTGGTTTCCACTGAAACCACTGAAAGTGATTTTTAATCAAAGCAGTCAGGCTACCGTAAAACTGCCAGACTGTGTCAGCTTCCTAGGTTAGCAGCCATATGGCTCCTGGTCTGACTGGCTAAATGTCAGCCCTGTGTAGAGATAACGTCTTTTATTGTAACTGCTTAAAAGTTTAGTTACATTCATGTCGCAGAAGCAAGAGGGCAGACGTCAGCACTGGATGCAATAATTATGGCAAAAGTGAAGGGGAAGGCTATTTCACCTTGGGAAGAAGAAAATAAAGTTAGAAAACACCAATATAGTCATTAACAGACACTGAAACATATTTCAGAATTTCGTCAGAAATTTCATCAATTAAAATATTTTTTTAAAAGCCAGGAGGAAAGGAGACTGAAGTGGTTAACATATACCATAGGACTCTTCCAAGATGGCAAGACCAACTCTGGCCTATCATGAGAAACAACTCTTTCTAAACTGTGAAAAAAAAATTGTAAACTAAGGAATAGCTGTAATTAAATTCTGCTCCTTCCCTCACTTTACCAGGCTTCCATTTTAGTAGCTAAAAAAGTACCAAATCCAACCATGTTCTTTTCACTCTTATTTCTATACCTGTCTTATCTAACAATCCTGACTGACAGTTTCAACAAGAAATGAAAAAGAGTGAAAAAAAGCTTAACATTACCATCACTTCCATCTCCTGTTTTGGTAGTCCTGAACACACCTTCCCACTTTCTGCAATCACACTGTTATCTATACATCATGCACGCATCGCATGTAGTCTACATGTTCATATACAAGTCATGTTTGTTACTTTATGAACACTGCATAATCAAATAACATTTATTAGTTAAATGTAAAATTGCTGCATTTGCCCATCGGGATTCACTAGAAAAAAAATACATTCAACAGAGGAAACAGCTTATATTATCTCCACTAGCAGTAAAATTTGAATTTGCTGATGAATAATTTCCATATGCTTGCTACTGACTTCTCAAATTCTTTTGAGCCATTTAGAATATTTGCAGTACACTAACTTGTATTTTGAGATGGCCTTCACAAGAGATCCTACAGTGAAAAGATTTTAAACAAAATTTTGGGTGTGTTTTATAAGATGTGTTTTAAAGGGTTGTGTGAATGAATGACTTGCGAGTTGACTTCAATGCAGTGATAGCCCTAATATGGCCCTTTGAGGTTGGCTGGGCTATAAGCAACATTTACCTTACCCTACCTTCACAAGAAATAACACTACGAAGTGGTTAGCGTCATGGACTCCTGGCTGGGAGGTTGTGGGTTCGAATCCCATCAGAGTCATGTGGGCTTTTTCTGCCCCGACCGGCTCCTACCCAGAGTTGAGTTTGCTGCAGACTCAGTTGGGAAGACTGGGACCACACAGTTGAGCTTCATCCACTTAACGAATGCGTTTCTGAGAGTATTGCTCAAATTTCCTGACCAACACTGCAGGTGCCTGTATCTCTCAGGCCTGGTTGACACTGGGATATATTATTATGAAAGGAAGCGTAGAGTACAGCCCTGTCATGTAGTCTCAGACTGACATGGAAATCCGTAGCATCATCTTAATCAGCCTCATTCTCATTGATCAGCATTAAAAAAAAAAAAAAAAAAGTCTCAAATTCTGTGGCCCTTCATAGCCTGCTCTCATGGTGACCTCATTTTCGATGTCCTCTTCATGTCTGTGGCCTTGGTTTGGTTCCGTCGGGGTCGCCAGTATCGGTGAGTCCATGGGAGCTGTCGTTGGATGGACGTGGTGGCGCCCTCCGGTAGGAGAGCTCACTCATGCCCGCTCCGCGACTAAGCAATTATTGTCGTCAGTAGGGGGCTTAGTAGGTGGTGTCCTGCATATTTAGATCAGAACAGGCACCACTGAACACCACTAAAGTGACTCAGCAGCAGTGCAGTGTCTCCTCCGGTAGGTTGCCTCTTGACGACTTGACACGGACTGCTCCCTGTGGACTGCGCCGACCGGGCTGCAGGTGTGGATGGGATGTCGGAATGAGCGGCGTGGGTGCACTGCCTCTGAGGTGGCGCAGAGATTAGGACAGCTTTAAAAAAAAAAAAAAAAAAAAAAAAAAACAAAACCTCACTACCCTTGCCTAAAAGTTTCGGATACCTGGGGCAAGGCTCAAGATAGTTCATTTCCACCCCTCTGTCCTGATAGCATCAAGTTTAAATAACAAAGCATCACTGTAAAATGCTGAAATACTTACCTGCCTGATAAATCTAAAGCTACCCCAATTCCCTGTTGGTGACAAACACTGGAGGGGAGTGAGGCAGGGTGACAGATGGGATGCATGATGAGGTGGGGATGGGGATAGGAGGGGGAGGGGGAAGACCAACTGGCTTAAGGGAGTGTTACCACTCCAGGGCCTGACCACATGTTGTCATATATGTTCTACAGGCACCCAACAATCAGTTACCACCCCACTTACACTGAGCATGCCCTCTGATTACGACGACTCGCTCTATTCTTACAACGAATCATTCTAATTGTCTTAAGTTATCAAGTTTGAAAATGTCAAAAAGACAGGCAATTTGTCTATATTCAGTTTACATTCTATATGTGACATGATCTTACAGAATGGCCAACCCCACAAGGCTAAGGGCCAGCATGATCTTTGATTCAGTGGTGTAAATCACCAATTCGGTGCCAATTAAAATATCCTTTTTTCCCTGAAGGGAGTGGACACAGTCAGGATATAATACATGAGCAATTCATGGGGAGACAGTGGTGAATGGGGCAAGAGACTGTGAACTGTGGAGAGAAGGGAGTCTGTAGAATCGTCCTCGTTTCACTCAAGAGATGAACTATGCGTGCCTATAACAAAAATTTGTTCAAAATCAGGCCAACTCCAGACTGACCATCACACGTTCATTTTAGTGCCCACTTGTATCACAAGTTTGTCATCATCATTTCCTATTCATGTCACATGGACTACATTCATTTCATCTGATTCTTTCATTTCAACTTTGCTGAGCACTGTTACATTAATTTGATCCAGTGACAATGGCAAATTAACAGCATGTTGTCCATTGATATCAAATGGTAACTGTTCTTCCAGAAAAATGAATGAAGCTGTTCGATTTGCTACTTTTCTGCTTGATTCACCAGAACTGAAAAACTCTTATCTTGCTACATTTGACAAGTTATACCAGCATACGGCCATTTTTTGTATTCTGTTTTGTAGAAATTGCATTAAATGATCTCATCTTAATTAGATGTAATATTTGTTGTAATGATTGCATAAAAGACCATTTAACATATCTTCTGTTAATGCATGATGCAGTAACTGTAACTAAACACAATCTATAGGAAAACATCATCTTTGTTATAATGAAATACTGCTAGCAACATTCAACACAGATTTACATCCTCTATTTGGCGACATCTTTATGCAGAGGATGCTGGAAATGGTCTTATCACTATAAATCTTTCTTTTTGGTGTGTTGGCACTTACACACACACACACACACACACACACACACGCATGTGCACGCATGCACACACACACACACACACCCAACACACACACACACACCAAAACTAGGGATTATACAAATTCACTTTGTACATGCATACCAAGTCAAAATGAAGAGCAGTCCGATGTCCTCTACTAACTGCTCCTTTGCAAGATGTAATTGACATCCATGATATGTTGATCTAAATTACAAGGTACATAAGCGTTCACTTGTGTATGCTAACATGAACTTTCTATCAGCAGTATTTTCATTTTATATTTTATTAAACGGTGTAATGGAAGACCTGGACTTTCACCTCATCATATCCCAGTCTGTCTGCTGCCTCCGGGGTGGTGCTGAAATGACTTTTATTTTGGTTGAGATGTGTTGAGTAGTGTAGGGGTTTTGTTTTGGAACCAGCCATGTTGAGGAAAACAGTGCCAGAATTATCAGGGTTGAGAACATTCCCGGCCTAGAAATTCTCCCGGACACGATGTTTTCTTTTTGTGTGGAAATTTTTCTATTTACTTTTTTTGGTGTACATTTGTCCTTGTCATAATAAATTTGAGCCTACTAAGAAGCTGGATTTTTTATGTTTGTGTTGCCTTGGGTGAGGCTGCACCGTTTTCCTTGGTTTGGGGCTCTGGCATGTGTGGTGGAAACAGACATTCAACCGGGCCAGGCTAAGGATAATCCCTGGGAAAATTGTCATGATAATGCTTTGAGATGGACCAAATGATCTTCTTCTATGTTGGACCGTAGAGAAGTTTTGGTGCAACTTGTTGGTTGCAAGGTCTTGTGAAAAGGCTAGGTTACTCCCTTCCACTATATCAGTCTACTGACTGATCTAAAAGAATTATTTGCCTGACAAGTGACATTGTTTTGTTTATTGATTTATCTTTTCTTTTTTTCCCCTTTAGGTTTGGTTTTGAATGGTTTTTCTATTTCTCTTCTTCTGTGAGTTTATTTTTCCCCTTCCCTTCATTATTTTTTATTATGGGGTACTGTATGAGTGAAAGTGTGTGTAGATTGTTAGAGAAAGTGTATGTATATTGTTAAATGAAAACATTTGATTTTGGTTTTATCTTGCTTGCTCACTGGAATTTGTCATGGGGTTTGTTATGTCTGTTCCTACTGTGTTTTGTCTCCATCTTTTCTCCAAGGAGCTAGATCAGTCCTTAGTTGGGGGATTAGGAGACTGAGACTAGGTGACCCTTTCCTTTTATTTTTTTCTCTCAACTTGGTGGAAACCTTGAAATGGGGTAAAGCCTGTTTGGGGTTCATGAGGATGCATGGTTCTTGAGGTCCTTAGCTAAATGTGTGTTGGACACTGCCAAATAATAGGGCAAGTCCATGCAACAGAAGAAGTTCACAGTTGGACTGTTGAAGTCTTAAAACTGTAAGGGTTGAGATGTCACAGCCTGTGGTATGAGGTGCTAAAGCCTCTAAAGGATAGGCACGCCAATGCTTCTTAGGGAAGTTGGCTGTGTTTATAATGTTATGTACATGTCCATACTAATATTTCTTTATGTAAGGTGGGAAGTAACCAGGTATAAGCAGCTAGTGCAGTGTGATGTGAAAACCAATAGTGTGGTTTTGAGTTCAAGATCCACCCATGGCCTCAAGTTCCTAGCCCTGTATGACATCAATTTGCAAATAAACCAATGTCTTTTTTCCCTTGTCACTTTTATTCTTTAAGAGTATTTCCTGTTATGTAATTTGTTCGTGTGTATCACTTATGTTAGTATTCCTTTTTTTCTTTTCACTTTTATTTTTTTTCAGGGGTAATTCCTGTTATGCATTTTTTCATGTGTTTCACTTTTGTTATCATTTTGATGAATGTTGTCATGATCCTAATACTACTATTAGAAAGCTAAGAATGTATTTTTTTGTCTTTTGTTTCAGATAGCTCGGTGGGTTTTTTTTGTTTTAGATAGAGAATCTTCTGAGGGGAAAATTTGAAATTAATTAGGCAAACATCAGATTTGACTCACCCATTTAGTTAGGGATGTAGGGTTTCTTATCATTGTGTGACCTCGTCACCTATGCCCCATCATCATCATCTGGGCAATATAAGAACTGGAAGTTGAAGTTCTCTCATGCTGTCATTTGAATGAGAGAAGTATGAGAGATGTGGTAGTCACAAGCCTTGAGACAGAGAGAAAATAACACTACCCCTTCACTCTTTTAGATAATTTCATTGTGTGCTGAACAATTAAGTAGTGGGGGAAAACAAGTGCAGGTTAACAATTCTTCCATCATTATAGTAATTACTTGGCAAAGATTTGGAAAAAAAAAAAATTGAAGAAGAAGAAAACGGGTATGATAAGGTCAATGTCGTCGAAGATTCATGTTCCTGCAAGGTTGCTCTGTCAACAACTCTGGTGAAATGACCAATGAGCTCAACTGTGGAACAGTAAAAGCATCAGCTTCATTTAACCAGCTCAACAAAATCTGCTTGACAAACACGTATTCACTGAAACCCAAACAGAATTACTACAACTCAAAGGTATTTAACAAAGCTGCTGTACAGCAGCACAACATGGCAGCTCAAAACTGCCTTACAACAGAATCTTACTGCCTTTGACGCTCACTGCTTTCGAAGCAATCTGGGCATAAACTGGAATGATTTCATCCCTGATGAGGAAACAAAGCACTCGAATCAAATTCCAGTATTCCCCATCATATGCAAATGCATCTGGACTGGGTAGGTCATGCAGCTTGTCTTCCTCTCTTACCTGTGATACCAATGAGAAGAAGACCTAGAGGATGGCCCCCGAACTGAACCTGACAACGTGACCATTCAGCATGATCTCCATACCATGCACAAGAGCTGGTGGGACATCTGAACGCCGACAGCTGACTGATGCCGCTAAAGACTGATGACCGCCTTATACACCCAATGACACAGGCGCTCCTAAAGCTCAAATAAAAGACAAGGGATGCAACATGATGCTTGCAAGTTTGCCTGTGTGAACAAATTGTGTATATCTGACAATGTACAAATTTACATGCGCTTCAGCTTTTTTTTTTTTTTTTTTTTGTAAACGCATAAAATCATATACATATGTTTTCTTAATATAACAAAGTATAACAAAATGGCCTATCTGGATCTCAACAGTAAATATCAAATGCATTTCAAACTTAAGAAAAACAATAAAAATAGCGACTAACATTTCCACACAGATCTAAACAGTGTAACAGTTGAAAATTTGCCCATCATTAATGAGGCATTCCAAATAAATTTTCTTTTCTGCCGCATAGTTACCCACCATCCTTCATACATTTATTTCTATTGGTATTATCAGTATATGCATTGATACTGACCTCTCCTTTCCACGAGGGTCCTTGTAGGTTATTTCACTCAGGCCAATCCACTTGCCTCTGCAAAGTTCCTGTAAGTGTAATGATATAAAATAAAACTCCTCATTTCTCAAGCATACAAGATCAAGCTTTAGTTCAATACAAAACGAAACATGTAAACTTAACCACCAGTCCAGCACATTATGGTAAGCTGCAAAGTTCCAAACTATACAAAGAACAAACTTGAGTACTAAATTGTTTTGTTTGGCGATAGTGGTGTGCATGGTGTGTGCATGGCTATAGTTGCACCAGCACATGTTATCAGGTTCTTTTTTTTTCTCTCTTTTGTCCCATTCAACCCTGTTAAGTACTAAATTTTAACCTATGACACTTGTGTTCTACCACATGTCTATTCTGATTCTCTTGCTCAAACACAGTCAAAGTAACTGTATTTTAGGATTTAAAAAGAAAAAAAGAAAGAAAAGTTAATTTTCAAGGCTCCCTTGTAGCTCTCACTGCATTATATCAGGCCAGTTAACACCTCAGTGTTTTCTGCATTCCTTCCATCAGTTCCAATGTGGGGTACACATTTCAAATTTCCCTAACTTGGGGAGGATTGCCTTTCGTTTCTTCTTCTTCTCCAGTCAGTCACCATCACTGCGTTTGATAGAAATACAATTTTCAAAAAATTAGGATGCCTCTCACCTTTCATTATAAAGACAACTCTTTTGTTTAAGCTGAAGTAGACATAGAGGAAAAGCCTAAAAAATGAGAATGTGTGCATTGTTCTGGAATTACAGAGCATTTTTAAGATCAGCTATTCTTCAACTACACTCAAGACACAAATTATCTTGTTATTCATGGACATAAAGATGGGAAAGTTCTTTGGTTGGTTTTGGTTTTAGTCCTTTTTTGTGAAAGTTGATGAGGGACAGGGGAGGAGGATGTTAGTAATACAGGAAGACATTTTTTGCATCCAGTATGGTCAGTACAGTATTCATACATAATTTCTCTTACAACTGAACTTGGTCTGAAATGTATATGCTCACTGGGGCAATGAGGGAAATTGCCCCATCATACTCAGTCGTACCAACTTATTTTGTCCAAGTTTATTTTTACAGAAACTGAGTGAGACAGTGCCCAGCTCCATGTTGCTTTTGGATTTCTTCACATTCAAATGCTTAAGTTAATGCATGCTGCATGTGAGATTTTGGTTCATCATCAAAACCCTGAAAAACTATTCAGTTCATATTCAACTTCAAGTCATGTCAATAGCTAAATAGCCCAAGCTGACTGAAAAGGATCATGGCTGTCATCTGAAAAACTAGCATTAACTCAGAGACCACCACTTAAGTTTATAGGAAAAGGGGAAGAAGAGGATCAGCTGGGAGAGATGGGAGACACATGAGGTCAAAGAGAAGAATCAATTACATGATCCAGAAATTAGTATTTCAAAGCATTCAGAAATAATTCAAACTATCACAACTGAAATATTTTCTGTCAATTGTCAGTATATATTCCTTCTCATGTGTAATGCACATCGGACTATCATTTCACTCTTGATCTAAGTTACAATGGGACAGCTACAGTTAGAATATTTCTGGTTAACAGTTCCTTTCCCTGTCACAGCAAATCCATTCCTGGTCTAGCTGGCCCTTGAAAAGACCATCTGGCGACTGAAAAAAAAAATGCTAGTCACAACCCAAACAATAGTTCTTACTATTCCAGCCCAGCCAATCCACAGGACCTTTTCAGGCCTGTCAAATTCATATGCAAAAAGGCCACATCCTGAAAAGATTACTTCCTGAAAAAAAGTAACAAACAACAACAACAAAATGATTGACACAGATGCTAACCTGCTAACATTCTTAAGACAGACAAGAGTAGGCTGTGTTAATCACATTGGTTAACAGATCCAGTTTGTTTTTTAATGTGAATGATAGATGCAAAACATTTAAATACAAAACGAACATAATGGAACCGCCATAAGGACAGATATACACAACAGAATGGATAGCTATAGTGTG